>BSBN01000295.1:1200000-1792500 GCA_027924645.1 Cunninghamia lanceolata
CATCTCAAAGAGGGGCAAATGTAGACACCTAAAATTGGATTGCTCTGCAAACTAATTTTCTATTCCTCTGCACTCATCTACTCCCCCAATTTGCATATCCCTAGTGATCAATTAATTCACCTAATTGATTCATTTAACCTTACAACCCTATCCTATCAATTAAATGAATATTCCTAATATTCATTTAGATGATTTATCCATTTCCCTAATCCCTGTTAATTAGATAAATCCTATTTATCTGATTAACCTAGGCTTAAGTTAATTAAGATAACACTTAATTAACCTTGTCTCCCACTCATCCACTAAACTAAATTTAAAATTCACTTGTCCCCCACACTCCTCCAATCACTGAATTTAAAATTCAGTTGTTCCCCACACTCCTCCAATCACTGAATTTAATATTTAGTTGTCTCCCACTCATCATCCACTCATTGAATTTAAAATTCAGTTGTCCCCCACACTTCTCCACTCTTCCCAAAATGGAAATTATTAATTCACCCCCTAGGAATAAAAGATTCACTTTTATTCCTAGCCCTTGATCTCATCAAATGAATCCTGACCCTCCATCCTCATCTCCAAAATCCTATAAATTGGACCCCTCTCTAAGCCATTAAAAAAGACCACTTCATGCATCAGAACTCTGTCAAAATCATTCCCCAATCCTCTCATCTCACCGAATCTCTGCCAAAATCACTCCAATCATTCCCAATCTCCATCCAAATTAGGCATCAAGCCACTTATCTCTCACCTACATTGTGTTGTATGCACTTGAGCAATCCACATCTACACGTTCTACACAACAATCATGGGAAACATCTGAGGAGATCAATTGGGTGCATCTCCTTCCCGCATGGGTTCGTGAGTCAGAAGGAAGGTATAATCGTTTTGTTTATGCATTAGATTAGTTTTTATCTTCATTCTGATTTCACTTATCACAGGGTCTACCTATGCAACAACAAATGAGGTGGCACCATGTCGTCATAACTAGTGTATTTGGTGGGCCAATCCCATTTAACTAATAAAGGGTTCCCTTTTTTAGTCAAATAATACTTACTCTTATTGAAGAGTGACATGTATGTTTCATATTGGAAACATTAAAAACACCAAATAAGTGTCATGCAACTTCACTCTATGCATTTAATCCCTAACCATTGATCCTAAGGTGATAAATTATATTTATTGATCTAGGTTGAAATTGAAAGGAAACAAAGGTTCAAAAAATGCTCCCTACACTAATCTATTAGAGGAGATATGTGCAAATATTAAATTGATCATCCCATTATAAGGAAATAAACACAAAAGCAATATACCATAACATCATGATTTATGTGGGGAAAACCCTTTCAAGATAAAACCCCACACTCTAAAGCAACTCAATGCATTATCCAATAATCAACAATTACAATACACTTGTATGGTATATTTAAGCCTTCATAGGAGTACCACCAACAAGAAATCTAGAGCAATTCTAGCAACATGATGGTACCTTTAAAAATCACTATGAAACCTCCATATCAAGAACCCAATAAATAGAAGAATAAATACATTAAACCATCAAATTCTAATTAGGAAACCATTAGCTAAACTCACCCACAATGTCGCACCCAAATCCCAAGATGAGTCCACAAGCTAAAAATAACATATTCCTTACTAACATGTCATAAGATCATCATAATCCATTGACCAACTTGGGCACTCCTTTTTGGATCTATTATCTCCATTCAAAAATGCCTTATAATGTGTCATAACATGCATCATAAGTTGGTCAACAAGTGTAACTCCTTCATACAACTCTCTTATGCATTATAGATTATCTTACATTTCTATTATGGGGGGGGGGGGGGGGGGGTGCTGATTTCCAAAGGCCATAACTTTTGATCTATGAAATTTATTGTTCACCTTTTCTTAACTTGAAGAGTCTTAAAGAGATCCATATTTTTATAACCCACGTTCTCTAGTTAAGGCTCATTTTTTTATATTTTTGGAGTAA
Organism: Cunninghamia lanceolata; assembly: GCA_027924645.1. Classification (NCBI taxonomy): domain Eukaryota; kingdom Viridiplantae; phylum Streptophyta; class Pinopsida; order Cupressales; family Cupressaceae; genus Cunninghamia; species Cunninghamia lanceolata. The sequence goes on from BSBN01000295.1 coordinate 1,201,991, forward strand.
AATTGACCTTTGTAGCCTAGAAAATACATTTTTGTGTTCTATAGCCTAAAAATTGTATTTATTGTTCTTAACATTACAATGCAAGGTTGAGGCACCTTTCATAATATTCTCCCACTTTTCAAGCACCTTGAAAGAGAAAATAAAATACCAACACTATCAACTATTTTCTCAAGGCCAAGAGGTCCATAAATTTAATGCACCACTTAAACAAGTTCTCTATGATGACTAGTTTCATCAATGCATAATTTGTAATATTCTGCAAAGTATCAACTTCCTTTAGAATCACCCCCATTCTCTACCATGTCATGAATAAAATGGTATTGGACATCTATGTGCTTCATCCTCACATGAAAGGTTAGGTTCTTTACCACACATATGGCTCTCTAACTATCACAAAGAACTCTAATAGCTCCTTGACTCAACACCACATCTATAAATAATCTTTTAAGCCAAATAGCCTCCTTATAAGCATGAATAACTTCCATGTACATATCCTCTAGAGTGGATAAAGTGACCATAGCCTATCACTTATTCATCCAACTAATAGCACCACCAAAAAAAATAAACATATATCCACTGATGGATCTTATGATATCAACATCTCCTACCCAATCTGAATTGACAAATCATGAATATCCATTAAGTTCTAACCCCCTATAAAATCACCATGATAACAACTATAGCACTTGAAGGTACCTCACAAATATCTAAAGACCCCATCAATGAAATCCCCAATTATCTCATCCAAGATTAGTCATAAAGTGACTCAAGACTCCCACTACTTGGGCAATGTTTGATCTTTAAGTACAAACCACAACATACATTAAACTGTCAATTGCATTGGTGTAAAGAATACAAGCCATATACTCCATCTCTGTGTGTGTTGTAGGACACTACTCAACTAAAAGTTTATTTCCCACATAAATAAGAACACTTAATGGTCTATTATCTATCATGCTAAAATGTTGCAGTATAGAGTTCACATAATTACTCTAGCCAAACAAAAAAAAATTGTTCACTCTATCTCTTCTAATCTCCTTACCCAAGATATACTAGGTATCCCCCAAGTCCTTCATCTCAAACTATGCTTAAAGTTGCGACTTTAAATCACAAATAACATTATTATTGTTACCAAAAAATAACATATCATCTATGTACAACATGCTAACAAGGAATCAATCACCATCAAATTTAGATAATTTGAGACCATAGAAAGATATTTTCAATCTACAAACCAAAGACTCCTTACATTTAACAACATGATGCTCTAGCTATATCATGTATATCTATCTTCACATCTATATATTCTATCTATAAATTATAAGTTACTATAGATAACAAGAACCTAATAGATGCTAGCTTAGCAACTGAAGGAAAAATCTCACCAAATTCTATCCCCTCAACAATGGAATTTCCTTTTGAAGCCAATATTGCCTTGTAATTTTCAACACAATCATATTAACTGATCTTTTTTTTAACACTGATTTACAACCAAAATGCTTCCATCCATCGAGCAATGATACCAAGTCCCGGGATGTGTTATTCTTATTTAATGCAACCATTTCCTCAACCATAGCCACTCCAAGACTCAAAACCATCCATATACATTGCCTCCTTCATAATTCTAGCCTCCTTTTTCATTAGTATTAGGAAAAATTCACTCTCAAGTATGATTGCCAAAAAAAATATTTTAGACTTTCATCGCTTAACTATGATAAAACATATTATAAATGTGGTTAGAAAATTTAATTAGTCTTTGAGGTGTTTTTGTGCTTTGTTGGCCCCTTTGCTTGAGCCAAAGGTCAATAAAATAGTTTTTAATGGAAAGTGATCATTTTAGACATCTTTTAAATACTTGGGTGTCAAAGAAAATAAATGATTAAAATTTAATGAAAGATGTAATTACTTAACTTCAAATAACATAATTAGATCATCAACTAAACAAATAGAAGATTATAATATTTTTTGCAATTAAAATATAAATGAGTAAGATGGAAACTAATATGACGAAAATATTTGTATAAATAGTCTCGTAAATCATATAACATGGAACAATTTCATCATATTCAATTTTTTGTGTAATTTAGACAAATAAAGTGAAATGTTAGGTGAGATGTAAACTTGATAGGAATATGAGAGATAACAATGGAGTGAAAGTCAAGGCCTTTCTAAGTTAGTCTCATGAAGGGGAACTAGTAGAGACGAAATTCCTTAATACAACTTTCCAAGCCTCATTGCCATCACAAGCTATCACAACCCACTTAGTGCAAAGCTGTTGAGAAAGGATATGTGAGTTTTGTCAAGGATAAATGAGCATGATAGATTTTAAGAATAAGCTGTAATATTAAATTCAAATCGATATCATTATCATCCATTGATAAAGTACATAATAAATGGACATATAGAATGATAAGTTCTATATGTGGTAAGCCATACTAAACAATGGCATCTACATCTAAACCAACATACTAAAATAGATATAAAACTAAATGAAAATTTGAATGGATTTATAAATTTGACTATTAGAAAGACTAACTTATTAACTCTATGTTCCCAAGACAACTTGTATAAGAGAGTACTAGCAAAATAGAAATATTTTTTAACAAGACTTAAACTTAATAGTACCACTAAAGTTGTCATCTCTTAAATGAGATCTCATGATGTATAGATCAATATTTCTAAAACTTTGTGAGTCACCCAATCACTATTCTTACATAAGTGAATACCCTTCCAAAAACCATCCACAAGTGGTCAAGACATAGAAAGTAAAAAAAATATTTGTCCAACCTTCAACTATGGTCCACAATAACTATACCGTGGGGCGAAGCGACAACACAACTAACATCCTAAATTCTTTAGGAAGAATAGCTCTTGACCTTAACCACTAAACTCCCCCATACATGAATCAACATGGTTACTGATTGAGGTACATGTAGATGAGAAGGAACAATTAGGATTGGACAAGGCCTCCATAAGCCACATCTTACACCAATCCTTAGAACCAACATGTGATCACCTAATTCCACAATTAGTAGATAAACTCTATCTTGATTTGACTAACATATTACAACAAGACTAGTAAAGAAAAGATGATCCACATTACCCTCCTATCAAATTCATCGTTTACAAGATTGCATGGGTTTTTTTTACTTAATCCAATGTTACAATTTACAATCTTAGTTTTAACACTCATAAAGTTACAATCCAACAAGGTACAAACACACAATATCTAAGCACTCAATGCATGTATTTTATTATTAATGTGAGTCATAATATTTTATAATAACATGTTTAAAACTAGCCCATAATAGTTTCAAAAAAAGGTTTATAATGTTCTTAGTATAACTTAACTAAAGAAAAGTTATCTCTTTTTTACAACAACCATGTTTCAACACACTATTAGGTGAATACCAAAATTAAATGTATGTAATTTGAAAACTAATGTCACATTACACCGTCTATGGTTTCTAAAGTCTAAAAATTCTTTTATGTTGTTTAAGATTTGAAATGATATGCAATACATTATTCATTTTCATATCAAGTTTATATTATGCTATGCACAGCTATTAAATTGGTTGACAACTAACTTTAGTGTCATCATTCTTGGAGATCAACACCATGTAGCACAAAACTCTCAACTTATTCATATTATCCTAGGGTGGCATACAACCCAACAGTCTACATGAATTGCACACCATGTTGGACCTTTGCACTATATTGCAACATATCAAATCATACTTTTATAATATGCAAGTTATGTCAACATGTGTATGTACACAACCTCAATGTGGAAGACAAGTCATTTTATCCCCAAGGGAAAGAACTATGAAACACAACCATTCCATGACCTTTGTTTATTGTAATTATATTTTTTTATAACTTAACTTATACAAGGTTAATGACTAAACTAGTCAAAGAAAGACAAGTAATAGGAACTTGTGAATCCTTGAATCAGCTAACAATCGGCATTATTCTTCACAATAGAGGTAAGGGCATCGTAGCAACTCTAAGAAGGGCTCGTCTCATTTCTTGTTATATAATTGAGACATGATGATAAGCGCACCAAGGAACTATTGCGAGTTGAATACAACATGGCTCCCTGCCTTCTCACACCAACCATGAGTGTCACCATGATCAAGATTATAGCTAATAATTTTGTTATCTCAGCTACTCTTGATCCTAGCATTAAACTTAAAAAGAAACAAAGAAAATTATTTTGTGCTATGCAGTAGAGGGCTCGTAAGTTGGAAAATCAAAACAGAGGAGTACATATAGTAGTATGGTGATTGTGTAAAGGGATGATTTAAAAAAATCAAAGCATCCAGTACATGTAAATGTTGACATGTGTGAGGCGTATCCAAGTTTAAGAAGGGCACCGAGGTTTATAGTGACAATCAAGACTCCACATTGGGAAACAATAAACAGGTGGGCAGTCTGGCTCAGTACAGAGTCATGGATGAGCATCTAGTGACGTTTAAGCCAAGAAATTTATCCTCCCAAGAAGCCACCAATTTGTTGCTTACTCTCATGTCCATGCAACAAGCCTTCAAAACCACAAACTTTCACAAGGGAATGAGGCCATGTTTATTATGGGTAGCCTCGCCATCTAACTGACCTAAATCATGTGCATGGAGCTTTTATAATTGTTTCCACTTGCAACAAAGGATAACTTGATTTTGTGACAAGCCTTGGGTATATGTAGAAAACTTGATTTTGATTTACATGATAATTCTTTTAATTTGATTCTGTAGTACACTTGTCTATTAATTTGATTCTGTAGTACACTTGTATGGAATTGTGTAGGTGTTTGTCATATGATACTATAGTTTAATCGTATGGACCTTATCAAAGACAAACATGTAAAACAAAGGGCTTTTCTTAGATAAAATAGGTGTGATATAAAATCCATACTTGACAAAGATTTTTACTGGTTTTAATTTATGTGGAAGTTATATTAAAAGGGAAGAACATATCCAAATTATTGGCTTGTGATAAGCAAGGGTTTCCAATGAAACATGGAGTCCTTATACTAGGTTGTGTCCACCTCTTTTACAAGATGTGAGGGTGTTTAAAAAATTGAATCAAAATGTCTCTTATATATAATAATTAGTTTAACTCATATCAAGGTCTTTTAGCATTATCTATGAACATCACATTTCTTTGAAAGTGGGTTAATTGAAAAGGGTTTCTTGGATTTTATATAAGTTGTATGGTGATAGTTGCTCATGCCTATATTCTTATGTCACATTCTATGTATAGATTTTAATATTTTAGATTTCAGTCTCTTTTAGAAGATGTGAGGGTGATTAAACCTTTGAATCAAAATGTCTCTTGTATATAATAATTATTTTAACTCTAATCAAGGTCTTGTAGCATTATCTATGAACATCACATTTCTTTAAAAGTGGGTTAATTGGAAAGGGATTCTTGGATTTTCTATAAGTTGTTTGGTGATAGTTGCTCATGCCTATATTCTTGTGTCACATTCTATGTATAGCTTTTAATATTTCAGACTTCAGTCATATATTCCTACTTGATCTTTACTATAATTGAAATATCATTATATTCATCTTGTAGCCTCTAATAGATTAACATCACCTTTGTGTACTTTCTTACTACTTCATAAATGTTGTCATATCCACAATTCTATATTTCGATCATTCTAGATAGTTTCCAAGACAATGCAAGAATGCAACATAAATATATTTGCAATGGATTGAGATTGATAGACATCTTGGTGCTATGATATGAAGAGACTTGTCCATTTTGGTCTTGTGTAGAATCATAGGGCTTACTAATTCAAGGAACCAAACCTTCATAGTTCAACTGTTAGTTTCCATGTTCCATTTGGTGGTGCTCCTCATTTTCTCATTTTTTTTATAATTCCTAATTCAGGGAACCTAATTTTTCTTTACAGCCTAGTAACTATAGAGATATTTCAAGCTCTTTAGATGTTGGATTTGTGGCTATGGTTATCTCTATCGTTAGAATTACTAACTAGATCCTAGGGTTTCTCAACAAAATTCCTTCCATTACATAATAAGGAAGGCTTCACATAGGCACAAGATTATTTTAGGCTCTGATACCAAATGTAACACTACTTTTTCCCATAATTATTTAAGTATTAGCATCAGATTTAAATATAATTATTACTAGAGTTAAACAAATTTAATTTTGCAAGGTTATTAACTAAAGTGTAAGATTACAACATATGATAATTTAAGAGGAACTATAAACTAATTAATCAACATACTAAATTAAATAACACAATCCATAATCATATTAACATTAAAACCCACATATATAATGATTCCAATATCTTCTATTAACAATAAGTTTTAGTACTTATCTGAATCATTGAGCACTTGAATCGGCCAAGTTCTCACCCTAGGAAGATTCCAATGGTCGTGGCCCTCATAGCTATGGCACATTCTAGGAGGAACCAATTCTTATTCAGAGCCAACCATGTGCTTCCCAAGTAGACAAACTAGTTCTTATTCAGAGCTAACCATGTTCTTCCCAAACACACAAGCCTTGGCTAGGACATACATAATAATTATTAACTATAGTGTAGAAAAGAGAGACTAGCTCAATAGATAAAAATAGGTAATTTGAACCCTCTTCTACAAAAAATTGGGACACAAATTGAGCTTGTCTTCTACCCAAGAAGGAGAGACAAACTACAAGGGTTTAGTCCTTTTGTTGTATATAGAAGGAATTAACCAAATCCAATCAATCAAACTAGGATCAAGACAAGAAACCCTAATTAACAAATATAGGAGTAAAATAAACTATCAGAAGCGAAAACCTAGAAACCAAATGGAAAACAAAGATCAAGGATGAAGTTAGAACCTAGATCTAGAGGTAAAACTAGCCAGGACAAGGGTGCTTGGGCACCTTGGTCCCAGATTAGGGTTTGTAGAAACTACTGTCTATGTCAAGTTTGTACTAGTAAGCTTTGCCTTCTGTCCAGAGATCAACTTCTGAAACCTATTCTTCTGACCTGCACAGATGCAAGAAGGAAAATAGTTGGGTGCTATTTAGGAGCTTGCCTCAGTCAAGCCCTGTGAATGGTGTTTCCACCTCCACAATAGCAATGATGATTGATAAAGAGTGCATGCCCTAGAAGGGTAGAGATAAATCTTAAGTAGAATGGAATGCTAACACAAAGCATGAAGGGAAGAAGTCACCATGAGCATGGAAACCCTAACATGCTTGAAATGATGTCACAACTTGACTCAAGAAGTTGGTGTAGCCCAAAGATCTTCACAAGACCTGCAATATGTTAGTGTTGCAACAATAATCCATGATAGAGCTTGAGAGAAGAGTAGAGGGCATGAGAGATAACAAGAATCTTCCAAGAAGTTAGGGAGATCTTAGAGATGTTCAAATGAATAGAATTGTTGCAAGTATGTACCTAACCGGTGTTGTCATTGATGTCAACATATCAATGTTGTCATTGGTGTCAACTGTGCTCCTGTTTACATCAGAATAGTTTAGTAGATTGCTCCACATTTCTTGTAGAATGAATATCCTTGTATGCAAATTGGAAGTTAGTTAGAGACATGTCTAAAGATGCTATGTTCCAAGTTTGTATGAAGATTTAAGTGAGTTATGTTCACCAGAGTGAAAACTATTTTTCTTTCTGTATATTTGGTGGTGACAGGGAGAAAGTATTATGCTCCACATTCCTCCACATTTAAGTATTTCAGTTTGTGGTTCTGGAATCAAGTTTGTAATGATGATAAGTGCCTTCAACTCCAATGGTTCATGATTTGGTGATCCACAAGCGATCTTTTCTTTATGACAATGGATAACAATTATGTTCAAGTGCTCTGGATTGAAGAATCTTCTTAACAAAGTGATTAGAGGTTGTGTGGATGTTCTTGGTGATTATAATGTGCTTATGGATGTCCCCTGATTGTGTTCCTACCTTTGGATTGGTTCGCAAAGAGAAATTTGGATCGTGGATGAAGACCGTTCTTAGAAGAGTTAGTGTTAACACTAGTCTTGGCCGACTTAGTTGTTTTCACTAATTGCACAGATACATCAAAGATTGTGGAAGCATGTCATGGCATGGAAGATTGCATTTGAGTCCTAGCTAAGGCATAACATAATCCGCATACATCTTTACCTTAGCAAATTTTGTTTAGGTCTAGAACTATTTCTATGTATGTTTGTAATGTCGACCTTGGAGATTGTTCCAATGGTTGATGAATGTAATGTCGACCTTAATGTACATTCCAAGGTTGATGAATTATATAAAAACATGTAATGTAGTTGTGAAAAAAATGTCCTTCTGTGAAAATGTGAAGATAAGTGAAAAGGTGTAAGAAGAGCAGAGCAGAGGAGTTATACTGTGCTTCAATGGAACTGAACTCAGGCATGGAGTAGATGCTATCAAATTAGTTCACCAAGCCACCCCTCGGCACTGAGCCGATCTTGGCAGTGGGCCCCAACATTTGCAGTGAGCATTTTAGGCAGTGAGCCTCTATTTTTCAGTATTGTTATAACATATTTATTTCTATGGGCTAACACCCACCGTGGATTTTCCCTTATAGGGTTTTACATGTAAAAATATGGTGTCTCATGTGTTGAATGTGTTATTGTGTTGAGCTTCTTGTTTCATGCTTTCATGCTTAAATCTTAATGACGGTGATTGAACATTTGACGTGTTGATACTCATAAGTGGTTAAAGTTTTTGAGACAACTGATTCACCCCCCTCTTAGAAGTCTTGTGCATTTCAACAATTGGTATAAGAGCCAGGTTCTTTAGAAGTAAGCCTAACAGCTTGAGGAAGATCTAGGATGGCACGCAAGGATGAACTATCTTTTAATTGTTTCATATGTGGTGAAATAGGTCACTATGTATCTAGATGTCCTAAAAGAAAATTGAGAAATAATGCTGAAGAAGATAAAAGTAAAGTGTCCAAGAGAAGATTTATGATGTTGAAATCGATGAAGATGATGACTGCTCTTTCACTAATTGTGATGATGAAGAATGTCTATATCCAGAGGGAAGTACTGATAGTGAAGACATGTTTCAAGAAAAGAACTATTGGGATGTTGATAGTAGCTGCTCAAATCACATGACTGGTGACAAAAGTAAGTTCATTGATTTTGAAAAGTATGATGAAGGATTAGTCAAATTTGGAGATGACTTTAATGGTAAGATATGTGGAAAAGGGTCCATCAGTCTTGATGGAAAACAACATACTAATGATGTTCTTTATGTTGAAAGCTTAAAGCAAAATCTCATGAGTATTGGACAGTTGTGCAGAAAAGGGTACAATCTTGTATTTCAAAATAATGTTTTTGAAATCAAAGATAAATTAGGAGCTGTAATAGCCAGTAGAAAAAGGACAGAAGAAAAATTGTATCATCTCACAAAAGGTAACTTTATTTGCTCCATGGCTCAGAACAATGATAGTTGGCTTTGGCATAGGAAGTTATGTCATATCAATCTTGATGATCTAGTGAGGATAAGCTCTACTCAAGTTGTGAAAGATCTGCCAGAGATAATATATTTTCTAATAACATCATCTACAAGAAGTGTAAAGTTGAAAAACAAGCAAGAGGAAGTTTATAGGATGAAGAAAAATCTTCAACAGAGATGTTAGAATTGGTTCATGCAAACCTTTGTGGTCCCACAAAAGTCAGAAGTCTCCATGATGATAGGTATTTTATGTTATTTATTGATGATTATTCTAGAATGACCTGGGTTAGTTTTCTTAAAGAAAGATCAGAAGCTCTAGGTGCATTTAAAGCTTTCAAGACAATGATTGAAGATGAGTCGTTAAATATGAAAATCAAGTGTTTGAAGTCTGATAAAGGAAAAGAATTTACCTCTAATGAATTCAATATGTTCTGTGAGATTCATGGGATAAAAAGACATCTATATAGAGATAATAGAGTAATGGAAACAAAGAGTAGAACTATTCAAGAAGCTGCTAAGACATTGATTGGGGAAGCTGACCTACTAGAAGTGTACTAGAGAGAAGCTATACATACTATTGTCTGCATTCAAAATAGAGTTCAAGTAAAAGGTAATGATACAAAGAATCCCTATGAATTGTGGTATGGAAGAGTTCCCACAGTGAAATATTTCAAAATCTTTGGAAGCAAATGCTATATCAGAAGAGAAAAAGAACTAGACATGTTTGATGCTAAGTATGATGAAGGGATTTTTCTTGGGTACTCTACTATGAGTAAGGCCTACTAGTGTTACAATAAGAGATTGAAGAAGATGAGACTAAAATGCAGATGAATTGTCAGTATGAAGTGAAAGGACACAAAGATGTTGAAGAACAGATTAATTGGTGTTTAATTGCCAATGTTGAATCTAAATCAATGATTGAAGCTTGTAATACTATGAAATCTTCTGAAGATAAATTTCTGTCCACTGACTGTGAAGGACACAAAATTGCTCTTGAAAACCTTGAGAAATCTGAAGAAGAAAACATGGACTTAAAAGAAAATATAACAAAAGCAAATGATTACATCAAAGAGTTAAGAAAGGAAATCAAGAAACTCAAGAAAAGACTTAAAGAAAATAGTGAAGAATTGAGGTTAGCAAATGAAGAGAAAGCAAAAATTGAGGACTATCTAAAAGGCAAACCAAAGATTGCATAAAGCTTGAAGAAGAAGTTGTGGATCTGAAAGCTGATCTGAAGTATGCATGGGCTCAATAAGGCAAACTCAGTGTGAGTGCTGCTAGATTTGACAAATTAATGGCAAGTCAAAAAAATCCTGATGACAAAAAAGGTATGAGACTTGAGAAAGATGAAAGCGCTAGAATAGGTCAAGAGAAGATTGCTGAGGTCAAGAAGGACAAAGGTAAACAGAATTAGGATTAGAGGAATAGATCAAGAAGAGCTCCAGTCAGGCAACCAAATTCTCAAAGGTACCCATCTTCCAATGGCTATTGTCTTAAATGCAATAAGTATGGTCATAAGGCTACTTAGTGTAGGAGTAGAATGAATCATAACGTTCCATCATTCTCTGGTCAATGTTTCAATTGCAAAAAAATTAGTCATAGATTAAATGAATGCAGAAGTCTGGTAAGGAATGATTTTAACAATGCAAGGAATACTCAATCTTTCAATGGAAAGTGCTTTACCTGCAATAGATTTGGACACATGCCTAACCAATGTAGATCAAGAATAAATCAAACAAATGGGAGGAATTAGGGACAAAGGAATGTAGTGTACTACGATTGCAATAGGTTTGGACACTTTGCAAAATTCTATAGAAGTGAATGAAAAAAGAAATACAGAGCAGAAGGAAGACAAAGGAAAGAACAAGGTTGATCTGGCATAAATCAAGAAGGAGATGAGAAAAAATTAGACTAAGAAGGATGCAAATGAGGTTACAGATGGATCTACACCAACCTCTCAAGCAAATACCTCCAGGAAGTAAATCGAGAGCCCTGGCTCAGGGGGAGCTTATATTGAAAATATTTTCTCCCCTGCCAAAGGATTGATGCTGATACCCTAGCATGAAAGGATAATGATTTCACTCTCAATGCTTATACAAATGCAGATTGGGTCAGAGATGTTGATGATAGAAAAAGTACAAGTGGAGGTGCTTTCTTCTTGGGTAATAAATTGGTTTCATGGTTGAGCAAGAAGCAAGATTTAATCTCCTTGTCTACTGCAGAAACATAGTGCATTGCAACATGTTGTTGCACTCAAGTGTTATGGATGAAGCAGACTTTGAAGGACATAAGAGTTGTGTATGAAGATCTAATTGCAATCTTTTGTGACAATACAAGTGCTATAAACATTTCAAAGAATCTAATGATGCACTCAAGAACAAAGCATATATTAATAAGGTATCACTTTTTGAGAGAAAAGGTGATAGAGAATGAAGTAAATATGGAATATGTGTCCACAAAGGATCAGATTGCAGATATTTTCACTAAGCCTCTACCTAAGGATACCTTTAAGTATCTCAGAGAAAAGTTAGGGGTTATTAGCCCTCCTGCTTTGAACTGAGGTGCATAGGAATGCATCAGTCCAGTGGTGTCCAAAGCCTCATTTTTTATCTGGATTGATGTTTTGAGAGCTACCTCTAAGTGGTGATAGCTAGATGTTACTAACATGAGTTCCTAATTAAGGGCAGTAAGTGTTAAAGTGTTGATGAAAGAACAATTTTAGTTTGATCAAAGCAACAGAGTGGAAGTATGTGCCCTTTGCCATTGATGTCAAAGGGGGAGAGAAATCATGTGAAAAATTCAGGGGGAGAAATAGTGTAGATGTGTAAAAAGAAAAGGGGCAGTATCTTGTCTTGATGGCCTCTACAATTTTTTACATCATATGTTTCCATCAATGACAAAGGGGGAGATTGTTGCAAGTATGTGCCTAACTGGTGTTGTCATTGATGTCAACATATCAATGTTGTCATTGGTGTCAATTGTGCTCATGTTTACAATAGAATAGTTCAGTAGATTGCTCCATATTTCTTGTAGAGTGAATATCCTTGTCTCCAGATTGGAAGTTAGTTAGAGACATGTCTGAAGATGCTATGTTCCAAGTTTGAGCCTCCGATATGAAGATTTAAGTGAGTTATGTTCATTAGAGTGAAAACTGCCTTTTCTGTCTATTTGGTGGTGATAGGGAGAAAGTATTATGCTCCACATTCCTCCACATCTAAGTATTTCTGTCTGTGGTTCTAGAATCAAGTTTGTAATGATGATAAGTTCCTTCAACTCCAATGGTTCATGATTTGGTGGTCTGTAAGCAATCTTTTCTTTATGACAGTGGATAACAATTATGTTCAAGTGCTGTGGATTGAAGAATCTTCTTGACAAAGTTATTAGAGGTTGTGCGGATGTTCTTGGTGATTACAATGTACTTGTGGATGTCTCTTGATCGTGTTCCTACCTTTGGCTTGGTTTGTAAAGAGAAATTTGGATCGTGGATGAATACTATTCTTAGAAGACTTATTGTTAACACCAATCTTGGCTGACTTGGTTGTTTTAACTACTTACGAAGATACATCAAAGATTGTGGAAGTGTATCATAGTGTGGAAGATTACATTTGAGTCCCAGCTAAGGCATAACATAATCCGCATACATCTTTACCTTAGCAAATTTTGTTTAGGTCCAGACCTATTTCTATGTATGTTTGTAATGCCAGACTTGGAGATTGTTCCAATGGTTGATGAATGTAATGTCAACCTTGATGTACATTCCAAGGTTTGATGAATTATATAAAAACATGTGTAATGTAGTTGCGAAAAAGATATCCTTGTGCAAAAATGCGAAGATAAGTGAAAAGGTGTAAGAAGAGCAAAGTAGAGGAGTTATATTGTGCTTCAATGGAACTGAACTCAAGCATAGAGTAGATGCTATCAAATCAGTTCACCAAACCTTGGCAGTGAGCCGCCCCTTGGTAGTGAGCCGATCTTGGCAGTGAGCCCCAACATTTATAGTGAGCATTTTGGGCAGTGAGCCTCTATTTTTTGATATTGTTATAACATGTTTATTTATGTGGGCTAACACCCACCGTGGTTTTTCCCTTATAGGGTTTTCCATGTAAAAATTTGGTGTCTCCTATGTCTCATGTGTTATTGTGTTGAGCTTCTTGTTTCATGCTTTCATGGTTAAATCTTAATGACAGTGATTGAACATTTGATGTGTTGACATTCATAAGTGGTTAAAGTTTTTGAGACAACTGATTCACCTCCCCTCTCAGTTGTCTTGTGCATTTCAACAAGAATAACTTACTTTTATATGCACTCCCGTCGATTTATGGAGAATTAAACCACATGAGGCCAACATTGGGAACCTTTTAAGAGGTCCTAAGCTGACAAGCCACATTTTAGAACAAGGATAAAAGGGGACAAGGGCGCTTGGGCACCCTAGTCCCTTAGCCCCAAACTCCCAAGATAAGGCACTTAAAGTGTACCTAACCCTACCTTATAATTGCTTTTCTGGGTTTTATGCATCGAGATCAAGAATTACACACTTAATGCTCAAAAAGGTGTTATAATAGGTCCTAATAAACAAGTGTAAACATTTTAGGTCCATTCGGGTGCTAAACTAAGTGTAAAATGGTGGTGTACACATTTTACAACACTACATTTATCCCCCACTTTGGTGTGGGTATGAACTTACGTTCAAACTCATGTACTAAAGAATGGATTCAAACACACCAAACATAGAAGCCCAAAGAATTATGCCAAGATTGAGGGGTGATTAAGCCCCCAAGATTAGGATTCTGAGGTTGAAAACACATGGAATCATAGAATCCATAGAATGTCACCAAAATTGAGGGGTAATCAAGCCCCCAAGTTTAGGATCCTAGGAGTCTATGACGAATACACATAAGACACATTACATAATTCACTCACATACATGAAACACATAGAAAATATGAGACAAGATATGCACAAGGCATGCACAAAGCATACACTTGGGAAGTCACAATGCATACACAACACACAAAGCACTGATGTCATGGACAAAGTATACACGCCATGGACAAAGTATACATGCTTGACATGAAGTATACACAGGGAATACATGATGAAAACACTCAAGGAGAATACATTCATAGAGAGAAACATAATACAGAAGACCTTGAGTCAGCATGACAAAGGAGTCCTCAATCTAAGTGATGTCGCAATCATTATGCATCATTCCCCAAGATGCAATAAAGAAGAATGCTAAGGGGTTAGTTAGATTTATAAGAATAATCATAAGAGAAGTACAAGCACATCATACACATCATCTCAAAAGGAAAGTGTTTCCATTGAAGGGAATACACCAATCTGTCTTCCACAAAAGGATTTTATGAAGTCTTGTAGAATAAGAAGGCAAAACGACCTTACTATGAAACTCTATTTGGTGGTGCAACCCTTCTCCCAAATAGGCAAGGAGCTTCAACTTAGGAGAACAATATAGACTCAAGATCTTGTTTCCAAGTTAGCTGTAATCCTTCCCAAGAGAGTGTAGTAACCAATCATAATCAATAAGTGTATGGATAGAATGAAGAGCGCAAGGCATATAGTATGATATATAATTTATTAACCAAGTACCACCAAGATATGTTGTACGTGCCAAAGAAGTGCCTAAATTTTTATCCACTTGAATGCCACACTGATTTACAAAACTTTGCTTTGATAAAGATGCACTCAATGCAAGGCTCGCTAGGGTTTATTATCAAAACTCTAGATTTTAGATGCTTACTTCCTAAAACACAATTTTTTGATGTAAGAGCTCTTTCTGAAAACAAATGATATTAATGACATGATACAACAATGTAAAATCAGATTTGAAATTTTTATGATAGTAGTGAAATCTGAAACAAGATCTTGATTAAAAACCCTAGGTTTTTAATTTGACTAGGTTTTCCAAAAATGTAAGCTTTTTGACAAAACCCTAGCAAATGAGAGATTTTAAATGCAAGATGCAAAACCATGAAATGATTATCTACTATAATATCAATCAGATTTGATGCACAAATAAAATATTTAAATCTTTCTATGGTGATCTACAACATATGCAATGAAAACATTGCACCAATATGCCTCTTTGCAAGCCTAAAATGCTTGATTTTTTCACTTTTTTTCAATGCAAATAAATGCAAGAATGTCCTAGAACAATAAGGATGATAATGTATAAAAAATTAAATCCCTTTAATCAATCCAATAATGCAACAAGATCTGAAACAACACACTAATCTACAAACCCTAGGTTGAAGATTAGCTAGATTTCCTAAAAATGCAAGATTTTTTCAAACCTTAACAATGAAATCATGCAAAATTAAGCTATATAACTATGAAAAATGATGAATGAATGTAATATAATTAGATCTAGGGCAGAAAATAGCTTAGATATGATGCAAGAAGAATGCCAAAGTGCAAGAAATGTCAAGTTCACCAAAATGTAGTGTAGAAAAAAGAGACTAGCTCAATAGATCAAACTAGGTCAAACCCTCTTCTACAAAACATTGGGACACAAACCAAGCTCAACTTCTACCCAATAAGGAGAGCCAAACTACAAGGGTTTAGTCCTTTTGTTGTATATAAAAGGAATTAATGAAATCCAATCAATGAAACTAGGATCAAGACAAGAAACCCTAATTGACAAAGATCAGAGTAAAATAGACTGTCTGAAGCGAAAACCCAGAAACCAGATGGACAATAGAGATCAAGGATGAAGTAGAAACCTGGATCTGGAGGTGAAACTACCCAGGACAAGGGCGCTTGGGATCCCTGGTCCCAGATTAGGGTTTACAAAAACTGTTGTCTCTATCAGGTCTGTACCAGTAAGCTTTATCTTCTTTCCAGAGATTAGCTTCCAAAACCTGTTCTTCTGACCTGCACACATGCAAGAAGGAAAATGGTTGGGTGCTATTTAGGAGCTTGCCTCAGACAAGCCCCGTGAATGGTGTTTCTAACTCCATAATAGCAATGATAATTGATAAAGAGTGTGTGCCCTAGGAGGGTAGAGGCAAATCTGAAGTAGAATGGAATGCTAACACATTGCATGAAGGAAAGAAGTCACCATGAGCATGGAAACCCTAACATGTTTGAAACAACATCACAACTTGACTCAAGAAGTTGGTGTAGCCCAAATATCTTCACAAGACCTACAATATGTTAGTGCCACAACAATACTTCATGATAGAGCTTGAGAGAAGAGTAGAGAGCATGAGAGAGAACAAGAATCTTCCAAGAAGTTAGAGAGAGATTAGAGATGTTTAAATGAATAGCATAACTTACTTTTATATGCACTCTTGTCGATTTTTAGAGAATTAAACCACATGAGGCTAACATTGGGAACCTTTTTAGAGGTCCCAAGCCGACAAGCCACATTTTAGACTAGGGCTTAAAAAAGGGAGAAGGGCGCTTGAGTGCCTTGATCCCTTAGCCCCAAACTCTCGAGATAAGGCACTTAAAGTGTGCCTAACCCTACCTTATAATTACTTTTCCATGTTTTATGCATCAGGATCAAGAATTACATGCTTAATGTAAAAAAAGGTGTTATAATAGGTCCTAATAAACAAGTGTAAACATTTTAGGTTCATCCGGGTGCTAAACTAAGTGTAAAATGGTGGTATACACATTTTATGACACTACATTAACATACATAATAATTCCTCCCTTTTAAATGAGGTTTTTATAAATATTATTTATTTATCTCCATTTTAACCAAAGGAACATAATATCCTTTATTTTTCCATCTCCTTTTAATTATAAAGGGTTAAATAAAATTTATCCTCTTATAATTTGAAAGGGTTATCTATAAATGGCTTTCTTTTCCATTTTGGGGAAAAAGTCACATAACATAAACATGCCTAGAATACCCTGATGTGTTTGTGGAAGGCGTTATGATGACCAATGATAATCATGAACCATCAACATGCAATGGTAACATATGGATTGTGGCACTGTACGGTATAGGACATCAACAGGTCTTGTAGACGTCTACCCATCATGCTCCCGTCTAGGGAGAAAGACCCCAAATTTGACATGGAAGTTTAAAAATGGGTCTAGGGTGATCTTCTAATCTAGATCTTAGAAATAACTTAATCTAAAGAAGATGAACTAGGTTGGGCTGCATATGAGGGTTACCCAAGCGAGCACAAGACATAATTTTTGACATTACATTTTGCCCCCACTTTAACACGCTGAAAATGTAGGGTGCTAAGCATGCTGAAGTACAATAATGAAGTGTTGAAAAGAAAACTACTTATAAACAGGGTACTGCAATATTGTTGAGATCATTCAAATTGTAGTGGTATTTAAAAATGCCTTAAAGGATTGTGTTGATTCATAGAGATTTCACTTAGATCAATCCCTAGAATTTTGAAAATATCAAAAACAATAGTCTTCAATCATGTAAATGTCTCTAGAATGATTATGCAATGCTTAATTCCGTTTAGACCACCAATTGAAGTTTGTAGATATGAATGATATATATGAATTATTTGCTTGATTCACATATGATTAGATTGAGTGTATTAAATGATTTTAAATACAACGAAACAAAAACATATCACACATTCATTACGCACATTTACTCTCTTAATTATTAAGGTGTCATGTTTTATATATAAACATGTATGAATCAATAATTATTCCTTGCTTTTTCAAGAACTATCTACAAGTACTTCTACATTATTTTTGGAAAAGAAAGGACACGTTAATATTTTATGCTCTCTTACATGCATTTTCCAATTCTTATCTTATCAATATTGTTTTGACTTAATCCCACTCTTAGCATTACTATCTTTTCTTATCACAATATGTAAATGTTCACATAAGGTGGTTGTCTTGATTTTTAAATTATATATTGTTTACTTTTTCTTCATTATGTAATTGTAATGGTGAAATTTGCATACTAATGCTATTTTTCATTTAGTTTTGTGTTTGTTTTGATATGAGTGTCTTAATGCTCATTTTTCATTTAGTTTTGTGTTAGTAACATATTGTTTTATATTTGACTCATAACTCGGCTCCCTATTCATCTTTATTCTACCCCTATTTACAGTCAATTCCACAGGGAATGTTTTATGCTCTGTTACATGCATTTTCCAATTCTTTTCTTATCAATATTGTTTTGACTTAATTCCACTCTTAGCATTACTATCTTTTCTTATCACAATATGTAAATGTTCCAACAAGGTGGTTCTCTTAATTTTTAAATTATATATTGTTTACCTTTTCTTCATTATGTAATTGTAATGGTGAAATTAGCATGCCCATGCTATTTTTTATTTAGTTGCTTGTTTGATTTGAGTGTCTTAATACTTTAGTATATTAACAAGTAGCATATTTTTGTGTTATATTTGACTCATAACTGGGCTCCCTATTCATCCTTATTCTATCCCTATTTATGCTCAATTTCATACATTTACTCTCCCAACTCAGATCATTAATTTAACCCTTCAGATTATTAATGTAGGATGTGGTGTGAGATTAACTTAGAACAACTTCACAAAACTTAAAAGTAACCCTAGAATCCCAAAAAATCAAATTTAAATTTTATTTGTTCCTCACAGTTTTTATCAATCATTGTGAATCAAGCTAATGCACATTAGGTATAATATGTTATGCAAAGTACTTAAAAAACATTCATTACGCACTTTAACCGATATAGAGAGGGAAAACGCCGGAAAAGTGACTTCTAAATGTTTTCTACCATATTCCAAAGCTATCGAGCATCTGTACAGGCCTCCCTTTCCCATAATGTTCTGCTACATCAACTCTAAGCCACTCATCTTCTGGTGGAACAGCTGTAAGCAGCAGGTATGGTACGAGATCAATTTTAAGGACATGTTATTTGTATTTACAGATTTAGACCATTGACTGAATTGGGGACAGCTTACAGGCAACAAGGACTGAATTGAGAGAAGAGGGGACCAAATCACATGTCCATTATTTTCATTTATAGTCCTTTCCAAAAAGTGGGTGAAATGAATCAGGTTTAGACCGTGCAAAGGCAAGTGGAGAGTTGGCAACAGCTTATGGGTATTTACTCAGTACTAAAAGAAAGCGGGTTTCAGCCATCTCTACATCATCTTGGACATTAAACCATAGAAAAACTTGCTACGATTAAGCTCAACCCATTCCATCCGAACTCAAAACAGATGGGACAATTTATTTACAGGCCGTCCTTTCACATAATGTTCTGCTACTTTAAATTAAAACCATTCATCTTCTGGTGGAACAGCTGTAAGTAGCAGGTATGGTACGAGATTCATTTAAGGACATGTTTGTTCTATTTACAGATTCAGACCATTCAAAGGCAAGTGGAGAGTTGGGGACTGAAGTTCTTTGTACGCTGAAACAGAAGCTTTGAATTGACTTATCGGTGAATGGCACTCTGTTAAAAAGCAGTGGACAGCTTTAATTGTAGTCTTTTCAATATTTAGAGTCTGGGAAAGTGAAGAGTCGGTGCCCCTTTAATAATTTGTCCTTGTGGGCACTCTGATATTAGGTGTTATAGTATTTGAGTATTTGAGGTCCAATATTTGTAAAAGTTTAGTATTAGTAGTTGTGACTTGTATTTATAATTGAACAAAATGTGGTTATTAGATTTTAAAAGCAACCAATCATGTGATGTCACATAAGCACACCAACAAAACATGACTTAATGTACATCTATTGGTCCACTTTTTTTTGAGAACTAATTGACACCTCAACAAAAAGTGTGCTGATGTGTCATCATATTTGATGGTGTGGCCCTAAAACCTTAGTTATAAGCAAAGGCATTGCCAAATAAACCACTGTAAAATTTTTGGAGTGATTTGAAATTGTCACATATGATTTTGAGAGGTGTGAAATTAGGTTGCTCAACTATAGGGTCCTCTCTCCTAGGTAGTTCTTGCCCTCTTTTCTATTTTCTTAAGATTTTAAGATGGGACGACTTAATAAACAATTCTCATAGTCTTCTTTAGGAAAGAAGAGACATTTTAATTTTTATGCTCTTTTAATACGCATTTTCCAATTCTTATTTTGTCAATGTTTTTTTTCCTTAGTTTCACTTTTACCATCCCTATCTTTCATTACCAAGAATATCAAACAAAAATTAATTCTCTTTTATTTTTTAATTATATATTATCGTAAAGGAAAATAAACTTTGGTTACGCTGATTAATTTAATAAATTATATACACAAGTACCAGTAATATAAATTAAAATGTGAGACAATGTAAATAGAAAGCAATTATATTAGTTTGATGATTGATGAATGTACAAAAGACTAATGAAGATATGGATTTGGTAAGCCTGGAGATCACAAACA
Source organism: Cunninghamia lanceolata (assembly GCA_027924645.1). NCBI lineage: Eukaryota > Viridiplantae > Streptophyta > Pinopsida > Cupressales > Cupressaceae > Cunninghamia > Cunninghamia lanceolata. Next base: position 1,222,749 of record BSBN01000295.1, read on the forward strand.
ATGAGTATCAAGGTATTGATTGCTTTGGAATCAAATTTTTCTATTGACTCTATGCAAGAACAACTCCAAATGTCTGGAACTAATGGTTGCCCAATGTTTTGAGATGATCCAAGTTGTTAGCAACATGTTGTTCAAGTAGGTGGATGACATAGTTGGCTAGATTTACTGATGTGTTGCACATATATTAATCAAAAGGTGGGTATGTGGATACTTATTTGGGCCTACATCATGAACAAATCATCTTAGCTTTCTAAGTGCCCTAGTAGTTTGTGTTCGGTGGGCCTAATTCTACTTAGTGCAAGGTGCTTGATAAAGGAAGGGAAGAGGGTACATGTTCAAATTATATTAGCAACAACAAGATCATAAAAGGTGTAAGTTTACACTTTGGGTTTTACTATTGCAAAGGTAATGTAAAGGGTGACATGTTCAATTCCTATAGGCAATGAGGAAATAACTAAAGTGGTGGTGTGCATATTTGGCCATTGCATTTGAGCACTTGTTGTTGATCTTTGTCAATCAAGACATGTACCTTTTGGTCTATAATCTATTTATAAATTTTGTGGTAGTATTAAAGAGAAAGGTGGCCATTGTAAATACAACATTCGGGTAAGTGTGATCACCCCATTAGTCAATAGGTGAGTGTGCAAATGCTTCATATGTATTCATGATATGTGGATAAATGATTGAATGCCACATGACCTTTGGCGAGGGTGGTGGGGTTGTATGGGCCCTTATTTTAATTTGTGTGCTTGCAAGTTTATTCAAAGGAATGAGGTTCAAATAAGATATGCAAAGATTTGTAATGGCTACATGGTAGTTTCATATTAGTCGTATATCATCAATGGGTTGGTTATATGTTATTTATGTTCAAATTGTGGGGCAATATGTCTATGTCATCATCCTGGTGTGCTTGATGTATGTGCACACATGTTTGTAAGGCACAATGTTACAGGTGAATTAGGTGGTTGGTTCTAAGAAAATAGTGGACAACATGTCTCTAGGACAATATGGTAGCTCCCCTTGATCTACTAAGGCAGATTTTGTGGGTGTTAAATATTTTCATAACAATGTTACGAGTGGGTTATGTGGTCACTTCCTATTAGAAGTGATAAAAGGTGAAAGGTTGGGGCCTTGCATTTGTTTCCCTCATTACACCTTAACAATTTAGCAATGGTATGGAAGGGATTGTGGTGGACATGTGACAACATGTGGGTAATTATTTTTGGTTGGAGGATTGACATACATATTTTCTAAAGGGTCCACCTATGCAACAACAAATGAGGTGGCACCATGTGGTCCTAAGTAGTGTACTTGGTGGCACATTTGGTGGGCCAATCCTATTTATCCGACAAAGGGATCACTTGTTTAGTCAAAGACTACTTAGACTTATTGAAGAGTGACATGTATTTTCCTATGGGAAACATCAAAACAACCAAAGAAGTGTCTTGCAACTTCACTCTATGCATTTAATCCCTAATCACAGATCTCAAGGTGATGAATAAGAGTTATTGATCTAGGTTGAAATTGAAAGGAAGCAAAGTTACAAAAAATGCTTACACTAATCTATCATAGGAGGTATGTTTAAAAATTAAATTGGTCATCCCATTATAAAGAAATAAACACAAAATCAATATACCATAACATCATGATTTATGTGGGGAAAACCCTTTTGGGGGAAAAATCCCACACTCCAAAGAAGCTTGATGCATTGTTCAATAATCAACCATTACAATACACTTGTATGGTCTAGATGAGCACTCATAGGAGTACCACAAACAAGAAATCTAGAGCAAATATAGCAACATCATGGTACCTTCAAACTCAATACTAAACCTTCGTCTCAACATGTGTTTGGTGGGCCTAATTCTACTTAGCACAAAGCAAATAGTGATCAACAACATGTCTCTAGGTGACAAATATGGTGGGTCCTCTTGATCTACTAAGGTAGAGCCTATGGGTGTTTATTATTCTCAAAACAATGTTACAAATGGGTTCTGTGTTTATTTCTTATTAGAAATGATGAAACAGTGAAAGGTTGGGGTCTTGCATTTGTTTCCCTCATTTAACCTTGGCAATTTAGCAATCACAAGGAAGGGATTGTGGTGGACATGCAACACAAGGATGATTCTTGTTGGTTGGAGGATTGACACACATATTTTCTAAAGGGTCTACCTATGCAACAACAAGTGAGGTGGCACCATGTAGTCCTAACTAGTGTCTTTGGCGGTGAATTTGGTGGGCCTATCTCATTTAAGTGAAAAAGGTTCACTTATTTACTCAAAGGCTAATTAGACTTATTGAAGAGCAACATGTATGTTTCCTATTGGAAACATCAAAACAACCAAAGAAGTGTGCTGCAACCTCACCCTATTTTTTAAAGCCCTAACCATTGATCCAAAGGTGATCAATGAGTGTTATTGATCTAGATCAAGCTTGAAAGGATGCAGAGATGCAAAAAATGATTCCTACTCTAATATATGAGAGGAATAATGTGCAAAAATTTAATTACTCATCTCGTTATAAGGAAATAAACATAAAAGACACCATAACATAGCAAAGTGTTATCTTTCTCCATCATCACCCCTATCCTCTACCATGTGATGAACAAAATGGTATTTGACATCTGTGTGTTCCATCCTCACATGAAAGGTTGGATTCTTTTCCTCACATATGACACTCTAACTATCATAAAGAACTCTAACAACTCCTTGACTCAACCCCACATCTAAACATAATCTTTTAAGACGGATGGCCTCCTTACAAGCATGAATAACTTCCATGTACTTAGCCTCTATAGTGGACAAAGTGACCACATCCTTTCTCTTATTCATCCAACTAATAGCACCACCAAATAAACTATACACATATCCAGTGGTGGATCTTCTACTATTAATATCTCCTACCCAATCTAATTTGATGAATCATGAATACCATTGAGTGCTAGTCCCCTACAAAATCACCATGAAAAAAAATAGAGTACTTAAAGGAACCTCACAAATATCTAAATACCCTCTTAATTGAATCCTAATGATCTTAGATCCAAGATTAGCCATATAGTGATTTAAGATTCCCACTTCTTGGGTAATATTTGGTATCTAAGTATAGACCATAGCATACATTAAACTACCAATTGCATTGGTGTAAGGAATATGAGCCATATCATTCATCTCTATGTGTGTTGTAGGATGCTACTCAACTAAAACATTAGTTCCCATAGAAATAAAAACACTCAATCTTGAAATGTTATAGTACAGTGTGCACATACTGTAGCCAAACCAAAAGCTTTTGTTCACTCTATCTCTTATAATCTCCATACCCAAGATACACTTGGTATCTCCCAAGTCTTTCATCTCAAACTATGCTAAAAGTTGAGACATCAAATCACAAATAACATTCTTATTGTTACCAAAAACAACATATCATCTAAGTACAACATGATAACAAAGAATCAATCACCATCCAATTTACAATAACCACGACATTTGATCTAATGTGGATCTTAAAAATCTAATGTATGAAAAGGAGAGGGTTTAGAATATGCACACACTTAAGTGGAAAGAGAGGTATGGACCAACTTTTTAATAATTACATAAGTATTATTAATTTAGATTAATTAATTATGGAGTTTGAATAATTTGAAAAATAAAGTAAGTATATTTAGTTCAATCATTGATGAATGCACAAAGATTGATGAATTTTTGGATCTTGCCACCTATGATGTGTTGGGTCTCAAAAATGCAGGTTACAAACCCTAAGAGGATGCCAAGCTCTATGATTAGACTTGCAACATTTTTGAACCAACTAACGGAGTTAACCTAAATGGTTGATGGCTCCCTGCACTTTAGACTCTGCTAAACCTAGGTGGGTGAACCTTGAAAGCTGAAGCAGATAAAAGGAATGTATGACTCAAATGAATTTAGGGATCTACCCACAATGGCATAAAGTGTGGAATAGATGAAAGCTTGCAAACTACTTCTACTCCTAATACTAAGATCTGAGATGTAATTGTTTGAATGAGATTTTATGGAATCCTAGAGTGGAATTGGTATGACCAGTACCTATTTCTATTGGGCTAATGGAGTCAAGGTGTATATGATATATGATTCACTTACTGGTTACAATTCTAATTGTTAGGCACTTGTGTTTGTTTATAGCTTGTATAAACGTGCAAGAATGTGATTGACAGACTCTACTTATTGATCCACTCGATCCTACCAGGTTACTATGACTTATTGAAAGGATTTTTAATCCTTGCTTGAAGGAACCAATCAAAAGAATCACACAATGACAGCAAATGTGTATTGACAAATGGAGTAGATCCTCAATTTGAATAACAAGACAACATCGAGTTGGAGACAGTATGGCAATCTTGTCAATTATACGGCTCTTCTTACTGATCCAAATGTTACTTCCAAGTTACTGTAATCAATCAAAAGGATTTTAATTCTTTAATGGAAACCAATTAATTCGATTACACGAAAACAACAAGTGTGTCTCGATGAAACGGAAATATCAACTTGGAAACTCAGGTTCAAATAACAGAGAAATAACAATGTGGAGACAACCAAATAATTGTTCAGCTCAACAAACAATAGACACCAATATTAAATCATGAATTTATGCATTTTTCTCCATTATACAATTTCAAAATATTTTACAATGTACAACATAATGTTTTATTTCAGCAACTAGTTAATCCATCCAGTTATCTAACTCCTACTTCTGATCATGATGATTTTCCTAATCTACCCGTCTACTGATGATCCCCGGACCACCTCATATATGTTTTGCAATTGTAGGGTTATGACTCTTCATACATCCGGTGCAACCTTTTGTTATTGTAATCTCCTTCAATAACAAAATTTTAATCTTGACCTTCTTACTGTTAAAATGCTTCGGTCGTTGCAGGTGGGATGCCCTTTGCCTTTGTATTGTACTGTATACATATATCTTATGTATTTGCAACATATACCTGAGGAATCACCGGATTTGTGATTCTATAGATACAAATCCTTTTGTATATCGCATACATTTTCTTCCATATACAAGAGTGGGCCCAATTGGATTTATAAAATGAATTTGAAGTCTCCTTCGAATCCGCATTTGTATCACCTTTTTGTATATCGAATGCATGTGCTTTATATACAATAGAGGACCCTAACTAAAATTCAAAATATTTAATCTGTCATTCAAATCCGGGCTTGTATAAACTTGTATATCCATTGGCGATGGGGCCCACGTGGTGTTTCGTGCATTTGTATATACATTTCCTTTGTATCTCATATGCATTTGTCTTTGTATCTTGTATATATACAAGCATTTAAACATACAAAGACTTTTCTATATTGAACTTCTTTTGACATCCGGCTTGTATCTTCGCTTGTACAATGACTTGTATCTTGAAGACATACATTGTGATTATGCAAATCTGATATGCAAGCGGTGGGACCCACCTTATTCGTCACTCGTATTCCATATTACAATACTACTTGTATCCAACCTTCATATACAATGCCCAATACATACAAACTCAATTGTATCTCCTTTCCGGACTTCTTGTTTTTATGAACCATAGTTCTTTCATTTTCGATTCCGACTTGTATATACCATGAAATGCATCCTCCGATATACATTAAGTCCCGATGCATCCCTTTAACCAGATTTAAATCTCTCCTGAGTTCCGCTTGTATGTGTATCGCAATGTATAACCCGAAACATACATACAAGGCGCGAAACATGCAACAATTACTCTTTATTTTATAAACATTTTGGTTCTGTGACATGTTTCATTCACTACTTAATGCATCGGTATGACTGTCACCGAAGGCTCTTTGGTTTCCATGATTGGTGTAATTCACATAGTTGGTAGGACCCAAAGCTTCTGCTCCGATCATACAAGTCTTCCCGACATCATTGTTATTGTATTTGACTTCATCGGTGAGACCAGGTATTTATCCTTCCGAAAAGTCTATCAGAATGATCTTTGCTATCGATATGTTTTGGAAATCTCATCCCACTTTTATTTCTCTTGCCGATGGTAGAATGCTTAGAGTTTCTCAATTCATTTAAAACCGCAGAATTAGGGTTTTTTGCTGCAATTGTTTGGTATGTATATCTGCAAATGCTTCTACAACAGGTTCTAGTGGTTGGTAGCCATGACGGGATTATTATGTTGAAGTTAAATTTTTTATTAAGGGAACTTAAAATTTTGCAAAAATTGGTGTGAAATTTTAAGGTCCCAACATGATGGAGAAATGACTTGCTACAACTGCATATGTCCACTTTATGAAGATTTGTCATACTACAACAACTTGTTGGAGTTGTAGTTACAAAAATTAAATGCCTTGGAGATGTAGTTGTAAACATTTAATATTTTTGGCTTCCAAAAGTCACTTTTTGTCATATTTGGAAAACTATCACAAAAAGTAAATTAAAATATTATTTTTTGATACTAAGGGAAGCTTGAGGAAGCTACATGGGATGAAGTGGAATATTCCTTGCAGCCAAAATTGACTTTTGTGTTGGAGCATCAAATGTGAGCCATTGGATCAAATTGATCATAGCCATTGGATTTTAGGGTGCAAACTTAGTATGGATGTAAAGGGTGGAATTTGGATAGTTGAGTTTTGGTAGTTTTGTGTGTGTATCCTCATTTCACCCTTTCATTCAAGGACCTAGGGTTGAGCTGCCATGTTCTATCATACCCTAGGTCACTATGAGATGTAGGGAAACTTGGATTTTTATGATTTGATTGCCAATTATCTTCTCTTATGCTCAATTATACCATAAAACCCTAATTATGCAAATACGACAGTAAACATATGAATATCAGAAAATGTTGCTATAGAAAGATGTAAAATGACAAATAACTGTGTACCTATTTTTGGGGTTCAGAAGCAAAAAAGTCAAGGACTGAGGAGTGGGCGCCCAAGTCCAAGGCCTAGGTTTTTGTCAGGATCTGGAAGCTTAGTCTGCAACCTATTCCTGCTATAATAGAGATTTTCCTGTTAGAGAACTTCGAGGACTAAAGAGCAGATGCCCTAGTCCAGGGAGCTATTTTCTTCTTTGATCTGTAATTTTGACACCCTGTTGTACCCTCTCGCAACTCCACTTTATCAGCAACTCTAACCTATAACCTACAATCATGAAAACTTTGGGAGGGGGTTGTGGTGTTTAGAGGCTTTCCTCAGTCAAGCCTCAGAGAGACATTCAAGCCTTCCGAACACTGTTGTCAGATAGAGAGTGCGTGCCCTTGGGAGGCAGAGGAAAAAGCCAAATGATAAATGCTTAGAAACACAAATGATGTCACCTTATAGTGAAGATCTCATGGAAGGAAGAAACTCTTCATGCCATGAGGAGATGATTGCTCAAATCTGTAAATAAAAACACATAGACAACACAAATCTGCTCTTGCAACACAATGAAAGCCTTGAATCACCTTTAGAACACAATAGCTTGCTAGTAATCATCTAGTAGTCATCTAGTTTACAAATGAATGCCTAAACATGCTTATATATGCAACTACAAACATTCCTACGAAGAATTTTGTAGTTCAAACTTATCGTGTTGGCCTAGAGACCAAATAACAGTCATAAATTGACACTAGAAATTTAGGCCTGACCCAAAATAGGCAAGACTAGGGCGCGGGCGTTCAAGTCCTCCCCCCCTATTTTGGGTAGGGTTAGGTTCAAGGGGTCCCCCTAGGCCCCATTTGTCATGAAACCCAGGGTTCATTCCATCAGGATGTTAAATTATGATGTAAGATGTCCTAAATGCACACTAAAGATCTGGGAGCTAAACTTTATGAGGGAAAAGCCCCCAAGGGGACATTTTCTGACGTTACAATGGAAAAGTTGATTTGAATATGTATAAAACTAAAACTCATTGAAAAACAAGAGAGAAAAATTAAGAATTGATGAAGAACTATTGAGTTCTTGTTGGTGTTTTGGAAAAAACTCATTGGAAAACAATTGTACTGTTGGGATTTGAGAGAAAATACATAGTATTGTATTTTCTAATTTTTCATGATATTTTCGTGGTTTTCTCCACACCAAGTTTAGGAATTGTTGATGTTTATCAATCTTTTGAGCTTCACACAAGTTTACTTCATGGTTTCTAGTCAAGATAGTGAATAGAAATTGTTGAGATTCATTGAACTTGTCATCTTACAAAGTTTGTTTCATGGTTTCTAAACACCAAGTTGGGTATTTATTTCCTTTTTAGGTGAAGATTCATGGATATTTGATGAGTTTGCAAAGTGTTCATACCACTAGTAATTTGCTGATTGTAAGTTAACTTGTGTGGTTAGCCTTAACACCTAATTTCACCATTGAAGATTGCACCTCCTTGAAACTTGATTGTTGGGTTTTCATGACCAAATCAGGGATGGTTAAATTTGTTTGAAAACTTGTCTACCCATTGGTGTGGTTGAAATGATTGAATGAGTTTAGATTTTAGCTAGATTTCATTGTGACTTTTCTCTATCTTGCCTTGCTTTTGCACTTTTAATCAAATTTGGTTGGTGTAGATTTAGAATAGGGTTTTTAAACTTGCATGGTGCTATTATAGAGTTCATATTTCATGAATGCAAGTTGATATATTGCTGGTTATGAGTTAAAATGATACATTTTAGAGCAATATATGTTTGGATCAGTTTGTCTATGCATTGCTAAATATAAAAACTAATTTTTTTGTGTTCTTTTAACTTTGTTTGTTGGAGTTTGTCCAGATTCACGTAAGCCCCTTGATTGGAACATTAGAGACATTGAACAACTAAGTTATCTTGTAAAGGCCAAGACCTGGCTGTATAGACCTTGGGGTAGTCATTTTCCATCTCTTTAGGATTTGATTCCTTTTAGGAGAGGTAAGATACTTGGTATTTTATCTAAGGTTGTTGTGTGAAAAAACACCAATCAACAAATTAGCGCTAGGAGGGCTAAACAAAGACATTGCTCCATTCATTTCATGCCCTTCTCCTCCTAACACGCATCAACAAATTGGTGCTAGAAGGAGGTCATGAACAAGAATTCGGTATGAACTTTCACTTTCATTGGTTTGTTGCACATTTTGGGATGGATTAGATGTTGAGGAGATTTAGTTCTTATGGGTAGTCTTTCATATTTACCTATAGAAATCTCTCTCAACTCCCTATGGAGGCATATTTGTCACTTTTGAGAGAGGCATTGGATAAGAACATAGGAAAACAATGGGCTCCACTAACGTTGTTTGATATAGCCTCATCAAGAGAATGTAGGATGCATGCCACAAAGGAACATACCGAGCTTGATTGTAAACTCTTTTTCATAAGGGTGGATTTTGATCTAGGTGAAAAATTTCCCTATTCAGAGTATACAAATCCGAAAAGAAAATTTACTTTGAGGATATTGAAGGTCCATTGGTCGAACCATCTCATGAAGACAAGAAGGAAAGTGTGCCACCTCACCTATTCTTCATCAATCAAAATTAACAAGGTGATGTACAAATGGGTAAGGATGATATTTCTCATGTGGTTTGACAAAATGAACATAGAAATGAGATTGGACATGCACTAAGAATGATTCACTAGATGGTTGTCCTAACAAGTCAATTGAAGATATTGATGATCCAAAGTGTGTAAATTCTGATTTATAGTCATGGGACAATGAAAGAGACATTAGTAATGATGATATTGATTCCTAATGATGAGAACAAGTTGGATGAAAAGTTAGGCAAGTTGGGTAGTCAAATAGATAATGCAGATCAACAAGAAAATGCTTGTCAAATCATGGATTTAGGGATTGATTTTGATGATAAAGTAATGGGAAATGATTTGTTTCAGTTTGCTAGTGATTCTAAGTGTGAAATCAAGTGTGAAAAGTAGTTGGATCAATCCAAATTCATGTCAAAACAAGGCTATATAAGCCTGCCTAGTGAAGAAAATGTGTAAACAATGAAGAGGAAAGTTGTTCCAATTGATATGCAAGAGGTACAAGCTGATTTTTTGGAGATAAATGATCAAATTCATGGCTCTACTATCCTATTACATTAGTATAACCAGTCATATCAGACCTATACCAGTGTTTTGGATGAGTCACAAGCTGGTCCCATTGAATAAAATCAAGATAAAACATTGTTACAAGATGTAATCAGCGATATAGATCAAGTTATACAAGTGAAAGAAGGTCCAAAAGATCTTATTTCTGCTGTACATGATGATGCATCATTCCAATATCAACCACAAGCTGAACCATGGGAGTTATTACATGATTTAGATGGTGTTTCTTCATTACATTTGACTGATTTTAGTAGGGCAGATTCGAGTATATCATGTTTTGATTTTTCTAATCTTGCTTATGCTTCTAATGATGAAGATTCTCACTTGATGAATACTGGTATTAGTAGCTTGTTATTTGAGGATGAAGGTCAAACAATCATGCAAAGTGTGGGAAAAGGTGAAATGTTCCATGTTTTAGAGCCTAAAAGAGTTGAATCTTGCATTGATGTAGTTGATTTACCTACTTTTAAACATTGTAATGGTTCACTAACTTATGGATTTGATTGTGATTTGCATGTACTTGATGCAGCAAGATGGTGAGCTTACATTTTTAGTTGATGACACTTCAAACTAGGTGGTCTCTTCCATTTTCTCATTGAGTTATGATGCTTATCATTTTGATTATGAAGATTTGGGTAAGAAAACATGTGTTTGAATTTATCATGGACATTATGAGTTGCCTCAATTGCTGATCCTACATGACTTGTATCCCGAGTATGAACCTAGTTTGCCTATGTCTTACTTTTCAAAATACAAGGATGAGTTTGCTAGACTTAGGACTTTGATGTGTGCCTTATCACTCTTACACATAGAGAAATTAATCAATAGAGTGTAGATATCTATTGTCCTAAGTATTTGTACATAGTCTTAGTTAGTTTTGGTTTGTTTGGTGTCTAGTTTGCTTGGTTTTTCTTTAGTTTACATTTTAAGCTTATTAATAATATTGTAAAGGAAAACAAACTTTCCTTAAGCTTATTAATTTAATAAAATTTGTAAATGTATATATAAGTATTATTCATATAAATTAATTAATTATGAAGTTAAAATTAATTCTCTTCTATTTTTTCAATTATATATTATTGTAAAGGAAAACAAAGTTTCCTTAAGCTTATTAATTTAATAAAATTTATAAATGTATATATAAGTATTATTGATATAAATTAATTAATTATGAAGTTGAGTTAGTTTGAATATCAAGCATAGAAATTAAAATGTGAGGGAATATAAATAGAAAGCAACTATATTAATTTATGATTGATGAATGTGCAAAAGATTAATGAAGATGTAGATTTGGTAAGCCTCGTGATCATGAACAATGAGTATCAGGGTAGTGATTATCTTGGAATCAAATTTTTCTATTGACTCTATGCAAGAATGAGTCCAAATGTCTAGAAATAATATGTGACTGTGAACATGTCGTGTATCATATTGATCTTTGTTCTTTAGTTTGCTTGGTCATCTTCGACTTCTTCTCCAAGTTTTCATTTAAAATACTTAAGGGATCTGGCAGTGTTTTAAAATACCTTAAAGTATTGTCATTGAGTCACAAGGAGCTTTCACCTACATCAATCCCTAGAATTTAAAAATATTGAAATCAACAATCTTCATTCATGCAAACGCCTTTAGAATGACATACAAAGCTAGATTCCTTTTAAAGCACCAATTGAAGTGTGTAGATCTAAATGACATATAAGATTATTTGCTTTATTTCTATATGAATAGAATGAGTGGATTGAATACATGTAAATACAAGGATATAAAAATATATCATACAAACTTGTGTTTAGTAGGCCCCATGTGGGACGAGTAAAGGTGGAAAGTATTTTTCTAACTAAGCCCTAAGGAATAATTATGAAATGCCTGGAATCACCAAAGGTTATATTTGTGTGTAATGTGGCATGTCATCATAAAAAATAACTTAATGACTATTTGAAAATTAATAATAGACTATTCTAGAGTTGAAGGCTAAAGGAGAAGGAATCAAGCTTGAATGCTTTGAGGAAAATAATTAGAGGTTGGTTACTTGATGATCCAAGTAAATTAATTAATCCCCTCAGTTGTAATCATCATAATTAATCTCTAACATAATCAATAAAATAGAAAAATAAGGAAAATTTTCATAGGGTATTTTTGGTAACACAATTGGGGTCCTATAGAGGCAACAAAGGCCCAAATTTGAAATTTGAAAGTTTAGGGGTCACTTCCACACCTAGAAACCTAACCTAGCTTAGTTTCATGATGTGGAAATGGCCTAGAGTAATGAATTGATGGAACAAATAATCAAGACTAGTCCCTAGGGATTTTTGTAGATGGAAATAGGTAGGGATCATGTTATTTTAAAACTTCCACATAAGAGTATGCCACTTGTACACTAGTCATTGCTTTAAGGAAAAACATAATGTCCAAGACAATAGAAAAATCACAAGATGTGCATTTTTTACTGTTAAAATAATATATTATTTAAAAATTGAGAGAATAACTTTCATGAGCATTGACATATTTTGGTAAGGAAAGGTGGTAATGCTAAGAATGAAAATTTTGTCATTTTTTGTGGTGAAGGTGTGTGGAGGTTTACAAGAGGATCTATTTATGGCATTGATGTAGGCTTCCTATTCTCCAACAACACCAATAACCATAACTGCCCTACTAACACTAGATCCAAAATTTTATTTTCTAGCTTTTTGTGTTACCATTTACTACTTCATTTTTATAACTAATATGAGAAGTGTAAAATTAGGGTTTTATGTTATGCTTGCAAGTTTGTGCTTTGAAAGGATCATATAAGTCTTATGTTATGGCCCTATAAGACTCTTTGTTAGTCTCTCGGTCCTTATGTGAATTTTCTAGCCTTTTCGTGCATTGGTTAAGATTTAGGTTTAGGTTTACAATAATGGTGACCTATGTATAAAGGCTTGAATCTTTTGTTTGGATAAATCCAAAATTGCCCAAGTTTTTATCTTCTTCCCCACGCTTTTTGTTATATTTGAATGTTAACTTATAATAGGTAGTCCCACAAATTATCACTAAAGTGAAAGTATTATAATTATGTAGTGACTACATATTGGCTAACAAGATGACAATGGTGGGCTTAGTTGGTGATCTTATAGCTGCCCAATGTTTTGAGATGATCCAAGTTGTTAGTAACATGTTCAAGTACTTGTGGATGGCATAGTTGGCTATATTTACTGATGTGTTGTGCATTTATTAATCAAGAGGTGGGTATGTGGATACTTATTTGGGCCTACATCATGAACAACTCATCTTAGCTTTCTAAGTGGCCTAGTAGTTTGTGTTTGGTGGGCCTAAATCTACTTAGTACAAGGTTCTTGATAAATGAAGGGAAGAGGTTACATGTTCAAACTCTATTAGAAACAATGAAATGATAAAAGGTATAAGTTTGCACTTTGGGTTTTACTATTGCAAAGGTAATGTAAAGGGTGACATGTTCAATTACTATAAGCAACGAGGAAATAACTAAAGTGGTCCAATGTGCATATTTGGCCATTGCATTTGAGAACTTGTTGATCTTTACCAATCAAGACATGAATCTTTTGATCTATAAGTTATTTATAAATTTGGTGGTAGTAGTAAAGAGAAATGTAACCATTACAAATACAACATTTGGATAAGTGTGATGGCCCCATTAGTAAACAATTGAGTGTGCAAATGCTTATGGGTTCATGATATGTGGATAAATGATTGAATGCCACATGACCTTTGGTAGGGGTGGTGGGGTTGTATGGGCCCTTAGTTTAATTTATGTGTTTGCAAGTTTATTTAAAGGAATGAGGTTTAAATAAATTATACAAAGATTTGTAATGGCTACATGGTAGTTTCATATTGGTTGCATCTCATTGATGGATTCAAGTTATATGTTATTTTATGCTCAATTGGTGGGCCGATGTGTCTATGTCATTAGCTTTGTGTGCCTGATATATATGTACACATATGTTTGTAAGACACAATGTTACAAGTGAATTAGGTGTTTGGTTCAAAGAAAATGGTGCAAAACATGTCTCTAGGTGAGATTATGGTGGCTTTCCTCACTCTACTAAGGTAGAGCCTATGGGTGTTAAATATTTTCATAACAATATTACGAGTGGGTTATGTGTTCATTTCCTATTAGAAATGATGAAATGGTGAAAGGTTGGGGCCTTGCATTTGTTTCCCTCATTTCACCTTGGCAATTTAACAATGGTATGGAAGGGATTGTGGTGGACACATGACAATGTGTGGGTGATTCTTGTTGGTTGGAAAATTGACACACATAGTTTATAAAGGGTCTACCTATGCAACAACAAATGAGGTGGCACCATGTCATCATAACTAGTGTATTTGGTGGGCCAATCCCATTTAACTAATAAAGGGTTCCCTTTTTTAGTCAAATAATACTTAGACTTATTGAAGAGTGACATGTATGTTTCATATTGGAAACATAAAAACAACCAAATAAGTGTCATGCAACTTCACTCTATGCATTTAACCCCTAACCATTGATCCCAAGGTGATAAATTATATTTATTTATCTAGGTTGAAATTGAAAGGAAACAAGGTTCAAATAATGCTTCCTACACTAATCTATTAGAGGAGGTATGTGCAAATATTAAATTGATCATCCCATTATAAGGAAATAAACACAAAAGCAATATACCATAACATCATGATTTATGTGGGGAAAACCCTTTCAGGATAAAACCCCACACTCTAAAGCAACTCAATGCATTATCCAATAATCAACAATTACAATACACTTGTATGGTATATTTAAGCCTTCATAGAAGTACCACCAACAAGAAATCTAGAGCAATTCTAGCAACATGATGGTACCTTTAAAAATCACTATGAAACCTCCATCTCAAGAACCCAATAAATAGAATAATAAATACATTAAACCATCAAATTCTAATTAGGAAACCATTAGCTAAACTTACCCAAAATGTCGCACCCAAATCCGAAGATGAGTCCACAAGCTAAAAATAGCATATTCCTTACTAACATGTCATAAGATCATCATAATCCATTGACCAACTTGGGCACTCCTTTTTGGATCTATTATCTCCATTCAAAAATGCCTTATAATGTGTCATAACATGCATCATAAGTTGGTCAACAAGTGTAACTCCTTCATAAAACTTTCTTATGCATTATAGATTATCTTACATTTCTATTATGGGGGGGGCTGATTTCCAAAGGCCATAACTTTTGCTCTATGAAATTTATTGTTCACCTTTTCTTAACTTGAAGAGTCTTAAAGAGATCCATATTTTTATAACCCACGTTCTCTAGTTAAGGCTCATTTTTTGATATTTTTGGGGTAAAATTGACCTTTGTAGCCCAGAAAATACATTTTTGTGTTTTATAGCCTAAAAATTGTATTTATTGTTCTTAACATTACAATGCAATGTTGAGGCACCTTTCATAATATTTTCCCACTTTTCAAGTACCTTGAAAGAGAAAATAAAATACCAACACTATCAACTATTTTCTCAAGGCCAAGAGGTTCATAAATTTAATGCACCACTTGAACAAGTTCTCTATGATGACTAGTTTCATCAATGCATAATTTGCAATATTCTGTAAAGTATCAACTTCCTTTAGAATCACCCCCATTCTCTACCATGTCATGAATAAAATGGTACTAGACATCTATGTGCTTCATCCTCACATGAAAGGTTAGGTTCTTTACCACACATATGGCACTCTAACTATCACAAAGAGCTCTAATAGCTCCTTGACTCAACACCACATCTATAAATAATCTCTTAAGCCAAATAGCCTCCTTATAAGCATGAATAACTTCCATGTACATATCCTCTATAGTGGATAAAGTGACCATAGCCTATCACTTATTCATCCAACTAATAGCACCACCAAATAAAATAAACATATATCCACTGGTGGATCTTATGATATCAACATATCCTACCCAATTTGAATTGACAAATCATGAATATCCATTAAGTGCTAACCCCCTATAAAATCACCATGATAACAAATATAGTACTTGAAGGCACCTCAAAAATATCTAAAGACCTTGTCAATGAAATCCCAATTATCTCATCCAAGATTGGTCATAAAGTGACTCAAGACTCCCACTACTTGGGCAATGTTTGATCTTTAAGTACAAACCACGACATAATTAAATTGTCAATTACATTGGTGTAAAGAATACAAGACATATACTCCATCTCTGTGTGTGTTGTAGGACACTACTCAACTAAATGTTTATTTCCCACATAAATAAGAACACTTAATGGTTTGTTATCTATCATGCTAAAATGTTGCAGTATGGAGTTCACATAATTACTCTAGCCAAACAAAAAAAAAATTGTTCACTCTATCTCTTCTAATCTCTTTACCCAAGATATACTAGGTATCCCCCAAGTCCATCTCAAACTATGGTTAAAGCTGCGACTTTAAATCATAAATAACATTATTATTGTTACCAAAAAATAACATATCATCTATGTACAACATGCTAACAAGGAATCAATCACCATCAAATTTAGATAATTTGAGACCATAGAAAGATATTTTCAATCTACAAACCAAAGACTCCTTACATTTAACAACATGATGCTCTAGCTATATCATGTATATCTATCTTCACATCTATATATTCTATCTATAAATTATAAGTTACTATAGATAACAAGAACCTAATAGATGTTAGCTTAGCAACTAAAGGAAAAATCTCACCAAATTCTATCCCCTCAACAATGGAATTTCCTTTTGAAGCCAATATTGCCTTGTAATTTTCAACACAATCATATTAACTGATCTTTTTTAACATTGATTTACAACCAAAATGCTTCCATCCATCGAGCAATGATACCAAGTCCTGGGATGTGTTATTCTTATTTAATGCAACCATTTCCTCAACCATAGCCACTCCAAGACTCAAAACCATCCATATACATTGCCTCCTTCATAATTCTAGCCTCCTTTTTCATTAGTATTAGGAAAAATTCACTCTCAAGGATGATTGCCAAAAGAAATATTTTAAACTTTCATCGCTTAAATATGATAAAAACATATTATAAATGTGGTTAGAAAATTTAATTAGTCTTTGAGGTGTTTTTGTGCTTTGTTAGCCCCTTTTCTTGAGCCAAAGCTCAATAAAATAGTTTTTCATGGAAAGTGATCATTTTAGACATCTTTTAAATACTTGGGTGTCAAAGAAAATAAAGGATTAAAATTTGATGAAAGATGTAATTACTTAACTTCAAATAACATAATTAGATCATCAACTAAACAAATAGAAGATTATAATATTTTTTGCAATTAAAATATAAATGAGTAAAATGGAAACTAATATGATGAAAACATTTGTATAAATAGTCTCATAAATCATATAACATGGAACAATTTCATCATATTCAATTTTTTGTGTAATTTAGACAAATAAAGTGAAATGTTAGGCGAGATGTAAACTTGATAGGAATATGAGAGATAACAATGGAGTGAAAGTCAAGGCCTTTCTAAGTTAGTCTCATGAAGGGGAACTAGTAGAGATGAAATTCCTTAATACAACTTTCCCAGCCTCATTGCCATCACAAGCTATCACAACCCAGTTAGTGCAAAGCTATTGAGAAAGGATATGTGAGTTTTGTCAAGGATAAATGAGCATGATAGATTTTAAGAATAAGCTATAATATTAAATTCAAATTGATATCATTATCATCCATTGCTAAAGTCCATAATAAATGGACATATAGAATGATAAGTTCTATATGTGGTAAGCCATACTAAACAATGACATCTACATATAAACCAAAATACTAAAATAGATATAAAACTAAATGAAAATTTGAATGGATTTATAAATTTCACTATTAGAAAGACTAACTTATTAACTCATGTTCCCAAGACAACTTCCTTGTATAAGAGAGCCAAATAGAAATATTTTAACAAGACTTAAACTTAATAGTACCACTAGAGTTGTCATCTCTTAAATGCGATCTCATGATGTATAGATCGATATTTCTAAAACTTTGTGAGTCACCAAATCACTATTCTTACATAAGTGAATACCCTTCCAAAAACCATCCACAAGTGGTCAAGACATAGAAAGTAAAAAAAATATTTGTCCAACCTTCAACTATGGTCCACAATAACTATACCATGGGGCGAAGCGACAACACAACTAACATCCTGAATTCTTTAGGAAGAATAGCTCTTGACCTTAACCACTAAACTCCCCCATACATGAATCAACATGGTTACTGATTGAGGTACATGTAGATTGAGAAGGAACAATTAGGATTGGACAAGGCCTCCATAAGCCACATCTTACACCAATCCTTAGAACCAGCATGTGAGCACCTAATTCCACAATTAGTAGATAAACTCTATCTTGGTTTGACTAACATATTACAACAAGACTAGTAAAGAAAAGATGATCCACATTACCCTCCTATCAAATTCATCTTTTATAAGATTGCATGGGTTTTTTTTACTTAATCCAATGTTACAATTTACAATCTTAGTTTTAACACTCATAAAGTTACAATCCAACAAGGTACAAACACATAATATCTAAGCACTCAATGCATGTATTTTATTATTAATGTGAGTCATAAAATTTTATAATAACATGTTTAAAACTAGCCCATAATAGTTTCAAAAAAAGGTTTATAATGTTCTTAGTATAACTTAACTAAAGAAAAGTTATCTCTTTTTTACACCAACCATGTTTCAACACACTATTATCAACAAACCACTAGGTGAATACCAAAATTAAATGTATGTAATTTGAAAACTAATGTCACATTACACCATCTATGGTTTCTAAAGTCTAAAAATTCTTTTATGTTGTTTAAGATTTGAAATGATATTCAATACATTATTCATTTTCATATCAAGTTTATATTATGATATGCATAGCTATTAAATTGGTTGACAACTAACTTTAGTGTCATCATTCTTGGAGATCAACACCATGTAGCACAAAACTCTCAACTTATTCGTATTATCCTAGGTTGGCATACAACCCAACAGTCTACATGAATTACACACCATGTTGGACCTTTGCACTATATCACAACATATCAAATCATACTTCTATAGTATGCAAGTTATGTCAACATGTGTATGTACACAACCTCAATGTGGAAGACAAGTCATTTTATCCCCAAGGGAGAGAACTATAAAACACAACCATTCCATGACCTTTGTTTATTGTAATTATATTTTTTTATAACTTAACTTATACAAGGTTAATGACTAAACTAGTCAAAGAAAGACAAGTAATAGGAACTTATGAATCCTTGAATCAGCTAACAATCGGCATTATTCTTCACAATAGAGGTAAGGGCATCGTAGCACCTCTAAGAAGGGCTTGTCTCATTTCTTGTTATATAATTGAGACATGATGATAAGCGCACCAAGGCACTATTGCGAGTTGAATACAACATGGCTCCTTGCCTTCTCACACCAACCATGAGTGTCACCATGATCAAGATTATAGCTAATAATTTTGTTATCTTGGCTACTCTTGATCCTACCATTAAACTTAAAAAGAATCAAAGAAAATTATTTTGTGCTATGCAGTAGAGGGCTCATAAGTTGGAAAATCAAAATAGAGGAGTACATATAGTAGTATGGTAATTGTGCAAAGGGATGATTTAAAAAAATCAAAGCATCCAATACATGTAAATGTTGACATGTGTGAGGCGTATCCAAGTTTAAGAAGGGCATCAAGGTTTATAGTGACAATCAAGACTCCACATTGGGAAATAATAAACAGGTGGGCAGTCTGGCTCAGTTCAGAGTCATGGACTGACCTAAATCATGTGTATGGAGCTTTTATAATTGTTTCCACTTGCAACAAAGGATAACTTAATTTTGTGACAAGCCTTGGGTATATGTAGAAAACTTGATTTTGATTTACATGATAATTCTATTAATTTGATTCTGTAGTACACTTGTATGGAATTGTGTAGGTGTTTGTCATATGATACTATAGTCTAATCATATGGACCTTATCAAAGACAAACTTATAAAACAAAGGGTTTTTCTTAGAGAAAATAGGTGTGATGTAAAATCCATACTTGACAAAGATTTATACCGGTTTTAATTTATGTGGAAGTTATATTGAAAGGGAAGAACATATCCAAATTATTGGCTTGTGATAAGCAAGGGTTTCCAATGAAACATGGAGTCCTTATACTAGGTTGTGTCCACCTCTTTTATAAGATGTGAGGGTGATTAAAAAATTGAATCAAAATGTCTCTTATATATAATAATTAGTTTAACTCATATCAAGGTCTTTTAGCATTATCTATGAACATCACATTTCTTTGAAAGTGGGTTAATTGAAAAGGGTTTCTTGGATTTTATATAAGTTGTATGGTGATAGTTGCTCATGCCTATATTCTTTTGTCACATTCTATGTATAGCTTTTAATATTTTAGACTTCAGTCTCTTTTAGAAGATGTGAGGGTGATTAAACCTTTGAATCAAAATGTCTCTTGTATATAATAATTATTTTAACTCTAATCAAGGTCTTGTAGCATTATCTATGAACATCACATTTCTTTAAAAGTGGGTTAATTGGAAAGGGATTCTTGAATTTTCTATAAGTTGTTTGGTGATAGTTGCTCATGCCTATATTCTTGTGTCACATTCTATGTATAGCTTTTAATATTTTAGACTTCAGTCATATATTCCTACTTGATCTTTACTATAATTGAAATATCATTATATGCATCCTATAGCCTCTAATAGATTAACATCACCTTTGTATACTTTCTTACTACTTCATAAATGTTGTCTATCCACAATTCTATATTTCGATCATTCTAGATAGTTTCCAAGACAATGCAAGAATGCAACATAAATATATTTGCAATGGATTGAGATTGATAGACATCTTGGTGGTGTGATATGAAGAGACTTGTCCATTTTGGTCTTGTGTAGAATCAAAGGGCTTACTAATTCAAGGAACCAAACCTTCATAGTTCAACCGTTAGTTTCCATGTTCCATTTGGTGGTGCTCCTCATTTTCTCATTTTTTTTATAATTCCTAATTTAGGGAACCTAATTTTTCTTTATAGGCCAGTAACTATAGAGATATTTCAAGCTCTTTAGATATTGGATTTGTGGCTATTGTTATCTCTATCATTAGAATTACTAACTAGATCCTAGGGTTTCTCAACAAAATTCCTTCCATTACATAATAAGGAAGGCTTCACATAGGCATAGGATTGTTTTAGGCTCTGATACCAAATGTAACACTACTTTTCCCTAAAGTTATTTAAGTATTAGCATCAGATTTAAATATAATTATTACTAGAGTTAAACAAATTTAATTTTGCAAGGTTATTAACTAAAGTGTAAGATTACACCATATGATAATTAAGAGGAACTATAAACTAATTATTCAACATAGTAAATTAAATAACACAATCCATAATCATATTAACATTAAAACCCACATATATAATGATTCCAATATCTTCTATTAACAATAAGTTTTAGTACTTATCTAAATCATTGAGCACTTGGATCGGCCAAGTTCTCACCCTAGGAAGATTCTAGTGGTCGTGGCCCTCATAGCTATGGCACATTCTGGGAGGAACCAATTCTTATTCAAAACCAACCATGTGCTTCCCGAGCAGACAAACCAATTCTTATTCAGAGCTAACCATGTTCTTCCCAAACACACAAGCTTTGGCCAGGACATACATAATAATTAATAACTATAGTGTAGAATAGAGAGACTAGCTCAATAGATCAAAATAGGTAATTTGAACCCTCTTCTACAAAAAAATGGGACACAAACTAAGCTTGTCTTCTACCCAAGAAGGAGAGCCAAACTACATGGGTTTAGTCCTGTTGTTGTATATAGAAGGAATTAACCAAATCTAATCAATCAAACTAGGATCAAGACAAGAAACCCTAATTAACAAATATAGGAGTAAAATAAACTATCAGAAGAGAAAACCTAGAAACCAAATGGACAACAAAGATCAAAGATGAAGTCAAAACCTAGATCTAGAGGTAAAACTAGCCAGGAAAAGGGTGCTTGGGCACCCTGGTCCCAGATTAGGGTTTGTAGAAATTACTGTCTATGTCAGGTCTGTACTAGTAAGCTTTGTCGTCTTTCCGAAGATCAACTTCTGAAACCTATTCTTTTGACCTACGCAGATGCAAGAAGGAAAATAGTTGGGTGCTATTTAGGAGCTTGCCTCAGTCAAGCCTTGTGAATGGTGTTTCCACCTCCACAATAGCAATGATGATTGATAAAGAGTGTGTGCCCTAGGAGGGTAGAGACAAATCTTAAGTAGAATGGAATGCTAACACAAAGCATGAAGGGAAGAAGTCACCGTGAGCATGGAAACCCTAACATGCTTGAAACGATGTCACAAAGTGACTCAAGAAGTTGGTGTAGCCCAAAGATCTTCACAAGACCTGCAATATGTTAGTGCTGCAACAATAATCCATGATAGAGCTTGAGAGAAGAGTAGAGGGCATGAGAGATAAAAATAATCTTCCAAGAAGTTAGAGAGAGCTTAGAGATGTTCAAATGAATAGAATTGTTGCAAGTATGTACCTAACTGGTGTTGTCATTGATGTCAACATATCAGTATTGTCATTGGTGTGAATTGTGCTCCTATTTACATCAGAATAGTTTAGTAGATTGCTCCACATTTCTTGTAGAATGAATATCCTTGTATGCAGATTGGAAGTTAGTTAGAGACATGTCTAAAGATGCTATGTTCCAAGTTTGAGCCTCCGATATGAAGATTTAAGTGAGCTATGTTCACCAGAGTGAAAACTATTTTTTTTGTATATTTGGTGGTGACAGGGAGAAAGTATTATGCTACACATTCCTCCACATTTAAGTATTTCAATTTGCAGTCCTGGAATCAAGTTCGTAATGATGATAAGTGCCTTCAACTCCAATGGTTCATGATTTGGTGGTCCGCAAGCAATCTTTTCTTTATGACAGTGGATAACAGTTATGTTCAAGTGCTCTAGATTGAAGAATCTTCTTGATAAAGTGATTAGAGGTTGTGTGGATGTTCTTGGTGATTATAATGTTCTTGTGGATGTCTCCTAATTGTGTTCCTACCTTTGGATTGGTCCACAAAGAGAAATTTGGACCGTGGACGAAGACCATTCTTAGAAGACTTAGTGTTAACACTAGTCTTGGCCGACTTGGTTGTTTTCACTACTTGCAAAGATACATCGAATATTGTGGAAGTGTGTCATGGCGTGGAAAATTGCATTTGAGTCCTAGCTAAGGCATAACATAATCCACATACATCTTTACCTTAGCAAAAATTGTTTAGGTCTAGACCTATTTCTATGTATGTTTGTAATGCCGACCTTGGAGATTGTTCCAATGGTTGATGAATGTAATGTCGACCTTGATGTACATTCCAAGGTTGATGAATTATATAAAAACATGTAATGTAGTTGCGAAAAACATGTCTTTTTGTAAAAATACGAAGATAAGTGAAAAGGTGTAAGAAGAGCAGAGCAGAGGAGTTATATTGTGCTTCAATGGAACTGAACTCAGGCAAGGAGTAGATGCTATCAAATCAGTTCACCAAACCTTGGCAATGAGCCACCCATTGGCACTGAACCAATCTTGGCAGTGGGCCCCAACATTTGCAGTGAGCATTTTAGGTAGTGAGCCTCTGTTTTTCATTATTGTTATAACATATTTATTTCTATGGGCTAACACCCACCATGGTTTTTCCCTTATATGGTTTTACATGTAAAAATATGGTGTCTCATGTGTTATTGTGTTGAGCTTCTTGTTTCATGATTTCATGCTTAAATCTTAATGACAGTGATTGAACATTTGACGTGTTGATACTCATAAGTGGTTAAAGTTTTTGAGACAACTGATTCACCCCCCCTCTTAGAAGTCTTGTGCATTTCAACAATTGGTATCAGAGCCAGGTTCCTTAGAAGTAAGCCTAACAGCTTGAGGAAGATCTGGGATGGCACGCAAGGATGAATTGTCTTTCAATTGTTTCATATGTGGTGAAATAGGTCACTATGTATCTAGATGTCCTAAAAGAAAATTGAGAAATATGTTGATGAAGATAAAAGTAAAGTGTCCAAGAGAAGATTTATGATGTTGAAATTGATGAACATGATGACTGCTCTTTCCCTAATTGTGATGATGAAGAATGTTTGTATCTAGAGGGAAGTTGTCATGCCCACATTGACCTTGTGGTCACAACACACATCACACGTGTCATAGCCACATCTGTCATGTGGTTATGACACGAGATATGAAAAACTTTTCTCACACTGCCCTAAAAGCCCCCTCGCATGCGTAAGCATGCTCGGCGGTGTTCTCTTAAGGCGAAAACATTACAGTTGTCGGCGGGGTACAAGTACAATTGCGTGCAACCAGACGCAAGTAGACCAACCACGACGCCGTTAACGTCATTGCAAGAGTGAGATTACCATGGTTCCTAAATCTAAATCTCGGCAAATTTCGGCAGCATAACGCCTTACGGCGTTAGTGGGACTTACTCAACACTATTTTACGCACGTGGTTCGCTGATAGATTAACAACTTCCCACGACGCCTTGTTCCGACTAAACCGACTCGTGATCTCCCTATTTAGTCATTTTCGACAAGGCACGGTTGTCTGTCTCCTCTCTTGTTTCCTGAAACATACTCCTACGACTTAGCATTCTCAACAAGGCGGTTTGTTTGCTCTCTCTTCCCTTTTCTCTGGGCCTTAATTTTGATTGTATTTTTATCGCACTTACTTTAACTATTTCTCTGATAATTTAGTTTGCTTATATTTTGGTCTCTCTCTCTTTCATTTTCTATGCTTTCTTTATGTATATCCGGTCCTTTCTTCATGATTTACATCAATCAGGGTTATCACTGCAGCTATTGTTGATATTAAACCTAACTTCCGGATGGTCTAGGTCACATAGGCTGGTTTACTACTTCGCTGGACTCGGTCTCCTAATCTTCTCCGATCTAGGTTCCTCCTCTATGTATGTAAATTTTAGCGGAAGGGTCCATCAACTTAGTTCTCTTATCCCATGTGGGAAATGTCGCGCATTTTCTCCTTTGTGTTTTCCAATGTTAGTTTTTCTTCTTCTGACCCTCTTACAGGTTTACTTATGTGGACGTTTACTACAGTTGAGATTAAAATGGCCTCACATGGAATGTCTGTGATGGCTTCTTAAGTTTATTTCCAGTGATCTTTTAAGTAAGGTGACGTGTAATTTTCCTCTTCATTTTCCCGGTTATTGAACCGCGTTGATAGTGAAACTTCCGAGAAACTCTTTCCGGGCAACACAGTATATTCCTTTACGCTCTCATTAAATTATAATTAGTTTCTCTTATCTATAATTACTGTTGTTATTATTACTAATCAGTATTATTAATACTCTTATTGTAAATCATTTACCGTTGTTAATACATGTAGGAGGCTCTCCACTTTATAAAACCCTGATCAGGGAAACATAAATTCTTTGGTTGTTGTGTTCAACACTTAATAAAAACTAACTGTGAAAATATCTTTTTTGTTTTATTTTTGTATATCCATGTGTCACATTTTATCAAGATTTTAAACGAGGGCCCAATAAAATGGCTCATAAAACTACTCCTATATATATATATATATATATATATATATATTTTAATGTACATGTAATTGATGAAATTGTTCTTTTAATTTGTTTAACAAACTCCATGTAATCCCTTATATATATATATATATACATTAATTATTTCATTATATATTGCTATATACATAGACATATATAGTATCTATATTTGTCTATATATATGGCAATTATAATGTATTTCCTTTCAAAATAGACCAACTTATATGTTAGGGCCAAAAGCCCTAACATTTTTTTTTTGTGTTTTGTTATAGACACAGCCAGCGGAGGAGATGGGCGGCGGTGGCCGCAGCGGCAGGGGAGACAGGGTCGGCCGCGCAGAGGGAAGGGCCTGTGTAGGTTGCGGAGGGGAAGGGCCTGTGTAGGCCGCGGGAGTTAAAAGGGAAGGGGGATGTGGGGAGGGGCGGAGCCCCACCCACATCCCACGATGTGGGGTGTGGGTGGGGCTCCGCCCCTCCCCACACCTCTTAACAAACAAAATGGAGACTGCGGTGGGGAATACTCCCCACCGCCCACCGTGCAGGCTTGTCTGTGTTTTTACACAGTGATTTCACATTTTGCCTTTAGTTCGGCGGTCATAAAATTTAAAACAAGTTTATTCTTATTCGATGATATTTAAATATCAATTCATTTATATATATATATATATATATATATATATATATATATATATATATATATATATATATATATATATTTCAGTTTCAGAATATCTATTCATTTTCTCAATCAAACAATATTCTATCAAAATGATAATTAATAACAACTATTATATATATATATATATATATTTATATATCTATTTATTTCATAATCTTCTCAAATTAAATACTTTATTCAGTTTCTTGTAGTTAGTTAAAAAAAATCAAGTAATAATTAAATAAGATTATATATATATATATATATATATATATATATATATATATATATATATATATATATATATATATATATATATATATATATATATATACACTTAAGAAAATGAAGTTTTAAATTAGTATATTTAGGCAATTAATACATGTCCATTTCAACTCTTAAGACAACCAGAAGTAATTATAATAGATTTTCTTTAAAACTTACAAAATAACTAAAGCCATTACTTATGAAGGAGAAAACTTAATCATTTTAAACTAATTTATCCATTAGAACAATGAACCATAAAACTGACCTTTCAACTAATTTAGCAGTTCTATACTTATAATGACATATATAAACTCAGATTAGATTGCAAATAAGTAATGAAATTTCTATTTAAAAAGGTTTACAAAGCAACAAACTTGAAAATTGAAGGTATTTGTTTACCACATTCATATTACAGAAAAGTTAACTCTTCCACTACAAATAGCAAGAGAATAAATTTTAAACCATGGATACAACAACTAACTTCCCAGATATGAACTTCCTTCTCCCAAACAATATACAACTGATAGCTTGTGACAACCAAGTAAAAGTCCATCAATAACAAGATCAGGGAGGTGATTTCCTTCACTCCCAGGGTAATAATAAATTACAGCAATAACAAGAGAGGTGCTCTCGCTTCAACTCTTATGAAATGAACCTGGCCTAATTCTCATGACAAAGAAGAATAACTGTTTCTTCATAAATATAACTCCTCCCAAGCCAACCAGAAGCTCCAAGAGAAAACCTGCGTATCAAAGACAAACAAAGAAGAAAACACCACTCATCTAGCTCTCCTCCCTTCCGTAGACCCGCAAGAGGGTCACCCCCGAGCTAGGGAGACCATACTCACACCTGGGTAACTCAAGCACTCCACTTCACAACAGTAACAACAACAATCCCAAAGCACACAAACACCCGTGGGTAATTTACACAACACGGAAACTCAACTACAGTGAGTTTCATAAGGGGCAGGAGAGTGGACACACTCGACTCCAGAGTGTCACCCTGACAGATAAGTTAACCAATACAATTTCTCTTGGTCTCAAACCAAGTTTGATCACAAATTTTTTTAAGAAATCTGTATTTGACTCTCAAGTCAAAGATACAGTCACAGATACATGCCCTCAAGGCTTTCAACATCCCAAAAGATGGAAACAGGTATGCATCCGAGGAGGATCTCTCCTCCCCTACCCCAAACTTGATGAGCATTTCTCCCAAGTGGGAGAAGCTCTGTCAAACAACCCGACAACAAACCCCACAGAAAATAAATCTAAACACAAATTCACACACTTTACATACACATTCAGCAAAGGTAAAAATCAAACCAACCTTACAAAGCCCTCCTGGAATGAAGCTGTTGCAGAGCCCACAGAGTTCTCTTCCAACCTTAGCCACCAACTCCCTCTCCCTTCTCTCTCCTGCAAGCTAACTTTTCTATTTTTGGTAAAACAGAATGAAAGTTTTCCCACAATTCAACTAACTCCCTCTCCTCCCAAAATTGGAAACAAATAACCCCATTTCTTTTCAGTTTCGAGGAATGGGGAGGTGACACTTGTCACCTCCTCACCCTTCCCCAAAACCACTATTCTGTCCTGGTGGCTTATGTCACTCACCCATCCCTAGAGTACTCCTTATCCCTTTCCTCCTGTCATTTCTCTTTCGCATGGGAGAAATAAAAGGAGTTAAAGGAGTAAAAGACAGGTGACCCATGCCTCTTCTTCCCTCCTTCACATGGGTGGCCCCACAGCACATGGGGGAATCTCACTAATGGAGGGGGTGACTTCAAGTCAATCCTTTAATAATGGATGGGCTTGTAGTCATCTCTTACCTTGGGAATTGTAGAGGGGATGGGTTGGGTGTTGGTACAACCCATCATGTCCCCTCCATACCCCAATTTTCGTCACTTAACTTCAGGGGGAAGTTAAGATGACTAGATGGAGGTTACTCAAGGGTTACCCATGCCAAATGGGCCCCTGGTCCCATGGGGTATAACCCAGGGTCAACTTTAACCCATACAAGACACCCCTGGTCAAGGTAAAGCACAAGAAAAGGTCTCATAAATTTAGATAAAATAAGGAAATTCAATTTCAATCCTTTTTACAACACAAATTATAAAATAATGTTACATGAGGGTAACCTAACCCACTCGACCATACGAAAGACCACATTACATCATTACATCAAACACAAAGAGATCTTGGTTCCTCGTGGAACCAAATCGGCTTAACAGGGAATAACAAATAACGAGGTGCGGAATGATCTCCAAAATCTGTGGTTCGATTAGTAATTCCTGCACACTAAATTACAAGATCAGTAACCACATAAAATCATCATAGCCGAAGCAACTTAAAAACATGCATTATCATGACATAGTACTAATTAACATAAATGAAATCTTATTTGAATTTTCCATCATCACCTAATTAATTTTTCTAAAATGTAAACTTATCCAAACATCACCCAATTAGTTTTTCCGAAATCATAAGAAAGTTTAATAGTTTGACAATTCCGAGAACTGCTATCCCACAAACATAAAAAGTAACAATAACAGTAATGTAAATAGTCATAACAACAGAAGTAAAAAGGGCGGTCCTCACATCCTCTCCCCCTAAGACGGTACTTCCTCCTGGAAGTCGTCAAAAAGGTGAGGATAAAGGGTCTTCAGTCTCTCTGCATCTTCCCATGTCGCAGTGACTTCGTCGTATAGGTCCCACTGGACTCTAACCTGGTCCAGCTCTCGACCTCGAAGGGCCAGCGTCCGACGAGCCAATATGCGAATTGGCTCCAACGCCAGCTGTCCGTCTGCCTCTACCTGAAGAGCACTCCAATCCAACACGTGAGATAAGTCAGAAATATATTGACGTAAAACTGATACATGAAATACATCGTGGATACGTGACAGGCTAGGTGGCAAGGCTAGACGATAGGCTACTGGTCCTATCCGCTCCAAAATTTTGAAAGGTCCTACAAATCGAGGTGTGAGCTTAGAGCCTTTTCCGTAACGAATTGGACTCTTGTGCGGTCGCACTCTCAAAAATACCCTTTCCCCCACAGAGAAGCTTCGGTCTGTCCTCTTAGCATCGGCATACTTCTTCTGCCTGTCCTGTGCTTCCTGAAGCCTTTGTCTAATCTGTTTGACTTGCAGTTCCATATTCTGAATTATCTCTGGACCGATGACTGTTCTGTCCTCTATCCGATCCCAACTCAAAGGTGTTCTGCAAGGTCTGCCATATAACGCCTGGAAAGGAGGCATACCCAACGAGCTATGATGCCCATTATTGTAGGCAAACTCAACTAGATATAGGTACTCCTCCCATCTAGACTGATGGTCCATCACATACATGCGAAGCATGTCTTCTAACACCTGGTTAACTCTCTCTGTTTGTCCGTCGGTTTCCGGATGATAGGCTGAACTGAAGTTGAGCTGTGTGCCCAACGCCTGATGTAAGGCTTTCCAGAACGATGAAGTGAATACGGAGTCTCTGTCAGATATAATGTGGCGAGGTACCCCATGAAGTCTAACAATCTGATCAAGAAACACCTTTGCCACTGATGGTGCATTGTATGTTGTGCATATTGGTGAAAAATGTGCCACTTTGGTCAGCTTGTCAACTGTCACCATAATAGCATCATGGCAACATGATGACATAGGTAGACCAATGATAAAATCCATAGAAATGGTGTCCCATTTCCATTCGGGTATCTCGTGAGGGTACAACAGTCCCGCTAGATGCTGATGTTCGGCCTTGACCCTCTGACATTCTAGGCAACGAGCAACAAATTCGGCAATGTCACGCCTCATCCCAGCCCAATGATAAAGCTGTCGTAAGTTAGCATGCATCTTCTTCACTCCTGGGTGTACTGCATAGGGTGCTCTATGAGCCTCTGATAGGATTATTGTACGAAGATTACCCGCAAGGGGTACATAGATGCGCTGCCGATGTCGAAGCATACCATCAGACTCAAGGGAATATCCTGTAAATTTGCCCTCAAGGGCCTTCTGATCTAATATTGCCTGCTGCACCTCAAGAAACCACTCGTCTTCCGGCAGATGCTGTAAGATGCGATCTTTCAAGTCCACCCTCAAGGTCAGGGTTAGGATCTCGTGGCGCCTTCGACTCAAAGCATCAGCAACCACGTTCTCCTTCCCTTTGATGTAGTGGACATCGAAGTCGTATTCGCATAGGAATTCCATCCAACGCCGTTGGCAGGCGTTCAAATTGGGCTGTGTAAAAATATACTGCAAACTATGATGATCCGAATGGAGTTCAAAGCGTCGACCTAGGAGAAAGAACCTCCAGCGGACCAAAGCATGAACGACTGCTGCGAGCTCTAAGTCGTGAGTAGGATAATTTAACTCATGTGTCTTCAGTTTCCGTGATTCGTATGTGATCGCTCGACCATCCTGCATAAGCACGGCTCCCAATCCTTCTAATGATGCATCTATGCAAACTACAAACTCCTCTATAGGATCTGGGACCGCTAAAATAGGAGCACTGGTAAGACGCTCCTTGAGGACTCCAAAGGCCTTTTCACACTGCTCGGTCCAATTGAAACCCTTCCCTTTTCACTGAAGGGAAGTAATGGGATGTGCTATCCTGGAGAAGCCCTCGACAAACCGACGATAATATCCGGCTAACCCCATAAAGCTTCGGACCTCTGTCACGTTAGTGGGTGCCGGCCATTCCTGGATTGCTCTAATTTTAGATGGATCTACGGAGATGCCATCGCTTGATAAAATGTGTCCCAAATACTGCACCTCTGTCCTGAAGAAGGCACACTTCGCCAAGTTGCCATAAAGCTGCTGCTCTCGTAATTGCTGCAAAACTTGACGCAAGTGCTCCACATGCTCCTCCTCAGTCCGTGAGTAAATCAAAATGTCATCTAGGAATATTATCACGAACCGATCTAGGTACGTGCGGAACACCCCGTTCATGAGACTCATGAATACTGCAAGAGCGTTTGTCAACCCGAAGGGTACCACTGTGAATTCGTAATGGCCATATCTGGTTCGAAAAGCAGTTTTATGAATATCTGCCTCTGTGATGCGCAATTGGTGATACCCAGATTTTAGATCAATTTTCGAGAACACTCTGGCTCCCTGCATCTGATCAAAAAGGTCGTCAATCCTAGGCAGAGGATAACGGTTCTTCACCGTCACCTTGTTCAACTGCCTGTAGTCCATGCATAATCGAAGAGACCCATCCTTCTTCTTTACGAAGATAACCGGTGCGCCCCATGGTGAAACGCTAGGTCAGATGTGTCCCTTCTCAAGTAATTCCTCTAACTGCAGCTTAAGTTCAGTGAGTTCATGTGTAGTCATCCTATAGGGTGCACGGGATATCGGTTTTGCACCTGGCACTAAGTCGATGTGGAAGTCCACTTCTCTACGTGGAGGCATACCTGGTAATTCCGGCGGAAATACATCGGCAAACTCTCTAAGGACAGGGTGATCATCTAAAGTAGCCTCAGGGTCATCCTCTGCTCTATCACTGACCGTGATGGCAAACATCTGACATCCCTTCCGCGTACAACGCTTAAGCTGCTGAGCGGATATCATACGAACAGCCGTGGGCTTTTGAATGCCCACTATCTCAATTGACGAACCATGATCGTCTAAACAGCTAATCGTCCTTTGGCGACAATCAAGCTTGGCTCTATGTGCCGCAAGCCAATCCATACCCAGAACTACTCCGTAAGATCCTAATGGCATAATCCTAAGGTCACATGTTGTGGTGAATGATCCCAATGTGATCTCACAGTCTTTAACCAAGGTATCTACTGACATCCTGGCCCCTGAGGCCAACTCAACTTCCCACCTAATGTCTTGCCTAGAAGCCACCAACCTGCAACGCTCCACTAACGATGTAGACAAAAAGGAGTCAGTAGCTCCTGAGTCAAAAAGGATCGAGATGGGAAAGTCTCCAATCATACCTGCTGCCTCTATGACTGAGGCCTGGAAATCGGCCTGGCAGTTATCAACCGCTGCAAACATGTGGTGGGATCTGCCCATGTCACCTACGGTCTGCTCAGATCCACCTGATCGGGGCTGTCCCCCTGTAGTAAATCCCTGTGGGCACTCTCTAGCTAGATGCCCTGCCCCACCACACACATAACATGGTCCTCGAGCCTGTAACTGCCCTGACTGTGTTCTACCCGATTGTTGTTGCCCAGTCCGTCCAGTGGATCCCTGTGAGCCTCTGTAAGACTGCTGGGACCTCACGGGTCCTGTCGATAAACCCTGCTGTCTCTGATCTCTTCGTGGACCCTGCTGCTGCCATCCACGATTCTGTCCTCCCTGACCCTTCTGTTGAAATTTGGGTTTTTGCTGATGTTGCTGCTACTGTGGAGGCCTAGGAGGTAATGACGAAGGATTATATCCTCCTCTCTATGTTGTGTTTTGAGGCCTTCGAAAGTTTTGCTGTTGTTGGGGATTACGTTCCTGGTACTGCGGGCGTGAATTCTGTCCTCGTCCCTGAATTTCCTCTGATATAAGGGCCTTTTCAACAGCCTCGCTCATGGTCTGGGGATTTGCCATACGAACTGGTCTTGCTATCCCGTGATTTAGCCCTCTGATGAATTTGTGTATAAGATTTTCTCGTCATGGAGGTATTCCGCGTAACGAGAAAGCTCAATGAATCGGCTCTCATACTGAGTAACAGTGAGTCCCCTCTGCTGTAAATCATGGAACTCATCGATCCTGCGCTGTCTGTAATGTTCGGACAAATATCGCGCATTGAAGCGCTTAATGAAGATGTCCCATGTGAGTGTATCCACGGAAAGTCGGCGCTTACACTCCTCTGTGCGCCACCAGGTAGCTGCCGCATCCCTAAGAAGATGGACTGCCACTCGTGCTTTCGTGTTGCTTCCATATGGTCGCAATGCGAAACACCTATCTAAGCTAATCAGCCAAGCCTCGGCCGCAGCTCCCTCTGTAGCACCTGTGAAAGTGGGTGGGTTGAGCCTCAGTAGATCTCTGATGGGGTCCCCTCTGTCTCTAAGTCTCACAAGTGGCTTTTCCACACCATCCTCATATAATCCATGCTGAACCTGTTCTGCCCTCTGGATCTCATCTCGTCTCAAAAGTCTCGGAGGACTCCTGCTTCATGCTCGGGAAGCTGATCCTACCTCCTCTACTGTTGTGTCAGGAATCTCAACGAAGGGCTCCACACGTGGCACCTCTAGTGGATCAACGCGGGGCTCCATACGTGGCTCAATACGTGACTCGACACATGGCTCCTTTCGCGGATCAACACGAGGCTCTATACGTGGCTCAGGAATCACTGGCGGTAACCTGTCTAACATAGTTTGTAGTCCCTGTAAGATCTGTGGACCTATATCCAATACTGGTGTCGCCTATGGTACTAGTGGTGCTTGTGGTACAGGTGGTGCAGGTGGTGTTGCTGTAACTACTGGTGTCGCCTGTGGTACTAGTGGTGCTTGTGGTACAGGTGGTGCAGGTGGTGCTGCTGTAACTACTGGTGTCGCCTGTGGTACTAGTGGTGCTTGTGGTACAGGTGGTGCAGGTGGTGCTGCTGTAACTACTGGTGTCAGTCCCTCGGCTGAGGAATCGCTGTGCACCTCGACTGACGCTGTGTGGCGTGATCACGCTCATCGAACACGTCGGGGAGGCATCCTACAAAACAAGGTAGAAACTAATTAGCCAAAGTTGCGGAATAACAACGTGCCCAAATACGCCCAGTGTTTAAACTTGGCTCTGATACCAAATGTCATGCCCACATTGACCTTGTGGTCACAACACACATCACACGTGTCATAGCCACATCTGTCATGTGGTTATGACACGAGATATGAAAAACTTTTCTCACACTGCCCTAAAAGCCCCCTCGCATGCGTAAGCATGCTCGGCGGTGTTCTCTCAAGGTGAAAACATTACAGTTGTCGGCAGGGTACAAGTACAATTGCGTGCAACCAGACGCAAGTAGACCAACCACGACGCCGTTAACGTCATTGCAAGAGTGAGATTACCATGGTTCCTAAATCTAAATCTCGGCAAATTCCGGCAGCATAACGCCTTACGGCGTTAGTGGGACTTACTCAACACTATTTTACGCACGTGGTTCGCTGATAGATTAACAACTTCCCACGACGCCTTGTTCTGACTAAACCGACTCGTGATCTCCCTATTTAGTCATTTTCGGCAAGGCACGGTTGTCTGTCTCC
Organism: Cunninghamia lanceolata; assembly: GCA_027924645.1. Taxonomy (NCBI): domain Eukaryota; kingdom Viridiplantae; phylum Streptophyta; class Pinopsida; order Cupressales; family Cupressaceae; genus Cunninghamia; species Cunninghamia lanceolata. The sequence goes on from BSBN01000295.1 coordinate 1,257,486, forward strand.
TCTCTTGTTTCCTGAAACATACTCCTCCTACGACTTAGCATTCTCAACAAGGCGGTTTGTTTGCTCTCTCTTCCCTTTTCTCTGGGCCTTAATTTTGATTGTATTTTTATCGCACTTACCTTAACTATTTCTCTGATAATTTAGTTTGCTTATATTTCGGTCTCTCTCTCTTTCATTTTCTATGCTTTCTTTATGTATATCCGGTCCTTTCTTCATGATTTACATCAATCAGGGTTATCACTGCAGCTATTGTTGATATTAAACCTAACTTCCAGATGGTCTAGGTCACATAGGCTGGTTTACTACTTCGCTGGACTCGGTCTCCTAATCTTCTCCGATCTAGGTTCCTCCTCTACGTATGTAAATTTTAGTGGAAGGGTCCATCAACTTAGTTCTCTTATCCCATGTGGGAAATGTCGCGCATTTTCTCCTTTGTGTTTTCCAATGTTAGTTTTTCTTCTTCTGACCCTCTTACAGGTTTACTTATGTGGACGTTTACTATAGTTGAGATTAAAATGGCCTCACATGGAATGTCTGTGATGGCTTCTTAAGTTTATTTCCAGTGATCTTTTAAGTAAGGTGACGTGTAATTTTCCTCTTCATTTTCCCGGTTATTGAACTGCGTTGATAGTGAAACTTCCGAGAAACTCTTTCCGGGCAACACAGTATATTCCTTTACGCTCTCATTAAATTATAATTAGTTTCTCTTATCTATAATTACTATTGTTATTATTACTAATCAGTATTATTAATACTCTTATTGTAAATCATTTACCGTTGTTAATACATGTAGGAGGCTCTCCACTTTATAAAACCCTGATCATGGAAACATAAATTCTTTAGTTGTTGTGTTCAACACTTAATAAAAACTAACTGTGAAAATATCTTTTTTGTTTTATTTTTGTATATCCATGTGTCACATTTTATCAAGATTTTAAATGAGGGCCCAATAAAATGGCTCATAAAACTACTCCTATATATATATATATTTTAATGTACATGTAATTGACGAAATTGTTCTTTTAATTTGTTTAACAAACTCCACGTAATCCCTTATATATATAAATATATATATATATAGATATACATTAATTATTTCATTATATATTGCTATATACATAGACATATATAGTATCTATATTTGTCTATATATATGGCAATTATAATGTATTTCCTTTCAAAATAGACCAACTTATATGTTAGGGCCAAAAGCCCTAACATTTTTTTTTTGTGTTTTGTTATAGACACAGCCAGCGGAGGAGATGGGCGGCAGTGGCCGCAGTGGCAGGGGAGACAGGGTCGGCCGCGCAGAGGGAAGGGCCTGTGTAGGCCGCGGAGGGGAAGGGCCTGTGTAGGCCGCGGGAGTTAAAAGGGAAGGGGGATGTGGGGAGGGGCGGAGCCCCACCCACATCCCACGATGTGGGGTGTGGGTGGGGCTCCGCCCCTCCCCACACCTCTTAACAAACAAAATGGAGACTGCGGTGGGGAATACTCCCCACCGCCCACTGTGCAGGCTTGTCTGTGTTTTTACACAGTGATTTCACATTTCGCCTTTAGTTCGGCGGTCATAAAATTTAAAACAAGTTTATTCTTATTCGATGATATTTAAATATCAATTCATATATATATATATATATATTTCAGTTTCAGAATATCTATTCATTTTCTCAATCAAACAATATTCTATCAAAATGATAATTAATAACAACTATTATATATATATATATATATATATCTATTTATTTCATAATCTTCTCAAATTAAATACTTTATTCAGTTTCTTGTAGTTAGTTAAAAAAAATCAAGTAATAATTAAATAAGATTATATATATATCTACACTTAAGAAAATGAAGTTTTAAATCAGTATATTTAGGCAATTAATACATGTCCATTTCAACTCTTAAGACAACCAGAAGTAATTATAATAGATTTTCTTTAAAACTTACAAAATAACTAAAGCCATTACTTATGAAGGAGAAAACTTAATCATTTTAAACTAATTTATCCATTAGAACAATGAACCATAAAATTGACCTTTCAACTAATTTAGCAGTTCTATACTTATAATGACATATATAAACTCAGATTAGATTGCAAATAAGTAATGAAATTTCTATTTAAAAAGGTTTACAAAGCAACAAACTTGAAAATTGAAGGTATTTGTTTACCACATTCATATTACAGAAAAGTTAACTCTTCCACTACAAATAGCAAGAGAATAAATTTTAAACCATGGATACAACAACTAACTTCCCAGATATGAACTTCCTTCTCCCAAACAATATACAACTGATAGCTTGTGACAACCAAGTAAAAGTCCATCAATAACAAGATCAGGGAGGTGATTTCCTTCACTCCCAGGGTAACAATAACTTACAGCAATAACAAGAGAGGTGCTCTCGCTTCAACTCTTATGAAATGAACCTGGCCTAATTCTCATGACAAAGAAGAATAATTGTTTCTTCATAAATATAACTCCTCCCAAGCTAACCAGAAGCTCCAAGAGAAAACCTGCGTATCAAAGACAAACAAAGAAGAAAACACCACTCATCTAGCTCTCCTCCCTTCCGTAGACCCGCAAGAGGGTCACCCCCGAGCTAGGGAGACCATACTCACACCTGGGTAACTCAAGCACTCCACTTCACAACAGTAACAACAACAATCCCAAAGCACACAAACACCCGTGGGTAATTTACACAACACGGAAACTCAACTACAGTGAGTTTCATAAGGGGCAGGAGAGTGGACACACTCGACTCCAGAGTGTCACCCTGACAGATAAGTTAACCAATACAATTTCTCTTGGTCTCAAACCAAGTTTGATCACAAATTTTTTTAAGAAATCTGTATTTGACTCTCAAGTCAAAGATACAGTCACAGATACATGCCCTCAAGGCTTTCAACATCCCAAAAGATGGAAACAGGTATGCACCCGAGGAGGATCTCTCCTCCCCTACCCCAAACTTGATGAGCATTTCTCCCAAGTGGGAGAAGCTCTGTCAAACAACCCGACAACAAACCCCACAGAAAATAAATCTAAACACAAATTCACACACTTTACATACACATTCAGCAAAGGTAAAAATCAAACCAACCTTACAAAGCCCTCCTGGAATGAAGCTGTTGCAGAGCCCACAGAGTTCTCTTCCAACCTTAGCCACCAACTCCCTCTCCCTTCTCTCTCCTGCAAGCTAACTTTTTTATTTTTGGTAAAATAGAATGAAAGTTTTCCCACAATTCAACTAACTCCCTCTCCTCCCAAAATTGGAAACAAATAACCCCATTTCTTTTCAGTTTCGAGGAATGGGGAGGTGACACTTGTCACCTCCTCACCCTTCCCCAAAACCACTATTCTGTCCTGGTGGCTTATGTCACTCACCCATCCCTAGAGTACTCCTTATCCCTTTCCTCCTGTCATTTCTCTTTCGCATGGGAGAAATAAAAGGAGTTAAAGGAGTAAAAGACAGGTGACCCATGCCTCTTCTTCCCTCCTTCACATGGGTGGCCCCACAGCACATGGGGGAATCTCACTAATGGAGGGGGTGACTTCAAGTCAATCCTTCAATAATGGATGGGCTTGTAGTCATCTCTTACCTTGGGAATTGTAGAGGGGATGGGTTGGGTGTTGGTACAACCCATCATGTCCCCTCCATACCCCAATTTTCGTCACTTAACTTTAGGGGGAAGTTAAGATGACTAGATGGAGGTTACTCAAGGGTTACCCATGCCAAATGGGCCCCTGGTCCCATGGGGTATAACCCAGGGTCAACTTTAACCCATACAAGACACCCCTGGTCAAGGTAAAGCACAAGAAAAGGCCTCATAAATTTAGATAAAATAAGGAAATTCAATTTCAATCCTTTTTACAACACAAATTATAAAATAATGTTACATGAGGGTAACCTAACCCACTCGACCATACGAAAGACCACATTACATCATTACATCAAACACAAAGAGATCTTGGTTCCTCGTGGAACCAGATCGGCTTAACAGGGAATAACAAATAACGAGGTGCGGAATGATCTCCGAAATCTGTGGTTCGATTAGTAATTCCTGCACACTAAATTACAAGATCAGTAACCACATAAAATCATCATAGCCGAAGCAACTTAAAAACATGCATTATCATGACATAGTACTAATTAACATAAATGAAATCTTATTTGAATTTTCCATCATCACCTAATTAATTTTTCTGAAATGTAAACTTATCCAAACATCACCCAATTAGTTTTTCCGAAATCATAAGAAAGTTTAATAGTTTGACAATTCCGGGAACTGCTATCCCACAAACATAAAAAGTAACAATAACAGTAATGTAAATAGTCATAACAACAGAAGTAAAAAGGGCGGTCCTCACAGAAGTACTGATAGTGAAGACATGTTTTAAGAAAAGAACTATTGGGATGTTGATAGTAGCTGCTCAAATCACATGACTGGTGACAAAAGTAAGTTCATTGATTTTGAGAAGTATGATGAAGGATTAATCAAATTTGGAGATGACTTTAATGGTAAGATATGTGGAAAAGGGTCCATCAGTCTTGATGGAAAACAACATACTAATGATGTTCTTTATGTTGAAAGCTTAAAGCAAAATCTCATGAGTATTGGACAGTTGTGCAGAAAAGGGTACAATCTTGTATTTCAGAATAATGTTTTTGAAATCTTAATAAATTAGGAGTTGTAATAGCCAGTAGAAAAAGGATAGAAGAAAAATTGTATCATCTCACAAAAGGTAACTTTATTTGCTCCATGGCTCAGAACAATGATAGTTGGCTTTGGCATAGGAAGTTATGTCATATCAATCTTGATGATCTAGTGAGGATAAGCTCAACTCAAGTTGTGAAAGATGTGCCAGAGATAATATATTTTCTAATAACATCATCTACAAGAAGTGTCAAGTTGAAAAACAAGCAAGAGGAAGTTTATAGGATGAAGAAAAATCTTCAACAAAGATGTTAGAATTGGTTCATGCAAACCTTTGTGGTCCCACAAAAGTCAGAAGTCTCCATGATGATAGGTATTTTATGTTCTTTATTGATGATTATTCTAGAATGACCTAGGTTAGTTTTCTTAAAGAAAGATCAGAAGCTCTAGATGCATTTAAAGCTTTCAAGACAATGATTGAAGATGAGTCGTTAAATATGAAAATCAAGTGTTTGAAGTCTGATAAATGAAAAGAATTTACCTCTAATGAATTCAATATGTTCTGTGAGATTCATGGGATAAAAAGACAGCTATATAGAGATAATAGAGTAATGGAAACAAAGAGTAGAACTGTTCAAGAAGCTGCTAAGACAATGATTGAGGAAGCTGACCTACCGGAAGTGTACTAGAGAGAAGCTATACATACTGTCGTCTACATTCAAAATAGAGTTCAAGTCAAAGGTAATGATACAAAGAATCCCTATAAATTGTGGTATGGAAGAGTTCCCATAGCAAAATATTTCAAAATCTTTGGAAGCAAATGCTATATCAGAAGAGAAAAAGAACTAGACATGTTTGATGCTAAGTATGATGAAGGGATTTTTCTTGGGTACTCTACTATGAGTAAGGCCTACCGGTGTTACAATAAGAGATTGAAAAAGATCATTGAGAGTGCTAATGTTGAGATTGAAGAAGATGAGACTAAAATGTAGATGAATTGTTAGTATGAAGTGAAAGGACACAAAGATGTTGAAGAACAAATTAATTGGTGTTTAATTGCCAATGTTGAATCTAAATCAATGATTGAAGCTTGTAATACTATGAAATCTTCTGAAGATAAATTTCTATCCACTAACTGTGAAGGACACAAAATTGTTCTTGAAAACCTTGAGAAATCTAAAGAAGAAAACATGGACTTAAAAGAAAATATAACAAAAGCAAATGATTACATCAAAGAGTTAAGAAAGGAAATCAAGAAACTCAAGAAAAGACTTAAAGAAAATAGTGAAGAATTGAGGTTAGCAAATGAAGAGAAAGAAAAAATTGAGGAGTGTCTGAAAGGCAAACCAAAGATCGCATAAAGCTTGAAGAAGAAGTTTTGGATCTAGAAGTTGATCTAAAGTATGCATGGGCTGAATAAGACAAACTCAGTGTGAGTGCTGCTAGATTTGACAGATTAATGGCAAGTCAAAAAAATCCTGATGACAAAAAAGGTATGAGACTTGAGAAAGCTAAAAGCTCTAGAACATGTCAAGAGAAGATTGCTGAGGTCAAGGAGGACAAAGGCAAATAGAATCGGGATCAGAGGAATAGATCAAGAAGACCTCCAGTCAGGCAACCAAATTCTCAAAGGTACCCATCTTCCAATGGCTATTGTCTTAAATGCAATAAGTATGGTCATAAGGCTACTCAGTGTAGGAGTAGAATGAATCACAACGTTCCATCATTCTCTGGTCAATGTTTCAATTGCAAGAAAATTAGTCATAGATCAAATGAATGTAGAAGTCTAGTAAGGAATGGTTTTAACAATGCAAGGAATACTCAATCTTTCAATGGAAAGTGCTTTGCCTGCAATAGATTTGGACACATGCCTAACCAATGTAGATCAAGAATAAATCAAACAAATGGGAGGAATTAGGAACAAAGGAATGTAGTGTACTACAATTGCAATAGGTTTGGACACTTTGCAAAATTCTACAGAAGCGAGAATGAAAAAAGAAATACAGAGCAGAGGGAAGACAAAGGAAAGAACAAGGTTGATCTGGCAAAAATCAAGAAGGAGATGAGAAAAAATTGGACTAAGAAGGATGCAAATGAGGTTACAGATGGATCTGCACCGACCTCTCATGCAAATACCTCTGGGAAGTAAATCGAGAGCCCTGGCTCAGGGGGAGCTTATATTGAAAATATTTTCTCCCCTGCCAAAGGATTGATGTTGATACCCCAGCATGAAAGGATAATGATTTCACTCTCAGTGCTTATACAGATGCAGATTGGGTCAGAGATGTTGATGACAGAATAAGTACAAGTGGAGGTGCTTTCTTCTCAGGTAATAGATTGGTTTCATGGCTGAGCAAGAAGCAAGATTCAATCTCCTTGTTTACTGCAGAAACAGAGTACATTGCAACATGTTGTTGCACTTAAGTGTTATGGATGAAGCAGACTTTGAAGGACATAAGAGTTGTGTATGAAGATCCAATTGCAATCTTTTGTGACAATACAAGTGCTATAAACATTTCAAAGAATCCAGTGATGCATTGAAGAACAAAGCATATATCAATAAGGTATCACTTTTTGAGAGAAAAGGTGACAGAGAATGAAGTAAAGATGGAATATGTGTCCACAAAGGATCAGATTGTAGATATTTTCACTAAGCCTCTACCTAAGGATACCTTTAAGTATCTCAGAGAAAAGTTAGGGGTTATTATCCCTCCTGCTTTGAACTGAGGTGCATAGGAATGCATCAGTCCAGTGGTGTCCAAAGCCTCTTTTTTTATCTGGATTGATGTTTTCAGAGCTACCTCTAAGTGGTGATAGCTAGATGTTACTGACATGAGTTCCTAATTAAGAGCAGTAAGTGTTAAAGTGTTGATGAAAGAACAATTTCAGTTTGATCAGAGCAGCAGCGTGAAAGTATGTGCCCTTTGCAATTGATGTCAAAGGGGGAGAGAAATCATGTGAAAAACTCAGGGGGAGAAATAGTGCAGACGTGTAAAAAGAAAGGGGGAGTATCTTGTCTTGATGGTCTCTACAATTTTTCACATCATATGTTTCCATCAATGACAAAGGGGGAGATTGTTGCAAGTATGTGCCTAACCAGTGTTGTCATTGATGTCAACATATCAATGTTGTCATTGGTGTCAATTGTGCTCATGTTTACAATAGAATAGTTCAGTAGATTGCTCCATATTTCTTGTAGATTGAATATCCTTGTCTACAGATTGGAAGTTAGTTGTTTGAAGATGCTATGTTCCAAGTTTGAGCCTCTGATATGAAGATTTAAGTGAGTTATGTTCACCAGAGTGAAAACTACTTTTTCTATATATTTGGTGGTGACAGGGAGAAAGTATTATGCTCCACATTCCTCCACATTTAAGTATTTTAGTCTGTGGTTCTAGAATCAAGTTTGTAATGATGATAAGTTCCTTCAACTCCAATGGTTCATGATTTAGTGGTCTGCAAGCAATCTTTTCTTTATTACAGTGGATAACAATTATGTTCAAGTGTTGTGGATTGAAGAATCTTCTTGACAAAGTGATTAGAGGTTGTGTGGATGTTCTTGGTGATTACAATGTGCTTGTGGATGTTTCTTGATCGTGTTCCTACCTTTGGATTGGTCTGCAAAGAGAAATTTGGATCGTGGATGAAGACTATTCTTAGAAGACTTATTGTTAACACCAGTCTTGGCCAACTTGGTTGTTTTAACTACTTACAGTGATACATCAAAAATTGTGGAAGTGTGTCATGGCGTGGAAGATTACATTTGAGTCCCAGCTAAGGCATAACATAATCCACATACATCTTTACCTTAGCAAATTTTGTTTAGGTCCAGACCTATTTCTATGTATGTTTGTAATGCCAAACTTGGAGATTGTTCCAATGGTTGATGAATGTAATGTCAACCTTGATGTACATTCCAAGGTTAATGAATTGTATACAAACATGTGTAATGTAGTTGCGAAAAAGATATCCTTGTGCGAAAATGTGAAGATAAGTGAAAAGGTGTAAGAAGAGCGACGCAGAGGAGTTATATTGTGCTTCAATGGAACTAAACTCAAGCATGGAGTAGATGCTATCAAATCAGTTCACCAAACCTTGGCAATGAGCCACCCCTTGGCAGTGAGCTGATCTTGGCAGTGAGCCCCAACATTTGCAGTGAGCATTTTGGGTAGTGAGCCTCTATTTTTTGATATTGTTATAACATGTTTATTTATGTGGGCTAACACCCACCGTGGTTTTTCCCTTATAGTGTTTTCCATGTAAAAATTTGGTGTCTCGTGTGTTGAATGTGTTATTGTGTTGAGCTTCTTGTTTCATGCTTTCATGGTTAAATCTTAATGACAGTGATTGAACATTTGATGTGTTGACATTCATAAGTGGTTAAAGTTTTTGAGACAACTGATTCACCCTCCCTCTCAGTTGTCTTGTGCAATCCAACAAGAATAACTTACTTTTATATGCACTCCCATTGATTTATAGAGAATTGAACCACATGAGCCGACATTGGTAACCTTTTAAGAGGTCCTAAGCTGACAAGCCACATTTTAGACCAGGGATAAAAGGGGACAAGGGCGCTTGGGCACCCTGGTCCCTTAGCTCCAAACTCCTGAGATAAGGCACTTAAAGTGTACCTAACCCTACCTTATAATTGTTTTTCTGGGTTTTATGCATCGAGATCAAGAATTACATGCTTAATGCTCAAAAAGGTGTTATAATAGGTCCTAATAAACAAGTGTAAACATTTTAGGTCCATTCGAGTGCTAAAGTACATGTAAAATGGTGGTGTACACATTTTACGACACTACATTTATCCCCCACTTTAGTGTGGGTATGAACTTACGTTTAAACTCATGTACTAAAGAATGGATTCAAACACACCAAACATAGAAGCCCAAAGAATTATTCCAAGATTGAGGGGTGATTAAGCCCCCAAGATTAGGATTCTGAGGTTAAAAACACATGGAATCATAGAATCCATAGAATGTCACCAAAATTGAGGGGTAATCAAGCCCCCAAGTTTAGGATCCTAGGAGTCTATGATGAATACACATAAGACACATTACATAATTCACTCACATACTTGAAACACAGAAAATATGAGACAAGATATGCACAAGGCATGCACAAAGCATACACTTGGGAAGTCACAATGCATACACGCAACACACAAAGCACTGATGTCATATACAAAGTATACACACCATGGACACAGTATACATGCTTTACATGAAGTATACACAGGGAATACATGATGAAAACACTCAAGGAGAATACATTCATAGAGAGAAACATAATACAAAAGACCTTGAGTCAGCATGACAAAGGAGGCCTCAATCTAAGTGATGTGCCAATCATTATGCATCATTCCCCAAGATGCAATAAAGAAGAATGCTAAGGGGTTAGTTAGATTTATAAGAATAATCATAAGAGAAGTACAAGCACATCATACACACCATCTCAAAAGGAAAGTGTTTCCACTCAAGGGAATACACCAAGCTATCTCCCACAAAAGGATTTTATGAAGTCTTGTAGAATAAGAAGGCAAAACGACCTTACTATGAAACTCTATTTGGTGGTGCAACTCTTCTCCCAAACAGGCAAGGAGCTTCAACTTAGGAGAACAAGATAGAATCAAGATCTTGTTTCCAAGTTAGCCGTAATCCTTCCCAGGAGAGTGTAGTAACCAATCATAATCAACAAGTGTATGGATAGAATGAAGAGCGCAAGGCATATAGTACGATATATAATTTATTAACCAAGTAGCACCAAGATATGTAGTACGTGCCAAAGAAGTGCCTAAATTTTTATCCACTTGAATGCCACACTGATTTACAAAACTTTTCTTTGATAAAGATGCACTCAATGCAAGGCTAGCTAGGGTTTATTATCAAAACCCTAGATTTTAGATGCTTACTTCCTAAAACACAATTTTTTGATGTAAGAGCTCTTTCTGAAAATAAATGATATTAATGACATGATACAACAATGTAAAATCAGATTTGAAATGTTTATGATAGTAGTGAAATCTGAAACAAGATCTTGATTAAAAACCCTAGGTTTTTAATTTGACTAGGTTTTCCAAAAATGTAAGCTTTTTGACAAAACCCTAGCAAATGAGAGATTTTAAATGCAAGATGCAAAACCATGAAATGATTATATACTATAATATCAATCAGATCTGATGCACAAATAAAGTATTTAAATCTTTCTATGGTGATCTACAACATATGCAATGAAAACAATGCACCAATATGCCTCTTTGCAAGCCTAAAATGCTTGATTTTTTCACTTTTTTTCAATGCAAATAAATGCAAGAATGTCCTAGAACAATAAGGATGATAATGTATAAAAAAAAAAATCCCTTTAATCAATCCAATAATGCAACAAGATCTGAAACAACACACTAATCTACAAATCGTAGGTTGAAGATTAGCTAGATTTCCTAGAAATGCATAATTTTTTCAAACCCTAACAATGAAATCATGCAAAATTAAGCTATATAACTATGAAAAATGATGAATGAATGTAATCTAATTATATCTAGGGCAGAAAATAGCTTATATATGATGCAAGAAGAATGCCAAAGTGCAAGAAACATCAGGTTCACCAAAATGTAGTGTAGAAAAAAGAGACTAGCTCAATAGATCAAACTAGGTCAAACCCTCTTCTACAAAACATTGGGACACAAACCAAGCTCAACTTCTACCCAAGAAGGAGAGCCAAACTACAACAGTTTAGTCCTTTTGTTATATATAGAAGGAATTAATGAAATCCAATCAATCAAACTAGGATCAAGACAAGAAACCCTAATTGACAAAGATCGGAGTAAAATAGACTATCTGAAGCAAAAACCTAGAAACCAAATGGACAATAGAGATCAAGGATGAAGTTGAAACCTAGATCTGGAGGTGAAACTACCCAGGACAAGGGCGCTTGGGGTCCCTAGTCCCAGATTAGGGTTTGCAAAAATTGTTGTCTCTATCAGGTCTGTACCAGTAAGCTTTATCTTCTTTTTAGAGATTAGCTTCCAAAACTTGTTCTTCTGACCTACACACATGCAAGAAGGAAAATCGTTGGGTGCTATTTAGGAGCCTGCCTTAGAAAAGCCCTGTGAATGGTGTTTCTAGCTCCACAATAGCAATGATAATTGATAAAGAGTGTGTGCCCTAGGATGGTAGAGGCAAATCTGAAGTAGAATGGAATGCTAACACATTGCATGGAGGAAAGAAGTCACCATGAGCATGGAAACCCTAACATGCTTGAAACAACATCACAACTTGACTCAAGAAGTTGGTGTAGCCCAAAGATCTTCACAAGACCTACAATATGTTAGTGCCACAGCAATAATCCATGATAGAGCTTGAGAGAAGAGTAGAGAGCATGAGAGAGAACAAGAATCTTCCAAGAAGTTAGAGAGAGATTAGAGATGTTTAAATGAATAGCATAACTTACTTTTATATGCACTCCTGTTGATTTCTGGAGAATTAAACCACATGAGGCTAACACTGGGAACCTTTTTAGAGGTCCCAAGCTGACAAGCCACATTTTAGACTAGGGCTTAAAAAAGGGAGAAGGGTGCTTGAGTGCCCTGATCCCTTAGCCCCAAACTCTTGAGATAAGGCACTTAAAGTGTGCCTAACCCTACCTTATAATTACTTTTCCATGTTTTATGCATCAAGATCAAGAATTACATGCTTAATGTTAAAAAAGGTGTTATAATAGGTCCTAATAAACAAGTGTAAACATTTTAGGTCTATCCACATGCTAAACTAGGTGTAAAATGGTGGTATACACATTTTATGATGCTACATTAACATACATAATAATTCCTCTCTTTTAAATGGGGTTTTTTATAAATATTATTTATTTATCTCCATTTTAACCAAAGGAACACAATATCCTTTATTTTTCCATCTCCTTTTAACTATACAGGGTTAAATAAAATTTATCCTCTTATAATTTCAAAGGGTTATCTATAAATGGCTTTCTTTTCCATTTTTGGGGAAAAAGTCACATAACATAAACATGCCTAGAATAGCCTGATGTGTTTGTGGAAGGCGTTATGATGACCAATGATAATCATGAACCATCAACATGCAATGGTAATATATGGATTGTGGCACTGTACGGTATAGGACATCAATAGGTCTTATAAACGTCTACCCATCATGCTCCCGTCTAGGGAGAAAGACCCCAAATTTGACATGGAAGTGTAAAAATGGGTCTAGGGTGATCTTCTAATCTAGATCTTAGAAATAACTTAATAAGAAGATGAACTAGGTTGGGTTGCATAAGAGGGTTACCCAATCGAGCACAAGACATAATTTTTGATATTACATTTTGCCCCCACTTTAGCACACTGAAAGTGTAGGGTGCTAAGCATGCTGAAGTACAATAATTAAGTGTTGAAAAGAAAACTACTTATAAAAAGGATACTGCAATATTGTTGAGATCATTCAAATTGTAGTGGTATTTAAAAATACCTTAAAGGATTGGGTTGATTCATAGAGATTTCACTTAGATCAATCCCTAGAATTTAAAAAATATCAAAAACAATAGTCTTCAATCATGTAAATGTCTCTAGAATGATTATGCAATGCTTAATTCCGTTTAGAGCACCAATTGAAGTTTGTAGATATGAATGATATATATGAATTATTTGCTTGATTCACATATGATTAGATTGAGTGTATTAAATGTTTTTAAATACAACGAAACAAAAACATATCACACAAACTTGTGTTTAGTTGGTCATATGTAGGAAGGGTAAGGGTGGGAAGGTGGTCAGATTTTAATTTAACTTTTTGAAATTTGGGAATGACAAGTATGGACTATGAGGACGACCTCGTGATCACAAACTAGTCCTGGGATAGAAAAGGGGCTAGATCTTGGTGAATGATGTGTACATGGGAAGAAATGTGCACATAGGAGTGATAAATAAGTGGATAGGGCAAATCTATAAGGGCATGTGAATATATGGAAGTGATAAGTTGTAGGTTTATAAAAAGATGTATAATGTTATAGGTGGATAGCATAGTGCAAAGGACCTAACTTTGCACAAAATTAATCCAACTTTATCAACATGTTTATGTATCAAAGCACTCCCTTCACAACACTACACAAAACTAAATGTCATGGCACATGTATGCAGATTTTAGCATTACAATTATTTATGTTTTCTTCATTATGTAGATATTTCACCTTTTAATTATTAAGGTGTCATGTTTTATATATAAACATGTATGAATCAATAATTATTCCTTGCTTTTTAAAGAACTATCTACAAGTACTTCTAGATTATTTTTGGAAAAGAAAGGACACATTAATATTTTATGCTCTCTTACATGCATTTTCCAATTCTTATCTTATCAATATTGTTTTGGCTTAATCCCACTCTTAGCATTGCTATCTTTTCTTATCACAATATGTAAATGTTCACATAAGGTGGTTGTCTTGATTTTTAAATTATATATTGTTTACTTTTTCTTCATCATGTAATTGTAATGGTGAAATTAGCATACTCATGCTATTTTTCATTTAGTTTTGTGTTTGTTTTGATATGAGTGTCTTAATGCAGTAACATATTGTGTTATATTTGACTCATAATTTGGCTCCCTATTCATCTTTATTCTACCCCTATTTACAGCCAATTCCACAGTTAATGTTTTATGCTCTCTTACATGCATTTTCCAATTCTTATCTTATCAATATTGTTTTGACTTAATTCCACTCTTAACATTACTATCTTTTCTGATCACAATATATAAATGTTCCAACAAGGTGGTTCTCTTAATTTTTAAATTATATATTGTTTACCTTTTCTTCATTATGCAATTGTAATGGTGAAATTAGCATGCCCATGCTATTTTTATTTAGTTTTATGCTTGATTGATGTGAGTGTCTTAATGCATTAACATATTAACAAGTAGCATATTCTTGTGTTATATTTGACTCATAACTGGGCTCCCTATTCATCCTTATTCTATCCCTATTTACACTCAATTCCATACATTTACTCTCCCAACTCAGATCATCAACTTAACCCTTCAAATTATTAATGTAGGATGTGGTATGAGATTAGAACAACTTCATAAAACTTAAAAGTATCCCTAAAATCCCACAAAATCAAATTTAAATTTTATTTGTTCCTCCCAGTTTTTATTAATAATTGTGAATCAAGCTAATGCACATTAGGTATAATATGTTATGCAAAGTACTTTAAAAACATTCATTACGCACTTTAACCGACATAGAGAGGGAAAACGCAGGACAAGTCAGTTCTAAATGTTTTTAGCCAAATTCCAAATCTATTGAGCATCTATACAAGGCTCCCTTTCACATACTTACTCTACTTCTGTTAGAACAGCTGTAAGTAGCAGGTATGGTACCAGATTTAGAGCATTGAAAGGCAGGTGTAGAGTTGGGGACAGCTTATAGGCAACAACGACAGATTTAGACCATTTAATGGAGAGAAAAGAGGACCAAACCACATGTCCATTATTTTCATTTATAGTCTTACAGTAAAGTGGGTGAAATGAAATGAAATGAATTGTCTATGACTGTATTTATTAATTAATTGAAATTCAGAATACAATAGTGTATTCTGACTTTCAATTAATTAATAAATACGGTCAAATGTGCATCCAGAGGGTTGGATAGATGTTAGGTTTAGACCGTGCAGAGGCAAGTGGAGAGTTGACAACAGCTTATGGGTATTTACTCAATACTAAAAGAAGAAGAGGGTTTCAGCCATCTATACATCATCTTGGTCACTGAACCATAGAAAAACCTGTTACAATTAAGAAGTTCTACCCATTCCATCTGAACTCAAAACAGATGGGACAGTTTATTTACAGGCCGTTCTTTCACATAATGTACTGTTACTTTAAATTAAAACCATTCATCTTCTGGTGGAACAGCTATAAGTAGCAGGTATGGTACGAGATTCATTTAAGGACATGTTTGTTCTATTTACAGATTCAGACCATTCCAAGGCAAGTGGACAGTTGGGGACTGAAGTACTTTGTATGCTGAAACAGAAGCTTTGAATTGACTGATCGGTGAATGGCATTTACTTTGTAAAAAAGTAGTGGACAACTTTAATTGTAGTCTTCTCAATATTTTTAAAGTGAAGAGTCCGTGCCCCTTTAATAATTTGTCCTTGCGGGCACTCTGATATTAGGTGTGATAGTATTTGCGTATTTAAGGTCTAGTATTAGTATTTGTAAAAGTTTAGTATCAGTAGTTGTGATTTTAAGGTTGTTAGTGTTATTTAGGTATTTATAATTGAACAAAATGTGGTCATTAGATTTAAAAAGCAACCAATCATGTGATGCCATATCAACACACCAACAAAACATGACTTAATGCATATCTATTGGTCCACTATTTTTTGAGAACTAATTGACACCTCAACAACAACCATGCTGATGTGTCATCATATTTGATGATGTGGCCCTAAAACCTTAGTTATAAGCAAAGGCATTGCCAAATAAACTACTGTAAAATTTTTGGAGTGATTCGAAATTGTCACATATGATTTTGAGAGGTGTAAAATTAGGTTGCTCAACTATAGGGTCCTCTCCCCTAGGTAGTTCTTGCCTTCTTTTCTATTTTCTTAAGATTTTAAGATATGACGGCTCAATAAACAATTCTCATAGTCTTCTTTAGGAAAGAAGAGACATTTTAATTTTTATGTTCTTTTAATACGCATTTTCCAATTCTGATTTTTTCAATGTTTTTTTTCCCTTAGTTTCACTTTTACTATTCCTATCTTTCATTACCAAGAATATCAACAAAAAATTAATTCTCTTTTATTTTTTAATTATATACCAGTAATATAAATTAAAATGTGAGACAATGTAAATAGAAAGCAATTATATTAGTTTGATGATTAATGAATGTACAAAAGACTAATGAAGATATGGATTTGGTAATCCTGGAGATCACAAACAATGAGTATCAAGGTATTGGTTGCTTTGGAATCAAAATTTTCTATTGACTCTATGCAAGAACAACTCCATATGTCTGGAACTAATGGTTGCCCAATGTTTTGAGATGATCCAAGTTGTTAGTAACACGTTGTTCAAGTAGGTGGATGACATAGTTGGCTAGATTTACTGATGTGTTGCGCATATATTAATCAAAAGGTGGGTATGTGGATACTTATTTGGGCCTACATCATGAACAAATCATCTTAGCTTTCTAAGTGCCCTAGTAGTTTGTGTTTGGTGGGCCTAATTCTACTTAGTGCAAGGTGCTTGATAAAGTAAGGGAAGAGGGTACATGTTCAAATTATATTAGCAACAACAAGATCATAAAAGGTATAAGTTTGCACTTTGGGTTTTACTATTGCAAAGGTAATGTAAAGGGTGACATGTTCAATTCCTATAGGCAATGAGGAAATAACTAAAGTGGTGGTGTGCATATTTGGCCATTGCATTTGAGCACTTGTTGTTGATCTTTGTCAATCGAGACATGTGCCTTTTGAT
This sequence comes from Cunninghamia lanceolata, assembly GCA_027924645.1. Classification (NCBI taxonomy): domain Eukaryota; kingdom Viridiplantae; phylum Streptophyta; class Pinopsida; order Cupressales; family Cupressaceae; genus Cunninghamia; species Cunninghamia lanceolata. Next base: position 1,274,628 of record BSBN01000295.1, read on the forward strand.
CTATAATCTATTTATAAATTTGGTGGTAGTATTAAAGATAAAGGTGGCCATTGTAAATACAACATTCGGCTGAGTGTGATCACCCCATTAGTCGATAGGTGAGTGTGCAAATGCTTCATATGTATTCATGATATGCGGGTAAATGATTGAATGCCACATGACCTTTGGCGAGGGTGGTGGGGTTGTATGGGCCCTTATTTTAATTTGTGTGCTTGCAAGTTAATTTAAAGGAATGAGGTTTAAATAAGATATGCAAAGATTTGTAATGGCTACATGGTAGTTTCATATTGGTCATATATCATCGATGGGTTGGTTATATGTTATTTATGTTCAAATTGTGGGGCAATATGTCTATGTCATCATCTTGGTGTGCTTGATGTATGTGCGCACATGTTTGTAAGGCACAATGTTACAGGTGAATTAGGTGGTTGGTTCTAAGAAAATGGTGGACAACATGTCTCTAAGACAATATGGTAGCTCCCCTTGATCTACTATGGAAGATTTTATGGGTGTTAAATATTTTCATAACAATGTTACGAGTGGGTTATGTGGTCACTTTCTATTAGAAGTGATAAAAGGTGAAAGGTTGGGGCCTTGCATTTGTTTCCCTCATTACACCTTGACAATTTAACAATGGTATGGAAGGGATTGTGGTGGACATGTGACAACATGTGGGTAATTATTTTTGGTTAGAGGATTGACACACATATTTTCTAAAGGGTCCACATATGCAACAACAAATGAGGTGGCACCATGTGGTCCTAAGTAGTGTACTTGGTGGCACATTTGGTGGGCCAATCCTATTTATCCAATAAAGGGATCGCTTGTTTAGTCAAAGACTACTTAGACTTATTGAAGAGTGACATGTATGTTTCCTATGGGAAACATCAAAACAACCAAAGAAGTGTCTTGCAACTTCACTCTATGCATTTAATCCCTAATCACCGATCCCAAGGTGATGAATGAGAGTTATTGATCTAGGTTGAAATTGAAAGGAAGCAAAGTTGCAAAAAATGCTTACACTAATCTATCATAGGAGGTATGTGCAAAAATTAAATTGATCATCCCATTATAAAGAAATAAACTCAAAATCAATATACCATAACATCATGATTTATGTGGGGAAAACCCTTTTGGGAGAAAAATCCCACACTCCAAAGAAGCTCGATATATTATTCAATAATAAACCATTACAATACACTCTTATGGTCTAGATGAGAACTCATAGGAGTACCACGAACAAGAAACCTAGAGCAAATATAGCAACATCATGGTACCTTCAAACTCAATACTAAACCTTCATCTCAACATGTGTTTGGTGGGACTAATTCTACTTAGCACAAAGCAAATAGTGATCAACAAGATGTCTCTAGGTGACAAATATGGTGGGTCCTCTTGATCTATTAGGGTAGAGCCTATGGGTGTTTATTATTCTCATAACAATGTTACAAATGGGTTGTGTGTTTATTTCCTATTAGAAATGATGAAACAGTGAAAGGTTGGGGTCTTGCATTTGTTTCCCTCATTTAACCTTGGCAATTTAGCAATCACAAGGAAGGGATTGTGGTGGACATGCAACACAAGGATGATTCTTGTTGGTTGGAGGATTGACACACATATTTTCTAAAGGGTCTACCTAGGCAACAACAAGTGAGGTGGCACCATGTAGTCCTAACTAGTGTCTTTGGCGGTGAATTTGGTGGGCCTATCTCATTTAAGTGAAAAAGGTTCACTTATTTACTTAAAGGCTAATTAGACTTATTGAAGAGCAACATGTATGTTTCCTATTGGAAACATCAAAACAACCAAAGAAGTGTGCTGCAACTTCACCCTATTTTTTAAAGCACTAACCATTGATCCAAAGGTGATCAATGAGTGTTATTGATCTAGATCAAACTTGAAAGGAAGAAGAGGTGCAAAAAATGATTCCTACTCTAATATATGAGAGGAGTAATGTGCAAAAATTAAATTACTCATCTCATTATAAGGAAATAAACATAAAAGACACCATAACATAGCGATTTAAGTGGGGAAAATCCATTCAAGTGAAAAATCCCACTCCAAAGCCACTCAATGTATTATTCAATAATAAATGATTATAATATACTTACACTGTCTAATCATTTATAGGAGTACCACCAACAAGAGATCTAGAGAAATTCTAGCAACATAATGGTACCTTCAAAACTCACTATGAAACCTCCATCTCAAGCACCTAATAAATAAGAGAAGAAATATAGTGAAACCATCAAATGGTAATTAGGAAATCATTATCCAAAATAACCCAAAATGTGACACCTAAATCCCTAGTCAAGATATCCAATGTACCCAATTTCCAAGATGAGTCCGCAAGCTAAAAATAACATATTCCTTACACCTATCATAATCTCATCATAATCCACTCACCAACTTGGGCATTCCTTTTTGGATCTATTATCTCCATTAAAAGATGTCTTATGATGTGTCATAACATGCATCATAAGTTGGTCGACAAGTGTAACTCCCTCATACAACTCTCTTATGCATTATAGATGCTTTTACATTTCTAATGTAGGGGGCTCTAACTTCAAAAGGCCATAAATTTTGATCTAAGAACTTGATTGAGCCCTTTTTCTTAAATTGAAGGTCTTAGAGAGCTCCATGTTGCTATAACCCACTTCCTCCAATTAAGGCCCAATTTGATATTTTTTGGGGTAAAATTGACTTGTATAGCCTAGAAATTGTATTTTTGTGTTCTATAGCCTAATATTTTTTTTTTTTTTAGTTCTCAAAATTAGGATGCAAGGTTAAGACACATTTTCTAATATTCTCCCACTTATAAAACACCTTGAAAGAGCAAAGGGAATACCAATAGTATTAACTATTTGCTAGGGGCCAAGAGGTCCATAAACTTACTACATCACCTAAACTTCTCTATGCTAACTAGTTTCATCAATGCATCTACTGTTGATTACTGAGAGGGGGGGGTGAATCAGTTATCTTAATTTTATCAACTTTCTGATCTTCCTTAACAATAAATGCATCATCAACTTATATATGCAAACATAACCATGAAATAGAAATAACACCAATACACATGACACAATGATTTGACGTGGAAAACCCTGTTTGGGGAAAAACCACGGGGTGATTAACCCGAGATTGTATTCTCTATTAAAAGAATAGGATGAAACAAAATGGTACTTGCCAATTAGGGCTCACTCCTCGAGCACACTGCTTACAAGAGGCTCACTGCCTACAAGAGACTCACTGTCTACAAGATACAAATGAAGTAACAAGATACTTGAACTGATGAAAAGCATCCACACATGCTGAGGTTTAGTTCCGGTTAGGCTCCATACACTGATCTGCTGCACTTCATTCTACCTCTTCTTTGGTGCTGCTGTCCTGTCACATTTCGGACCTGTCTTACTGCCTTCACATTATTCTTCTGCTTTTCTTCGCCCTTCACAACACAACCACACACCTTCACATCCAAAACCATCTGGTATATATATCTGCACCAATGATTTCAACATCTTTCTAGTCGGCATCCAGAATAGTCAATATTTTCCTAAACTCTGATCTGTCGGCTGAATCCTTGCTTACCAAGTGATGTGTATCAAGGAGATGCTTATAGAAGTCATCAATCATGTCAGCCAATCATGAATGATACCTCAAGAAACTTGATCATCATCAATATGTCATCCGGATTAAAGTCTGATGCTCTACCGGTCAGTTCTTCCTCTGTCTACTCTACCAAACAGGGACCCAATGCTTAGGTGCTCATATCTCTTCAATATTTCTTCACCGGAGGCTCAATCCTTGGAATCTATCAGTCAAGGTACTCCTCTAGACTTCCTCAAATCTGCACTTTACTGAGATACTTCCTCTGAGAGATCCGGACTTGACTGTCAGACCTTGCCACATGCTCTGTTCTTGCTTACCGGACCACAACACTCTTCAATCTGACTTCCGGTATAGGCACACCATGTCCTGCGGATGGGTGGGATGAACTTTGTTGCCATCAATGATAACACTCATGAAGCTATACTGTGTCTCTTGCCAACAATCTCCCCCTTTGGCATTGATGGCAACACTTAGTGAAAAATGACTAAGTGTCACACTGCACACTGCACACTGCACTCTCCCTTGGCTGATGCTCTGTATGTACATTTTACTGGAGCTCTGCCTTAGCTAGATTCCTCATCTTTCACTACTCCTCACTACCCCTTTGACATCAATGGAAAAGGGTAGGATCCGTACACCAAAATTATCAAAAATCTGACTATACTTAGCCGCATAAGTATATATACAAGTACTTACATATACTTAAGTATATCTGCAAAAGTATTCTTCAACTGTACAACTGTTGTCGCCCAACTCTACTTCATCCTGTCCAAAATTGAGATGTGACCACTCAACAGGAATGCAAAAGCTTCTGCCTTCTTGAGATCTGCCAGATCACTGGTCCAGGCTGTCGCTTGGGCATCAGTTAGGGCTTCATGCATGGCCTCTAACTTAGGGATAATGATCCCTCTAAGTTCACCCATCCGGCTTAGTATGTTCTTCCTTTCCTTCTCAAGTTTCTTTATTGCATTTGTGACTGCAATAGTCTGACACTCTTGATTTACTATGGAAGAGGAGAGAGGATCAAAATTTTGAGACAAACTTAGTAGTTTATCCTCTTGCTCTTTTACTTTCTTCTCAATATCTTTGGTCACTGTGGGCCAGGATAAACAAAATTTATACATATCTCCACCATCTTTAAGAGCATTTTCCAAGCTCTTTATCCCAATATCCATGACTCTCCTATCATTTGTTATCAGACCCTGCACTTCAGAGAATCTCTTTTCCAAAAACTCCTTCCAGACCTTTTCTTCAGCTGACTTCTCTAGGGAATCAAAATATGTATGAACATAATTTACAAGGGACTTTAGATTACTGGATGTGGAGGCCGAAGGATACTTTTGGAAGGATGGCATGATTTTCTCCAATACTCCGGATGCAGTTTCTATGAGCTCACAATCTTCCATGTGAGACTTCAGCAGTTTTTCTTTTGCCTTTGCTTGAGTGAATGTTGCTAGTTTCATGGTTTGAATCGGGGAGAGGGAATCAAAATTGAATGGACCTTGAAGCAATTCGGGTTCATCAAATTCCATCATCTCTTTGGTCAAGAAATCTTTGACCGCTTCTGCTGTGTCTCTTGCCGGAGACAAAGTTTTCTCCCCTTCTGTAGCCTTACCACCATCATCTGTGGCCTTCTCTATTGGAGTTTTCTCTCCTTCTGCAGCCTTATTACTATCATCTTCTTTTTCCTTCTCCTCTACTTCTTGACTGATCTTCTCTTCTACTCTTTCTTCTCCTTTAGATCCGGAGTCTGCAGGGGAAATCAGATGAGAGATATTTACTTCTTCTTGGACTTCCTCTTCTGGAACAGAAGAATCCAGGTCCTTGGTTTTCTCTTCACTTGTCTCCTTTACCTCTTCTGCAATCTTTTTAGTAGGGTCTTTCTTTGATGCACTTTGCCTTTCAACATCAGAAGGTTCATCACTTACGTCCTCTATAATGGGAATGTTGAATCTTTTGTATGCATTCCGGAGGATCTCTTCTGTCTCTTTTGCTACTTTGTCAGTTTCTCTGAGCATAAGCAGATTCATTCTAGCTTTGCTCTGGAACTCATCCTTGCAATCTTTGAAGATTATATTCATTTGCTTCGGAGTGATTGAAGGATATAGCTGAATAGCTATCTATTCTCGAATCTCAAGATCCTTTGCCTTAGCATTATTCTTCCTTATTTCTAATTCCTTCTCTAAATTTTTGGGAATAAGAGATATGATTTCAATAAAAGCTTTATTGTAGATATTCAGATACCTGACTGTGGCTTCTTGCAAGATCTTTTGGTCAGCTTCATTGTAATCATCATAGAATTCAGACATTGGTTTTAGGTTCCCATCCACAGTGACTGATTTGACTACATCATTAATGGTCAGAGTGGGCCTTTCAACAAATTCCTTTGCCTTCTCTTCTTTGCCTTGACTGGTAGAGGGTTCACCAGATGTTTTCTTCTTCTTCTTCATTTTCTTAACTTCTTCATCAGATTCAGTCTCTTCATCATCCTTTTGACTAGCATAAGATCTTGTGGCCTTTGTCTTAGTTCTCTTCTCTCCTTTACTAGATGATTTTTCTTCCAGTTTTGATGCCTTTGAGCTCTTAGTAGATGTAGAGCTCTTAGAGGATCTGGTCCGAGAGGGGGCTTCTACTGGAGCACTTTCTTTTTCTGCCTCTTTCTTTTCCTTTTCTACCCTTTCCATTTTTTCTCTATTTGCATCAAGTGCCTCTTTTGAGATGCCATACCTTTTGGCAACATTCTCTACTTCTTTTTTCACTTTTCTCTTCATCTCTGGTTGTCTGAGCTCCACATGAATCTTTACACTCAATTCTTCAAATGTTCCAAACCTTTCTGCCTTGGGATCCTTGGGCTGACTTAGCATGTGCTGAACATGCAGCTCTGCAATTTTCTCATCCACTTCATACCCCATTGGCATGATCCATACTGTTCTTGGTTCTACTGCCTCCATCAGACATTGATCAGTGTCTACCATGAAGCACACTGTATCCTTGTATTTTTCAACTAGGGATTGGGGAATTCTTTTTGTAGCCTGCATCATGCTTTGGAAGTTTTTGAAATAACCCCACAATGTTGTGTTTTGTGCCTTGGCATCACCAAGCCCATGCAAGTAATCTCTGATTTGAATTGCAATAGGTCTGTCATTTTGCCACACCCAACCACTGGATTTGGGCAGCTCATTCATAAAGTAGAAGAACAAACACAGTATCAGCCTAGCATAATTGAAAGAGTTCTTCTTGTCCTTCTTGATCTTTTGTAGGTTTTCCATCAGTTGGCTCAGAAGGAGTTCACAAAGATCATAATATGCATTCTTTCTCAACATTTCATAAGCAGTGTAGATTGCTGTTCCAGATATAGAATTTTCTCTATTGGAGTGATATATTTTGTAGCCAATAATCATGGAGGCAAACTTGATGTCTGGATCTGTGATATCCTCAACTGTCATTACTCTTTTATCAAATTTAGATCCGGTAGCCTCACTCACAGTTTGGTTTTTGACTGATTTTAGAGTAGGCAACCCACTAGATGAGTGCAATCCAGTTATTGCCCTAATTGCTTCCTTGGTTATCTTAAATGGCCTCATCAACCACATAAAGTTGTCATGCATTCTGTTCAAAACATACCGGACCCAATCATCCTCAGCAAATAGGGGAAATGAATGTACTATCCAAAATGTTTATCTCGGATGGCCTTATACTAAGGTTTTAGTTCAAATGATTCATCTATCAATTCTTTGTGGTAGATATCCATCAGCTTGGATTCACCAAATTCTTCAATGTTTGCATGAATGTAATCCCTAACGTCTTCTACATGCAGAATTCCATGTGGAATGCTAGAAAATGCACCTAGGGGATCAACTTCTAGGGATTTATAGGGATGTTTTCTGAATTTAGGGCGCAACCTATCAGTGATCTTCATGATATTCAGAGTAGCCATCTTTCAAAATTTCACAGAGAGATTTTCAAGAGCAGAAAATACCTTTTACACTTCTAGGGTTGACGATATGAACTAGATCGGATCGTTGGATGAATCAACTTCTGCAGTTGATCTTTGATGGGCTTGCGATAATTTGTTCTAGAGCTCCTTTTCTCTTCTTCTCAAATGTAAAATGGGCAAATGTTCAATAAGAGAACCCTTATATTTCTCTGCAAACCCTAATTTCATATTGCAATAAATGCGTAACTTAAGTCATTCCAGTTTGCCTTGTTCTCCTAGTTTTGAGAAAAATCTTTTCTGGATTACTGAGAAGCATTTAGAGTTGTTCTTGGTGATGATTGACAATCTATCTTTCTTTCCCCAAACATTTCATCTATCCACAGATCAAGATTCCTTAGTTTGAATTATATCGAAACTAACTTCAAGTTCAAAACTTCTTGCGGATCGTCCACCTCTCTACCAAAGATTATTTAGATGTTCCTCTGAGAACCCTTTAATCCACAACTTTTCTTGTTCCAATTTCAGGCACCAATTAACTGGCTGGGGGAAAATGTTTTTCTTTTGTTACTCCCCCTGAGCCAGAGCTCATCTATTTAGTTTCCGGAAGGAATATCAGCACCAGATTTTGGTGCGGATCCATTCCCATCATTTTATGTACTTCTCTTCACCCATATTTTGTTCATCTTCATTTGAATTTCATCTGCATTCACTTTTCCTTTTCCTTTGTCTTGGTTATGATTATGATGTACCAGACCCTTATTGTTCTGATTCTTACTTCTACAGAATTTGGCAATATGACCGGATCTATTGCAATTGTAGCAAACAACATTTCTTTGCATATTTGACTGATATCCTCTTGATCTACACTGATTAGCCATATGTCCCATTCTATTGCATGCAAAACATCTACCATTGAATGAATTGTTCATTTACATATTTCTACACTCATGAGATTTGTGGCCATACCTTTTGCAATTGAGACACTGTCAGGAGAAGGATGAATTAGTCTGATTTATTCTTCTTCTGCACTAATTAGCTTTATGACCAAAGTTATTGCAATTGTGGCAATATCCATTGAAGGATGGATATCTTTGAGCATTTGGTTGTCTTACCGGAGGTCTTCTAGGTTTGTTCCTTGGATTTCCTGATCCAGAGTTCTTCTGATCGGATCCAGAGCTTTCACCTTTTTCATACCCCAAGCCTTGTTTGCCATCTACCCTCTTCTGGCTTTGAAGAAGAACTTCAAGTTGAGCAAAGCTTATTTTGAATTTCTCTTTGTATTCATTTGCTGTTTGAAGATCCATTTTAAGAGTGTCAATCTAATTCTCAAGTTGATCTTCATTATCTCTTGCTTCTTCAAGGTCAGATTCCAGATGTCTGATTATTCTATCCATTTTATGGCAGTCTTCTGATTTCTCCTTAAGAGATTGTCTTAGTTCATCTTCAGTTTTTCTTTTCTCTTCAATTTCTTGGGTGAATTTCATAACTCCTGATTCCATTTCATGTCTTACCATACTGACCTCTTTTGACAACTTTTCACATAGGCTGGTTTTCTCCTTCAGGTCTTCATTTGTATTATTGGCTTCACCTTGACTTGCCAATTGCTGAAGTAGATCCTTTCTCTTTTTCATACAGATACTCAGTTTCTCTTTTAGTTCATTTATGAAATCATCAGCTTGTTTGAGTCTTTCCTTCAATTCATTGACTTCAGAGTTAGATTGCTCAAGATCATCTAGGGCAGATTGAAGTTGTTCCCTCATACCATACATATCCATTGAGATTCCCAGATCTTCCTCAAGATGTTAGGCTCTGTTTGGAGGAACTTGGCTCTGATATCAATTGTTGATAACTGAGATGGGGGGTGAATCAATTATCTTAATTTTATCAACTTTCTAATCTTCCTTAACAATAAATGCAACATCAACTTATATATGCAAACATAACCATGAAACAGAAATAACACCAATACACACGACACAATGATTTGACGTGGAAAACCTTGTTAGGGGAAAAACCACGGGGTGATTAACCCAAGATTATATTCTCTATTAAAAGAATAGGATGATACAAAATGGCACTTGCCAATTAGGACTCACTGCCCGAGCACACTGCTCACAAGAGGCTCACTGCCTACAAGAGACTCACTATCTATAAGATACAAATGAAGTAACAAGATACTTGAACTGATGAAAAGCATCCACACATGCTGAGGTTCAGTTCTAGTTAGGCTCCATACACTGAACTGCTACACTTCATTCTACCTCTTCTTTGGTGCTGCTGTCTTGTCACATTCTTGACCTGTCTTACTGCCTTCACACTATTCTTCTGCTTTGCTTCACCCTTCACAACACAACCACACACCTTCACATCCAAAACCATCTGGTATATATATCTGCACCAATGATTTCAACATCTTTCTAGTCGGCATCTGAAATAATCAATTTTTTCCTAAACTCTGATCTGTCAGCTGAATCCTTGCTTGCCAAGTGATGTGTATCAAGGAGATGCTTATAGAAGTCATCAATCATGTCAGTCAATCATGAATGATACCTCAAGAAACTTGATCATCATCAATATCTCATCTAGATTAAAGTCTGATGCTCTACCGGTCAGTTCTTTCTCTGTCTACTCTGCCAAACAGGGACCCAATGCTTAGGTGCTCATACCTCTTCAATCTTTCTTCACCGGAGGCTCAATCCTTGGAATCTATCAGTCAAGGTACTCCTCTGGACTTCCCCAAATCTGCACTTTATTGAGATACGTCTTCTGAGAGATCTGAACCTGACTATCGGACCTTGCCACATGCTCTATTCTTGCTTACCGGACCACAACACTCTTCAATCTGACTTCCGGTAAAGGCACACCATGTCCTGCGGATGGGTGGGATGAACTTTGTTGCCATCAATGACAACACTCATGAAGCTATACTGTGTCTCTTGCCAACATCTACAACATTCTGCAAAGTGTTATCTTTCTCCATCATCACCCCTATCCTCTACCATGTGATGAACAAAATGATATTTGACCTCTATGTGTTCCATCCTCACATGAAAGGTTGGATTCTTTGCCTCACATATGACACTCTAACTATCATAAAGAACTCTAACAACTCCTTGACTCAACCCCACATCTAAACATAATCTTTTAAGCTGGATGGCCTCCTTACAAGCATAAATAACTTCCATGTATTTAGCCTCTATACTGGACAAAGTGACCACATCCTTTCTCTTATTCATCCAACTAATAGCACTACGAAATAAACTATACACATATCCAGTGGTGGATCTTCTACTATTAATATCTCCTACCGAATCTAATTTGATGAATCATGAATACCATTGAGTGCTAGTCCCCTACAGAATCACCATGAAAACAAATAGAGTACTTAAAGGTACCTCGCAAATATCTAAATACCCTCTTAATTGAATCCTAATGATCTTAGATCCAAGATTAGCCATATAGTGATTTAAGATTCCCACTTCTTGGGTAATATTTGGTATCTAAGTATAGACCATAGCATACATTAAACTCCCAATTGCATTGGTGTAAGGAATATGAGCCATATTATTCATCTATATGTGTGTTGTAGGATGCTACTCAACTAAAAGCTTTGTTCCCATAGAAATAAGAACACTCAATCTTGAAATGTTGTAGTACAGTGTGCACATACTTACTATAGCCAAACCAAAAGCTTTTGTTCACTCCATCTCTTGTAATCTCCATACCCAAGATATACTTGGTATCTCCCAAGTCTTTCATCTCAAACTATGCTAAAAGTTGAGACTTCAAATCACAAATAACATTCTTATTGTTACCAAAAACAACATATCATCTACGTACAACATGATAACAAAGAATCAATCACCATCCAATTGACAATAACCACGACATTTGATCTAATGTGGATCTTAAAAAATCTAATGTATGAAAAGGAGAGGGTTTAGAATATGCGCACACTTAAGTGGAAAGAGAGGTATGGACCAACTTTTTAATAATTACATAAGTAGTATTAATTTAGATTAATTAATTATGGAGTTTGAATAATTTGAAAAATAAAGTAATTATATTTAGTTCGATCATTGATGAATGCACAAAGATTGATGAATTTTTGGATCTTGCCACCTATGATGGAGAAATGACTTGCTATAACTGCATATGTCCACTTTATGAAGATTTGTCATACTACAACTTGTTGGAGTTGTAGTTACAAAAATTAAATGGCTTAGAGATGTAGTTGCAAACATTTAATATTTTTGTCTTCCAAAAGTCAATTTTTGTCATATTTAGAAAACTGTCACAAAAAGTAAATTAAAATATTATTTTTTGATACTAAGGGAAGCTTGTTGAGGAAGATACATGGGATGAAGTGGAATATTCCTTGCAACCAAAATTGACTTTTGTGTTGGAGCATCAAATGTGAGCCATTGGATTTTAGGGTGAAAACTTAGTATGGATGTAAAGGGTGGAATTTGGATAGTTGAGTTTTGGTAGTTTTGTGTGTGTGTCCTCCTTTCACCCTTTCATTCAAGGACCTAAGGTCAAGTTGCAATGTTCTATCATACCCTAGGTCACTATGAGATGTAGAGAAACTTGGATTTCTATGATTTGATTGCCAATTATCTTCTCTTATGCTTAATTATACCTTAAAACCCTAAATATGCAAATACGATAGTAAAAAGACGAATATCAGAAAATGCTGCTACAAAAAGATGTAAAATGACAAATGACTGTGTACTTGGTTTTGGGGTTCGGAAGCAGAAAAGTCAGGGAGTAAGGAGTGGGCGACCAAGTCCAAGACCTAGGTATTTGTCAGGATTTGGAAGCTCAGTCTGCAACTTGTTCCTGCTATCATAGAGATTTTCCTGTTGTGGAATTCTGAGGACTAAAGAGTGGACGCCCTAGTCCAGGGAGCTATTTTCTTCTTTGATCTGCAATTCTGACACCCTATTGTACCCTCCCACAACTCCACTTTATCTGCAACTCTAACCTATAACCTGCAATCATGAAAACTTTGGGAGGGGGCTGTGGTGTTTAGAGGCTTTCCTCAGTCAAGCCCCGGAGAGACATTCAAGCCTTCTGAACACTGTTGTTAGATAGAGAGTGCATGCCCTTGGGAGGCAAAGGCAAAAACCAAATGATAAATGCTTAGAAACATAAATGATGTCACCTTGTAGTGAAGATCTCATGGAAGGAAGAAGCTCTTCATGCCATGAGGAGATGATTGCTCAAATCTGCAAATACAAACACATAGACAACCCAAATCTTCTCTTGCAACACAATGAAAGACTTGAATCACCTTTAGAACACAATAGCTTGCCAGTAATCATCTAGTAGTCATCTAGTTTACAAATGAATACCTAAACATGCTTATATATGCAACTACAAACATTCCCACCAAGAAGTTTGTAATTCAAACTTACCGTGTTGGCCTAGAGACCAAATAACGGTCATAAATTGACACTAGAAATTTAGGCCTGACCCAAAATAGGCCAAGACTAGGGCACAGGTGCCCACGTCCTCCCCCCTATTTTGGGTAGGGTTAGGTTCAAGGGGTCCCCCTAGCCCCCATTTGTCATGAAACCTAGGGTTCATTCCATTGGGATGTTAAATTATGATGTAAGATGTCCTAAATGCACACTAAAGATTCGGGAGCTAAACCTTATGAGGGAAAAGCCCCGTTACAATGGAAAAGTTGATTTGAATATGTATAAAACTAAAACTCATTGAAAAAGAAGAGAGAAAAATTATAAATTGATGAAGAACTATTGAGTTCTTGTTGGTGTTTTGGAAAAAACTCATTGGAAAACAATTGTACTATTGGGATTTGAGAGAAAATACATAGTATTTTCTAATTTTTCATGATATTTTCATGGTTTTCTCCACACTAGGTTTAGGAATTATTGATGTTTATCAATATTTTGAGCTTCATACAAGTTTACTTCATGGTTTCTAGTCAAGATAGTGAATAGAAATTGTTGAGATTCATTGAACTTGTCATCTTACAAAGTTTGTTTCATGGTTTCTAAACACCAAGTTGAATGTTTATTTAATTTTTAGGTGAAGATTCATGGATATTTGATGAGTTTGCAAAGTGTTCATACCACTAGTAATTTGCTGATTATAAATTAACTTGTGTGGTTAGCGTTAACACCTAATTTCACCATTGAAGATTGCACCTCCTTGAAACTTGATTGTTGGGTTTTCATGACCAAATCAAGGATGGTTAAATGTGTTTGAAAACTTGTCTACCCATTGGTGTGGTTGAAATGATTGAATGAGTTTATATTTTAGCTAGATTTCATAGTGACCTTTCTCTATCTTGCCTTGCTTTTGCACTTTTTATCAAATCTAGTTGGTGTAGATTTTTAGAATAGGGTTTTTAAACTTGCATGGTGCTATTATAGAGTTCATATTTCATGAATGCAAGTTGATATATTGCTGGTTATGAGCGGAAATGATACATTTTAGAGCAATATATGTTTGGATCAGTTTGTCTATGCATTGCTAAATATAAAAACTAATTTGTTTATGTTCTTTTAACTTTGTTTGTTGGAGTTTGTCCAAATTCATGTAGGCCCCTTGATTGGAACAACAGAGACATTGAACAACTAAGTTATCTTGTAAAGGCCAAGACATGGATGTATAGACCTTGGGGTAGTCATTTTTCATATCTTTGGGATTTGATTCCTTTTAGGAGAGGTAAGATACTTGGTATTTTATCTAAGGTTGTTGTCTGAAAAAACACCGATCAACAGATTAGTGCTAGGAAGGCTAAACAAAGACATTGCTCCACTCATTTCATGCCCTTCTCCTCCTAACACACATCAACAATTGGCCCTAGAAGGAGGGCATGAACAAGAATTCGGCATGAACGTTCACTTTCATTGGTTTGTTGCACATTTTGGGATGGATTAGATGTTGAGGAGATTTAATTCTTATGGGTAGTCTTTCATATTTACCTATAGAAATCTCTCTCAACTCCCTATGGAGGCATATTTGTCACTTTTGAGAGAGGTATTGGATAAGAACATAGGAAAACCATGGGCTCCACTAATGTTGTTTGACATAGCCTCATCAAGAGAATGTAGGATGCATGCCACAAAGGAACATATTGAGCTTTATTGTAAACTCTTTATCATAAGGGTGGATTTTGATCTAGGTGAAAAATTTCCCTATTCAGAGTATACAAATCCAAAAAGAAAATTTACTTTCAGGATATTGAAGGTCCATTGGTTGAACCATCTCATGAAGACAAGAAGGAAAGTGGGCCACCTCACCTATTCTTCATCAATCAAAATTAACAAGGTGATGTACAAATGGGTAAGGATGATATTTCTCATTTGGTTTGACAAAATGAACATAGAAATGAGATTGGACATGCACTAAGAATGATTCACTAGATGGTTGTCCTAACAAGTCAATTGAAGATATTGATGTTCTGAAGTGTGTAAATTCTGATTTTTAGTCATGGTACAACAAAAGAGACATTAGTAATGATGATATTGATTCCTAATGATGAGAACAAGTTGGATAAAAAGTTAGGCAAGTTGGATAGTCAAATAGATAGTGCAGATCAACAAGAAAATGCTTGTCAAATCATGGATTTAGGGACTGATTTTGATGATAAAGTAATGGGAAATGATTTGTTTCAGTTTGCTAGTGATTCTAAGTGTGAAATCAAGTGTGAAAAGTAGTTGGATCAATCCAATTTCATCTCAAAACAGGATATATCAGCCTGCCTAGTGAAGAAAATGTGTAAACAATGAAGAGGGAAGTTGTTCCAATTGATATGCAAGAGGTACAAGCTGATTTTTTGGAGATAAATGATCAAATTCATGGCTCTACTATCCTATTACATTAGTATAACCAGTCATATCAGACCTATACCAGTGTTTTGGATGAGTCACAAGCTGGTCCCATTGAATAAAATCAAGGTAAAACATTGTTACAAGATGTAATCAGCGATATAGATCAAGTTATACAAGTGAAAGAAGTTCCAAAAGATCTTATTTCTACTGTACATGATGATGCATCATTCCAATATCAACCACAAGCTGAACCATGGGAGTTATTGCATGATTTAGATGGTGTTTCTTCATTACATTTGACTGATTTTAGTAGGGTAGATTCGAGTATATCATGTTTTGATTTTTCTAATCTTGCCTATGCTTCTAATGATGAAGATTCTCACTTGATGAATACTAGTATTAGTAGCTTGTTATTTGAGGATGAAGGTCAAACAATCATGCAAAGTGTGGGAAAAGGTGAAATGTTCCATGTTTTAGAGCCTAAAAGAGTTGAATCTTGCATTGATGTAATTGATTTACCTACTTTTAAACATTGTAATGGGTCACTAACTTATGGATTTGATTGTGATTTGCATGTACTTGATGCAGCAAGATGGTGAGCTTACATTTTTAGCTGATGATACTTCAAACTAGGTTGTCTCTTCCATTTTTTCATTGAGTTATGATGCTTATCATTTTGATTATGGAGATTTCGGTAAGAAAACATATGTTTGAATTTATCATGGACATTATGAGTTGCCTCAATTGCTAATCCTACATGACTTGTATCCTGAGTATGAACCTAGTTTGCCTATGTCTTACTTTTGAAAATACAAGGATACTTTGCTAGACTTAGGACTTTGACATGTGCCTTATCACTCTTACACATATAGAGAAATTAATCAAGAGAGTGTAGATATCTATTGTCCTAAGTATTTGTACATAGTCTTAGTTAGTTTTGGTTTGTTTGGTGTCTAGTTTGCTTAGTTAGTTGTTTGTTTTGCTTGCTTTTGCTTGTTGGTTGGTTAGTTTTAGTTGTTATTTTGTTGTTTTAGCTTTGTTTTTAGTTTGTTTGGGTTTTTTTTCAGGTTAGTTTTTAGTTTGCTGCTATTTTGCTCTCTTATTTTGAATTTTAAGGTCCTCCATTGCTTGTTTCTTGATTATTAGAGGGATGTTTGCAAGTGTATACAATGTGATTTTCTGGATTATGTCTTCTAGTCTTCTTTTGAGAAACATTTATCATAACTAAGAGTTTTCTTGTGTACTCCATTATTAGTGTTGAATGGCATGATGATTATTCTTGGGGGATAAGTTACTTGTTTGGTATGACTTGAAGTGTTTTGAGATCTTATACTTTTCACATCGTAAGAATCTTGAGCTTTCTAAGTGATTCTTTGTGATCTTGCATTAAGTGAAAATTCTTAAGGTCTCACCTTAGCCACCACTATGATTCCTAGTCTAGCTAAGTTAAAAAAATATTCACATCCCATGTGGAAAAAGCATGTGCTATGGCAAAAATGAAAAGAAAAGAAAATATAAAAATAAATGAAAGTACAAGGTGGTACTTCCTAGTACTCCTACCATATGACTCAACTAGTTGGAGGATTCAAGTATCTCTACCAGGGCTATGGATGCCTGTCTATAAGTAGAGCTATGGTTTGGGTGAAATCATAGAGACAACCTCATCAAGGCTATAGACACTTGACTAGCAGTGAGGCAATGTCCAAGTAATTCATGAGATGAGTATCATTCATGTAGCATAATGTAAGGGAGTTTAGATGATCTCTTAGTTTCGAAGGGATAGGAATGAATGAATTTTCACACACTTGGATCTTTGGAATATGAATGGCTATGCTAGTTTTTTATTTTGGTTCCTTGATCATGTTTTCATGTTTATTTGGCCTAATGTGGCGGTGTACGCAAATATTCTGGATTCTTGACTTGTGTTTATCTTTGGAATGCTCAAGAGCATTCTCCCAGTAGTGTCATAATTTGTTGTGCCTTGCACACACGCCCCACTTTTTAAATGGGCAAAATGGGGACCCCCTCTTTTTCTTGAGTCTTTTGGTGAGTTTCTTAGCCTCTTTTAGGTGTTTCAACTTCTTATGAGTGCTCTAAGTCTTGGTTGAGTAGCTTGGTTTTATTGTACAAGTTCATGATCCATTGCATTAAGTTGGCATATTTTAATGATTTCTTCGTTCTTATTTGTCTCACATAGTTTTAGATGCATTTGGATGCTCTCAGAAGTCCTAGTTGGCTTGTATTCTTTGAATGCACTTATATTTGTTACCACATGTCTTATTTGAGTCAATTGGATGTTTATGAGTCTATTGGGTTGGTTGTGGCATGCTATGGGTTTGATGAGTCTTGATCAAGTATGTGATTCATTGTTTCATTTGGTTTTTAGTTTGCATGGAGTTGTTGTGAATGGTCTTGTCATTTTATCATGACAAGTCTTTCATGGCTGAGTGATTGCATTTTGAGGCCTTGTGGACTCTCGAAAAGGAAGGAAATTTATTGTTTTAGAGGATGGGGTTGATTTTGATGATCCATTCAAGTTTATTTACTTATTCATCTTCATATATAAAGTTAAGAGTATAATCCTTCATATTCGTAGCTTGTCTTAGGAGGTATCAAGATGATTAAATATATGAATGCATTCATATGGTATGCTTAGATCTTATCATGTCATTATCATTAGTTTTGGGTTTCTTAGAAGACCAAGGGCTTGATGAAGGTCATGACATATTAATAAAGTGAAAACATTAGTTAGAATTGAAGAAAATAATCCATGCAAGGGTGAAAAGAGCACAATTCATACAATGTTCCAAAACTGCCTATTGTTGTCATAGTCAAACAACAATGTATACATGGTCATAAAAGCCACAAAAACTTGAGAAAAACCTTATAATTGGCTAAAGGACTTGAAGGATAATTTTCTATAAGTATCCTAAATGCAAATTCCAATCATTGTTTCACCTAAATGGTCAAAAAATTGTCCTAAAACTAAATTTTAACAACTCAGAAACCCTAGGACAGCCATGAAGAGTTGAATTTCTGATTTTATTTTGGCCTCTATAATGGACTCAAAAGACTTTTTAAAGTGATGGGAGGCTTGAGATGGTAGAGAAGATAGATAAAGTTCAAGAGGATGCATCAAGAAACCAAATGAATCAAGGGGAAACCACAAATTTAATGATAATATAATCCCAATTAAAACATCACTCTAGAAATACTAGTAGAGATAGAAAGTCAATAATTCAATCATATCTCTGGATCTACAATCTGGGTATGGATAATTTCTTGTGAGGATATAAAAAATAAATTCCATAGCTTCCCTAAAACTCTTAGAAAAACTCAGATTGTAAAATAAAAGTTATGGATGTTGCAAAAAACTTTTTTTTTCTCATGACAGGTTTACCAATTTTTTTCTAAAAACAAACAACTTGTTTTAATAATTATTTGCCAAATCCATGATGATAAATGGATATGATTTAATATGCATTGACTTAAAATGATTTTTTTTGATGAAATTGATGCTTGGCTTCATTGGTTGAAGGTTTAAGAGGCTAGAATTACGAGGAGACCAATTGGAGTTATCATGATGGAGTGAAAACCTAGAGACACCCTGTTGTCCCAACTATGGAGAAACTTAATTTTCATGCCCAAATCACTACTGCACCTACAAGATGAGACCAAGATTATGTCAAGGATGATGAATACAAACCCTAGGAGCTTCTGCAACATGAAAATCAGACCTAAGCTACTTTTTTTCATGCACATTTGGAGCCCAAAATGGCGGAAAATGATGGAAACAATGCCATGCAGTTGTTGGAAGATGAATTGTATCACCTTGTACCTAATTTGTAGCCCTATTCATGACTGATACAACATTCTACAAGTGCCCAACTTGCTGTTCCAAGTCTAAGATGGAGATTTGAGGTGGAAAATTGGAGAAATCATGAAGTATGAAGGCTAGAAATGAACTTTTAATGCCAAAATCAGACACCTACAGCTGCATATTCATGTTTGCACATGGAAAATAGATAGATACAGCCACCTATGATGAAGAAATTACCTAATACAGTTGCATATGTCCACTTTATAAAGATTTGTCATACTACAACAACTACTTGGAGTTGTAGTTACAAAAATTAAATGCCTTGGAGATGTAGTTGCAAATATTTAATAGTTTTGGCTTCCCAAAGTTACTTTTTGTCATATTTGGAAAACTTAGTCACAAAAAGTAAATTAAAATATTACTTTTTGATACTAAGGGAATCTTGTTGAGGAAACTACATGGGATGACGTGGAATATTCCTTGCCACCAAAATTGACTTTTGTGTTGGAGTATCAAATGTGAGTCATTGGATCAAATTGACCATATCCATTGGATTTTAGGGTGAAAACTTAGTATAGAAAAGCTAATTTGAATATGTATATAGTTAAAACTCATTGAATAAGAAGAGAGAAAAATTGAGAATTGGTGAAGAACTATTGAGTTCTTATTGGTGTTTTTGAAGAAACTCATTGAAAATCATTGGAAAGCATCTGTACTATTGGGATTTGAGAGCAAACACAGTATTTTTTGATTTTTTATGATATTTTCATGGTTTTCTCCACACCAAGTTTAAAAATTGTTGATGTTTATCAATCTTTTGATCTTCATACAAGTTTACTTCATAGTTTCTAGTCAAGATAGTGAAAATGAATTGTTGAGATTCATTGAACTTGTTATCTTACAAAGTTTGTTTCATGGTTTTTAAACACCAAGTTGTGTATTTATTTCATTTTTAGCTAAAGATTCAAGGATATTTGATGAGTTTGTAAAGTGTTCATACCACTAGTAATTTGTTGATTACAAATTATCTTGTGTGGTTAGCTTGAATACCTCCTTGAAACTTGATTGTTGGGTTTTCATTATCAAATCAAGGATGGTTAAACGTGTTTTCAAACTTGTCTATCCATTGTTGAGCGTGAAATGATTTAATGGGTTTTGATTTTAGTTAGATTTCTTAGTGACCTTTCTCTATCTTGCCTTGTTTTTGATGGTATTAGATTGTCATTGATGTCAAAAAGGTCTTGCAGGATCTTGGGTTGATGTTGTTGCTCATGTTATGGATGTCTGATTTGTGGAGTTAGTTTGAAAATACATTATCATATGGATTGGTATGATTGGTTTGGTAAAGAAAAGAATGTTGCTTTAAGGATATCTATTGTGTTTGTGCAAAGTCTTCTTGAATAGATTCTCAAGATTGAGTTACATCAGGATGTCAGTGATATAGGAGTTCAAATGGTTTACATGCATGTTTATATTCAAGCAATGTTGACACAGGTTGATCTTGCCTTACTTGTTGTTAAACCAGGTTGTTTATTGTTGGTGTTACAATGTATGTTTCAATCTATCTTGGTTTGACAAAGTTCACATGCTTCAGTAATACAAGAGCAATGTATGTTCACATCAAGAGCAATGCAGATCAAGTATTTATAAGAAGGTTTGATACAATATGGTATGATGATACAAGGTGATTTCAGTCAAAATTTATGTCTTGACATTGATGGTAATATGGCTTAAGGTTGATTGGTTTGATATTGAAAGACTCATATTTATGAGGTCATTTGGTGAAGTCTACTTCTCTGCAACAGTGTCTTTTTAACTAAGTGAAATCATAATGAGGGTAAAAGCCACTTAAATGGCAATGTTAAGGGTGTAAGTGACATTGGGCAACCGGCCTTTTCCTCTTCTAAAACCTTTTTGCATCAGTCTTCAATGCATGCGACGGGAGGTAAAATCAGTGGTAATGTTTAATTGCATGAAGTGTTCACATTAAGAAAGACCGGCCTCCTTTCTCCTAGCAATACTGGTGGTGAGGGTAATTATTTAAAAAAAAAAGAACATTGCATATTTGAATTGTAGTCAATGCACTCCATGGAGCCTGAGTGGGAAAACAAGTCAAAAGTTCTTTTTAACCTATGTGGAGCACGGTTTATATGGGCACATTTCATGCCTTAAGGAAATCAAATAAAATTTTATTTAAGCTTGATTTCTATGAAGGAATTTATGGTTTTTTTTTTTTTTAAAGAACATCTACCTTTTTTATGAAAAGCCTTGCATTCTTTTTAAGGAAAGAAATTTAATTAAGATCTCCATTTATTCATGAAAGGCATCATATTTAGAGGAGCATGAAGGGAGCCCGATATAAGTGGAGTCATCAAATTTAATGGGAGCCCAAGAGTTTGTATTAAATATGTTTTATTAAAAAAAAAGGTGGGAGCCCGATTAAGTCACATAAATGATTTTTGTTTATATATTTAATATTTTTGGGCCCATAAAGGATATAAGGTTGAATATTAATAGTGTGTCTTTTGAGCTATTTTTTAGCCCTCTAAAAAACCAATTTTTAAGGGATATAGAAGCATGATTTTTTAAAAGGAGATTTTCAAGGAGATGAGTAATGTTTTTTAAAAGCAATTTTTGGAATTCTTTTTAGAAGATTTCTAAAACAATTTTTTATTCTATCCTCATAAAAATTGCTAAGAGGAAAGTTTTTTTTTTATTGTGTTTGGAGTTGAAGGAAGAAGTTGAAGAAGTTTTTTTTTATGACAGAAGATTTTTTTTATTGATGGAGTTTTGAAGAAATTATTTATGCAGATTGAAGAGATTCAAGAGTCATCTTTGAAGGAATATAAAGAGATTTTGTTTATACAGAGAATATATTTTTTTATGCAGGATTCAATGGTTTCAATGAAGGAGTTTGTCTTCTTGCACATGGAGATCAGATTTGAAAGAGATTTTATTTTCTCTTTCAAGAGCAAATTGAAATATCTTATTTTAATTGAAGATTTTTATATGACCTTAATTATTGTTTTAGATGAATTGTCTGTGCAGAGTAAGTGAGAGGTTTCAAAATTTTTGAAGAAGATTTACATATTTTTGCAAGGGATAATTTGAGATGTTAAAGAATATGAAAGGGCTCTAAAATGGATAATATTTTTTTTACAAGAGATTGATTTTTGAATTAAGAAAAATTGCAGAGAGAAGGTGAAAAGTTTTTGTTTGCAGATTCTTCATTGAGAGAAGATGAAAATATTCATACAGAAGAGGAAAGGTGAAAAGATATTCAACTTGTATAAAGTTGGTTTTCAGGTGCATTGATAGTGTGAATTAAAAAGAGAGATGAAATATACAGAGTTGTGAAGTGTTGTTGAGTGTATCCGGATGTAAGATTAATTTTGAATGACCATTTGACAGACATATGTTTTGTATTGAATGGAAACAGAGTATCCCTCTGATTTGTTTATTACATCTGTTGGTGATTTGGTTTGCCAGTGAGGCCTTGTATTAGCCAGTGAGGTTTGTTGGTCAGTGAGACCTATTTGTTTACCAGTGAGGTATATCAGTGTTGGAAGTGGGTGCTTCTGTTTGGTATTAGAGTTGGTGCTCCATAAGGAGTTGGTGCTCCTAGATACATATTGTAGCCAGTGAGGCATGTCTTCCAGTTAAGCCAGTGAGGCAGTTTTGAGTGGTTTTTCTACCCAGAGAGGGTTTTCCACTCCAGTAATTCTTGTGTTAATGATATGCTTCTATGTGTGTTCTTGCTTCTATGTTAAGATTTATCTCTATGTGGTCCTGCTCATAATTTTCATTATCAAACTTATACATATATGTGTAATAGTTCATTGATGATTTTCTCTTTCTGAGTCTTGTAAATTAAAAGTTATAATAAGTTGCAAAAATCTACACAACACTGATTCACCCCCCCCCTCTCAGTGTTGTCTGGACTCCTACAGTTTTTCCACTTTTTATCAAATCTGGTTGGTGTAGATTTAAAATAGGGTTTTTTAATTTGCATGGTGTTGTTATATAGTTCATATTTCATGAGTGTAAGTTGATGTATTGGTGGTTATGAGTTGAAATGATAAATTTTAGAGCAATATATGTTTGGATCAATTGTATATGCATTGCTAAATCCGAAAAATGATTTGTTTATGTGCTTTTAACCTTGTTTGTTGGAGTTTGTCCAGATTCATGTAGGCCCTTTGATTGGAACAACAAAGACATTAAAAAATTGAGTTATCTTGTGAAGGCCAAGACCTGACTGTATAGACCTTGGGGTAGTCACTTTTCATCTCTTTGGGATTTGATTCTTTTTAGGAGAGGTAAGATACTTGGTATTTTATCTAAGATTGTTGTGTGCAAAAACACCCATCAACACAGTCTTCCTCCCATCCTCCTAACCCTTAATACCCCCATCTTCAAATCCCCTAATCCTCCCATCCTCAACACCCCCATCCATAAATCCCATATACCTAAGCACCCTAATCCCCTATCCCAAAAAACCCTTAATCATGACCAACAAGTGCACACATCATTTAATAACGAAGCTATCACAAAACCCATGGGATTCAAAAAAGGGTGTGTGCAGTGTTGGTTAACAGATTTGTCACTTCAACTTTATACTCTCTTGCCCACACCAAATGACAACCTAACCAACAGTTGAGTCACTTGCAAGGTTATTTGCAAGTGCTCTCTACTTGTTTTACAAGGCACAACTACCTTAAAATTTTTTTGAAGAATGAAAGCTGGGTATGCTTTTCACCAAAAAGCACAAAAGGAAAGACTAACACCTACCCATAACCATGAAATATGTGTGAGATATTAATTCAGAATGAAGTGAATGCAAATAAATGATGCAAAGTCCATTTACCCAACACCCACAAATGAGAAATAAGAAAAGAATGAGCAGCAGATCTTCACAACTAATGAATTAATTTAAATTCAAGATTCAGAAATAGACATCTACACAGTTTGATATAACAGAAATTGCATTGGAAAGTGATTACAGTGACACAAAGGACATTTGCAGTCTAAAGAAAACATCCATTAATTCACAGATTTAAGAACATCTCCTTTATTTCCCCAAATGCAAAAATGAGTTCACAAACTCTCTTTTCTGTA
The DNA here is from genome assembly GCA_027924645.1 of Cunninghamia lanceolata. NCBI lineage: Eukaryota > Viridiplantae > Streptophyta > Pinopsida > Cupressales > Cupressaceae > Cunninghamia > Cunninghamia lanceolata. The sequence continues at coordinate 1,298,920 of BSBN01000295.1, forward strand.
CAACAAAATGTGATTAAAAAGAAAAAAAAACTACCCCTGCTTCCCCTGTTCCCTAGCTGCTAGAAAAAGATCCCTTTCAATGCCTTCGGATTGCATATTTATAAATTTTCAAGTGACTTTTCAGTTTTTGTAACTGTTTCATGAGAAGATTTAACAAGTGAAACTTTCTTTTCCTCTTCCCATGGAGTAACTACCTCTTTGAAATTTTATTTTCAAATTATTTTACCAAGTCACTTTTGAGAATGGCCTTTATACTTCATTAAATCCTTTCTAATACATATAATTATCACTTTGCACCTTCTTTTGATTTCACTTTATTCCTTTACCACCTAGAAATCAATATTAGAAATGATTCTTTGTTGGAAAATAATAAGCTCTCTAGGAGTGGTAGTCCACTTATCCCTGTATTCTAGAAATTAAAACCACTGGTTAACCCATCAACATTTAACTCCTCTCCATCAAAGAAAAGATGATGATATATTCTGCATCTCCATGGTGTTTAAACTAATCTCAGAAAGTGAGATTTTTAATTCTACTAAGTCCTTTCAATGAAACCTGCTCCACAAGGCTAGACTCTTCAAACTGTAGTTTAAGCAAAGGACCTAAATTGCTCACTTGATCACCTTCCAATGTAATACAATCTAATGAATCAGTTCAAGCAACTTTGTAGCCACCTCTAGGTCATGACAAATGATAGTTCTTCAAAAATCTGGAAAAAGGCAGGAGCAAATCATGAAGAGAACTTAAGCTTTTTCAAGAGAGGAACAATATCTAAATTATGTGAATAAGCAACTTGTGGAACTCTCACATGATTTAAAAGCATAAAAGTCACTCCTCCACCTTTCTCAGTAGCAAGGTATCAATAATTTTCATTGAGATTTTATCTAACTCAATTACAACACGAAACAAGCTATTTCCTACAGTAACTTCGACAACAGTAAGGGAAATTTCTTGTCACAATCCAACAATTCACGGATTGGACCAAATACATCAGGGATGCTGTGATCCTTGCAAATTCTTCTTATTGAATTAAGACCCCGTCTTATATCCTTTACTTTACAAAAGCAATTCTGCCATGTAAGATGATCTCCTCACACTTTTTACAAATTCATTTTGTATGTATCCTGTGATCATGAGATTGCATCTCTTAACAATTCGTTACCTTTTCTATGCTTCCACACTTTTCATACATGTCTATCAGAGCATTTCAAATTATAATACTTGATAAAATGCATCATTTCATTATGCCTCTATGGCCGTGGGATCTGGTGTCAATTGCATTTGATTGAAAGTTTCTAAAGTTGTTGCATTGGATCCACTATGTGAATATCCTACAATGACATGTATTTCATGAGGTGTAGCTTCTTTGAGGCACACCATCAAACAATTCACAATCCTTGTCTTCACTGCATACATGTCTACTGGAGCATTCTTAAATTAATATTAGCACCAATCCCCATGGTGCGGGTAGACAAAGATATTAGCCTGCGAACTGCATTTGCTTAAAAGTTTCTAAAGCCTTTTCAGTAAATTCATTTAATACATATCCCACAATTTCTGCATTCAATAAGATTGCATATCTTTGAGGCCCCTATATCAAATAGTTCTTGTTCTTTTCATGTGCTTCTCATTTTGCATACATGCCTGAGATCTCCCATTTATTTGAAAGATTCAAATTCCTTTTCAACATTTCCATACATTTGTGGGTATCCTGCAATGGTGACATTCCATGAGATTGTATCTCTTTGAGGCCAGCCTGTGAAACATTTGCATACACGTCTGCCAGAGTATTTTAAATTATAACACTTGATAAGGATCGTCATTTCACTGTGCCTTATGAGATCATAGTTCTTCAAGGTATTCTATTAGAATGACTCACTAGTTTTATCCACGCTTCCACATTTTGCCTTGATGTATACCAGGACACTTTAAAACATAATATCTATCAAGAATTACCATTTCACACTTACTTGAATCAAATCCAACTTTAAAAGAAACTAATGGACTTGAGTGTTTTCACTGCATCCAAATTATCTAAGAGACGACAACATTAGAAGGAAGCATTAAGTTGGATGATAGAGGTACAGTATTCAGCAGGAGAAAGGGAAAATCCACAAACATGAGGGTTTAAAAAACAATTGCATCGAAACTTGCCTGTGGAAACCATTTGTCTGGTTTACACCTACCAGTTGAATTTGTTTGAAAGTTTCTAAAGTTGAATCAACAAATCCAACTTGACATTCCATTGAGGCCATGTTTCTTTGAAGCATTTTGTCAAATAGTTGTGCTTTGTCTAGACGCTCATGCTAGATGAACATATTTGTTCAGCTTCTCCATGTAGATGAATCATCTGCACTGTATGCCCATATCTTACCTAGATGGGTCTTATGTTTCCCATGATGAGGATCAACATGTAATTTGATAAAATCATCATGGGGAGTATTAAGAATTCAAAAAGATAATGTAGGCGCACAAGGCATGATTTCTCTTATTTGGCTTTGTTCCCTTGAGGCTGCTACCTGACAAATGTGGCAAGTTTTGATGTGTTGATGCACATCTTGAAACAATTTTGGCCAGTAATAGCCTGCCCTCAATATCTGATTTGCCGTCGCCAATTCACCACTGTGGCAAGTTCTGAATTTGTCATGAAACTATTCCATAATACTTTTGGCTTCGCTTCTACCAACACACCTCAAGTAGATCCCTTCATGATTTTGTCTGAATAAACTGATCCTTGCAACATGAAGCGTTTGCTTCGGTATCTTAGTGCTCTTTTCTGTGTTGGGCTCATATGATCTGGACATTTCTGAGACAGTAGGTAATAGACAATATCATTGTACCACTCATCCGATGATACTGCTTCAAGTACATAAGCCTGTTGAACCAATCCAGGACCTTTGACTGCTATAGTTTGGGTAAGTGCTTGTCCTCTAACCAATTTCATCAGTTGAATTTCAATGTCATATTCTTGGATAGTGGCGACCCACTTGCCTCTTCTTTCACCCAATTCATTTTGCATTAGTAGTGTCTTAACTGTGGCATCTGGAACTATAGCATACACTCTGCTCCACAAGATATAGTGTCAGAATTTCTTAATGGCCTTTACCAGAGCATACACCTGTTTCTCAACTCCAGGATATCTCAGCTCAGCATCCTTGAAGGGGGCACTCATAAATGCAATCGGGTGTTCATCTTTACCATCTATTCTCTGGGTCAAAATTCCTGCACAGGTGTGATCTGACGCAAAAGAATACAAGTAAAAGGGCTTCAAATAGTTTGGACTGATGAGAACAGGAGCCCTAGCAATTGCCTGCTTGATTTCTTCGAATGCTCTTTTTGCTTGGGGAGTCCATTTGATTTTCGCATCCTTCTTCAACATATCATTCAAAGGCTTAACAATTTCTGCGAATCTAATAATAAACTTCCTGACAAAATTAATCTTGCCGAAGAAAGACTTCAATTCCTTTTTGCTGGCAGGCATACTAACTCTTTTGATGGCCTCTACTCAATCTGGATCGATAGAGATGCTGTGTTCTGATATTACGTGGCCCAGGAGCTTTCCTTTTGTTACCCCGAAGATGCACTTTTTTGGATTTAAGGAAATTCCATATGTTCTGCAAGATTCAAAAACTCTCCTCAAATGTTCTACATGATCTGCTCTGACTTTCGAGAATACAGTAAGGTCATCCATATAAATGATAATATATTTTCCAATAATATCTCTGAAGGCAATGTCCATGGCCCTCTGAAAAGTGGCTCCTGCATTGATCAAGCCAAAGGGCATCCTTCTATATGCATATGTACCCCATTTAGTAGTGAAAGCAGTCTTTAGCCGATCTTCTTCTTCAACCATGACCTGGTTATACCCTGAATATCCATCTAGAAAGGACATCATCTATGATCCATTTACAATTTGAAGCACTTCGTCAAGTGAGGGCAAAGTATAATTATCTTTCTCTGATGCTTTGTTAAGATTCCTGAAATCAACGCACAACCTTATTTCTCCATTCTTTTTTCTGACGGGAACCAGATTGGCGACCCACGTCGAGTGCCTTATTGGAAATATTATCCTTGCTTGTAGTAGCTTCTTTACTTCTTGCTAGATGAGTGGCTCCAATAAAGGATTTACTGGCCTCTGCCTCTATCGGAATGGTCTGCTCCCAGGTTTGAGAGGAATGGTATGTGTAATGATAGATGTGTCGTATGTCTTCAAATCGTCATACCCCCAAGTGATAACATCCTAGAACTCTCTCATGCTATTGAGAATATTTTCTCTTTCTTCTGGTGTACAAAATTTCCCTATAAAGACATTTTTTACCTCTTCATTTGTCCCTAGATTAACTACTTCACACTTATTCCCGTCTTCACTGCGGTAAGGAGGGGTGCCCAACTTGTCTGAATCAAAGAGTCTCTCTAGCTCAATCATACCCTTTGGGATAGTGTTGTCTTTTAGGTTCATGATCCCATCTGGATCAAACTCAGCTTCAACTTCACTCTCATCAATGACCTGGGTGGTGAAAATACCTGAATTAGTCAAGAAGTCCAGTATGTGTTTGTCATCATCAAACACTTGGAAGTTTGTGATATTATCTGGTACTGATGGAACTGATGTTAGTTCGACTGTAAACTTCTTTAACCCCTCCATAGCCAATGGCTCAAGAGAACTTACGGCTTGTGCCAGTGCATTGGCTACTTGATTTGTTGACCTGTAGATCGACTTGATGTTGAATGCATCGAAGTCCTCAATCAGATCCCATACTCAGTTTCTGTATTTCTTTAACCTCTTATCATGGCACACATATTGTTTCCTGACCTGTCTGACAACTATTTCTGAATCGCCAAACACATGCAGAATCTTAACTTTCTTCTTAATAGCAAGGAGCAATCCGTGCACTAGAGCTTCATATTTAGTGACATTATTTGTGCAAGGGAACTGTAATCTTAAGACTGACAGATAAGCTTCTCCCATTGGACTAATCAGTTCAAAACCAGCTCTAAATCCTTGTTTGGATTTTGATCCATCAAATCTTAAAGTCCATACTTGATTATCTCCTAGATTTGACTCATTGATATCTTCATTTGCTTTCCCAAGTTCAACCTGGGTGTTTTCTGTCGCTGATGCCAAGGTGCTTACTTCATCTGTAAGGACAGTATTCCAAACAGGTTCTTTTAATTTCATCATCCTTGGAATTTCTAAGCCCATAGCCTCTGGAATCCTTTTCCTGACCTGTTCTAGGGCTACTATGCACATAGCGTAGGAGAACTCAGAATGGAAAGCATTGTGTATCCTGCACCAATTGGGTAACAATAAATCATTAACAGATGCATGGCTTCCTAATTCTACTCCTTGTTTCACATGTCTCATTACAAAGTTTCGAAAGTTTTCAAACATGCCTTCCCCTTCTTCATCTGATGATGTGCCATGATCACTTTCAATAAGAGCCTCTGTTGGATTATGCAACATTACGATCTCATCCACCTTAGGCTTATAAACACCTAAGTCTGTCTCTACAAAAAGGATCTCATTATCTTCACCGTATTCAGTAATCATCAATTTCAGACGTGGAGTGCTATCTATCCTGATCTGATTCGGCAATCCTTTCCATGATAGCCACATGTGCGAGAAGTCGGTGGAGACGTACCCATTGAGCTTCTTCAACCAATCTCTGCTTAGCAGCATCCCGTATCCTTCAGGTATGTCTACCACTGAAATGTCAATGTAATGCTGAATCCTGGGGTCAGCCGCCAACTGCATATGAATATTGTGTAATTCTCCAATAACTGGAACTTCGGTCTTATCCAACTGAGTAACCTTCTTTGTTGTCTGTTTCAGGATGAGAACAAGTTTCTTACAGACACCCAATGGCATCACATTGCTTGAAGCTCCTGAATCCATTAAACAATTATGCAACAGCTTGCCAAACATTCTAACTAATAGCAGGAATGGGGGTTGTTCATCCCTTCCTTGGTAGAAAACTACGATTTCTTCTTAGGAGCACTGTATCGATCATCGACTAGATCTGGATTGGGTTGTGAATTTTAAATCTTCGAGGCATCATTATTTCTTGCAGGTTCTTCCTTTATTTCGACTGGCTTGTTATTTGCCATACTGGATGAATCTTGTGCAATGAAAACAACATTCGTCTGACCTTGTGGGTGAGGTGGCCTCATTTGGGTTGGATTCACATTCTGACCCACATTTGTTCTTGGTGCATTTGAAGTGGATGGGCTTGATGATCCTATGGGGATTTGCACATTTTGATTTCCACCCTTTGCGATAGTATCATCAACACTTCTTAAAAAGGCTTCCTTTATTTCGGGTACTTGAATTAACTCTGTCAGTGGTAAGTTGATCTTGATCTTCTTGAGTTCCTCGACAACACATTGACTCAACCTCTTCAAATCATCCTTAGGAACTTCCTTTCTGATTGGATCAATCCTTGAGGAAACATTCTATTGCTGGGCATCTTGTGCTGGGACCACATTCTGAGCTGGGTTCCGCTGCCTATATTCGGGCGAATCCCTTGGATAATTTGGATTGTTACTTGCATTAGGATTTGGTGGAGTATGCAAGTTATTAGGAGTCGATGTAATAACAGGATCTTGTACTCTGTAATTCCGTTGATAGACCCTTTGCGGTGCATTGCCTAGAGAAGCATAATTTTATTATATATATATACCTATGTATATATATAAATGAATATATATATATACCTATGTTTACACCTTCTTCATTCTGCTGAACTAGAATAGTTGAAAGTGTATGTTCTAAAGTGTATCTATAAACTACAAAATCTTTAGTGTAATTAGGACACACAAGAGCTGGAGCATGAGGAATAGCCCTCTTGATATCCTCAAATGCTTCTTTGCCTTTCGTAGTCCAACGAAAAGTAGCCTTTTATTTCAAGTGATTAAGGAGTATTCTAAATCTGATTTTAATAGACTTTGAGCTATAAAATCATTTGTGAGAATTGTGTTGTGTTCGTGAATGAGAAATAGCTTGAAGACTTTGTGCTGCAAGTTGTTATCTTTAATCTATTTATCTCATTTTGGCGTATAGTGAAGACTTTGGGCTGCACTCTACTCCAAATCATTTTATTTTCCATTGGTGAACAAAGTAACGAAAGACTTTGTGTTTCTGTAGATTTTGTGGTACTTCATAGTTCTTGGCATTATATCAGTTTTGTTGAAATCATAATATATTGTAAACATCATTTCTGAAAAAAGAGAAATGGATGGTATGATCTCACCCCCAAGTTTGTTTTTAGTTTAAAATAAAGTCGTAATAATTGATAGGGAACCTCCCCTTGCTGAGAGGAGAGATTTATCTCATTGTACTGTGGTTGATATACCCATTTTGCCTTCAGTTAGTTGAAGACAAAATATTCACCCAACAGAGATCTGACAATAATTTGGGAATATTCCTCTATGTAGGACTTGGGCGGTGGTACCAGGTAGTCTTTCTACCTCAGTAGACTTCAGATCTGGCATCAAGGTAGTCTCTACAACATTTCTCCAATTTACAGTTTCTAATGATTCAACCTTTCAGGACTTGGGTAGTTTTGAAATAGTCCTCTAACACCTCCACATCCGGGACACAGGTTTAATCATCTTCCCAATCCTCCCTATACAATTGGTTTTTAGAGATTTGTTGTACATCTTTTGTTATAATCAGATCATCATAGAACTAGGGTTTAGTGCATTAGTGACCTAGGGTTAGATAAAAGTACTTCATAAAATCTGATATTTCCATAACACTCTTGAGTACAAGATCTATAGCTAAGTCCACCTCCATTTGGTAGTGATTTAGCTCGGCCTTGTCCTTGAATGTTATTATGAAAGAGGGTTTGACCTAGTGTGCATGATAGCTTTCATCATTCACCTTTCTCACACTTAACAATAATGCTTATAGCATTATATGTGCTTATGTTATAATGTGAGCACATTTTTCATTGCTTTGGAAAATTCCAACCCTTAGGGTTGGATTTTCCTTGGGAATCCAACCCAAAGGATTGGACCTACCTTTTGAACTACAAAGACATGTTTTCAATAAACATAGAAAAGAAACAAAATCCCGAGCATGTTGTCCATCAGGTTTACATGTTTTTCAATGTTAATACAAAAAAATGCAAGGATGACTTCAAGTTTTTTATTAGCTTTCTAACCATGTATTTTTTTTTCTAAAATATGATAGCATTAAGGTTTCCATCTTCAATTTTGTTTACTAATGTGTTTTTTTTGGAGAAAACCAATTTGTAGTATTTTGGTGTCATTTTTTACACGTTTGTCAAAATTTGGAAAAAAAGAAGATTCTAGACTCTATTCTATTCACATTGATATTTGTATTTATTTATTATTAGTTTTCAAACAATATAGGGGGAGCATGCTTAAATTTTAAATTTTCAGGATGTGTCCACTTTGAAAATTCATAAAGAATCATATATTCATTTAAAAAATAACAAAAAATTCAAAAATAAACTACATGATGTTAGCTAACTTTACACCGAAGTGATTTATGAAATACTTAACAAACTTCAACATTTTAGGGGGAGCACACCAGATGCTATGTTATAGTTTTTTGACAAAAATGGGGGCACTTTGTGTGCTACCCCTATTTGAACCTTTTAATCTCCACCATTTTTAGAAAAAAATAGTAGTTTAGAAACTAGATTCCGAGGACTATAAATCTTGTTCTTATCACATCTTCTAATTTTGAGTGTGGCTATCTTCAATTTCTCATCCAAGATCAGCTTTTACTAATTTAAAAAGGCCACTTTTGACCCCCTTTTAGTCCCCCATTTCCATAAACATACCCAAATAAAAATTTGGATGCCTCTACTCATGAAAAAAAAAATCCACAAAAGCCTAAAGATTATCATGCCCTAGGGAATCAATACACAAAACCAAAGCAAAATCCATCTAAAAGGCCACAAAAGCCCACACCTCCAAAAGAAAAAATAAAAATGATGTGGGTCCCCAAGCAAAAAGTAATAAATCCAAGTGGTGCATCCAAGTCTCACTCTATTCTCAAATTCCAAAATCCCTATCCCTCATACCACACCCAATCAAAAACTCCCAAAAATCCTAAGTCCATTTGGGTCCCTAAATCCTTGAATCAGTAATCCCACCATCCCCCATCCCAATCCCTAATGAAAAATCCACTATCCTCAGAATCCCACATGCCCACTACTCCCCATTCCCCGTCAAAATCAAAATATTCAAAATCAAATGTGGTGTGTGCAAACATCGGCCTTGGTTCCCCTCAACCCCACGACATTCCCTCATGCATCCATCCTAGCATCCTATATCCATTATTCAATCTATACCCCCATCACATCCCTATGAGCCATGATTTCGCATAATCTCTCCATCCTTCATCCACCTTCCATCCATCTACACCATCTTCCTCCATACACTCCGTCTCCATATCTTACAACTATCTACCAACATCAATGTGTGCAACTCTTATCGACATGGTCCACGTGAAACAACTATCTAGAATGGGCTATTATCACTTCCCCATGGAAATAATGCTTGAGTCCCAATCCTCCTCCAAACCCCTTCCTACAACTATCCATCCCATCCCATACAAATATAATAAAATCCCAAAAAGTTGGAAAGAAGAAAAAAAAAAGAGAAAAAGAATTTTTTTTCCAAAGGTGAAAACCACTTCTATGGTGCCTTGGGCAAGTACCATGATGAAAACACCTCACGAGCATCATTCATAATCCCCTATCCATTTGCACCCTACACTTGGGGGCAAGTCTCTCCTAGCCTATCACTCTCATCCATTGTCTACACATACATATCCTACCATCTCCCATCCCCTATATCTCCCTACTTATTGAAAGGAAGCTAGGTGTGCGGAAACGCTTCCTACACTAATCTATTGAGGAGAGGGCTATGCAAATTCAAATTTATCCTAACTATTACAGCAATGTTAAACCATTAACATGAGATATTACAGCAAAACACAAGAGCCAAAAAGAAGACAGAAGAAAAGAGACAGAGATTTACGGTGGGGAAAACCCTTATCAAGTGAAAAACCCCACACTCAGAAACCTGCACAATGTATTAACAAATCTGAAAGAATGTTTACAATACACTTGCAATGCAAGCTTCAATGGTCTTCGACACTCATGTCTGGAGTCAATCTAGCAGCATAACAGTACCTGTAAACCCTGTGATACAAACTCCATCTCCAAGCACCTGTTTAAATAGAACATACAAGGCAATTTTGGACCTTTCTTGGAATGGGCATCCAATATGGCATCTTGGACCAAAACCCATGCCTAGGGACACTTGGTCAACATTGTAGAATGTGTCTGACATTTGTCCACAACTCCCATCCCAAAGAGGTCGCCACTTTCCAAAATGGGCTATGACAGATGCTCTTACGACACTTACGACCGTCATAGAATCTGTCATAGCGGTTACAACTTACAGTTGTAAGAGAATCTGTCATACACATGCTATAAATAGCATATTCTCTTACAACACATCATATTCCACCTTGGGGTGCCCAAATATGCCTCATTCAAAAATGCTTCATGACACATGTCATTACCTGTCTTACAAACTTCTATTCTCGACTCTTACATGTCATAGATCCGTCATAGGAATATGTCATAACCATTTCGGTCAAACATTCCTTACACAACATAGAAGATGCCGACACATGGCAGAATATTCCTACCACTAAGTGGGACGCCTATCTCCTCATGTGAGGAAAAAATACCAAGTTGTCATAATCCATGTAGGATTGACACATCACCGTGCCATATCCCACAATATGACAAAGTGGAATTTCCAATTATTTACAACATAGGCAATGAATAATAAATACAAACATTACAAATGCAGAGAATTACCAAGGTTGAGGTACCTTAATTCCCAACACTTATCTTATCTTCTCCCACCCATTACATTACTTATCGCACTATCTATCCTATAATAATCCTATCCATATTCGCTACTTGCTTTCGATCCTGATAAGGATAGGGGGAAAATATGTAAAACATGCTTTGGACACCTATTGACATACAACACTTCCAAGAATATCCTATAAATGTCCATACCCCAACACCTCATCATGAGAGATACATATCTAGAGTGGGGCATCTTATTCCTATGCAATGAAGTCCTTGTAGATCACATTTGAACCCCCTCCATCCATCTATTATAAATCCTCTATCCATCATGAACCCCTATCCCAATCCCCATCTTATCCCCCTACCCAACTTCGACGCGGTTTCAATATCCATGGGTATGGTCTAAGCACTATATTCCCCTATCCATCACCCCATCACTTAATCACACCATCCAAATCATCCCATTATCCATTCCCATTAACCTTTCTTTTCCCTTGTCATTGGAGTCTAGCTAAAGGCTACCCAAATGCAATCCCTCCCAGTGATCCAAATCTCCCAAATATCCAAATCCCCCTACTAATCCAAAATTGCAAGCAAATACTAATCCACACATTTCGGCTAAGAAATCTATACAAATCATCCAATTGCATCCATGGTCTTGTTCCCATCCTTATTTCAAGCCTTGATTAAACTTCCATCATCATCATTGGGATATATCGTTCTGAATTCTCGTGTTGTTATTATCATTAATAACACAATCCAACATCATCAATCCATCACTCTTTGGCTTTTCAACTTGACCAAAGGCAACATCATGTTTGTCTTTGTATCATTTTATGCATGTGTGCTTGCTTGTGCGTGTACTATCATTTTATCTTACATCTAAATCAATCCCTATAATCTACCTCCCTCAATAGTCTCATGGTCTTCCATATCATGGTGCTATATGACATGGGGTTGCTTATGACCTTGTCAGTTGTCTCATCACAATACCCACCAAGGTCATCAAAAACCTTGTGATGTGCTAGGGCATCCTTTTATGCATGGAACACATTGTCACCTTGGTTCCTTGTACGCTAGTGTATAACATCTCATACCACATCAAATAAGATTGCTCCAATCTAGTGCAACATAAGGCATAACACCATCTCCTAGTTTGAATCTCTCCATCCATGTATCTCAATCTATCTCCTCCCCCCAATCCTTTCATCACTTCTCTTCATTCTCCTTCATCCCATCTTTTATATCCTCCAAATCACTTTTATCTTAAATTCCACTCTCATCATTCTAATCCAACTATCTTCATCCTTTTGAGAACACACTCGTGTTCTTAGAACCCACTTGCCCTCTCAAGGTGGCATCATTCCTACCATCATCCCTCCTCATCATTCTCACTTCAAGTGGCTAGGGCATAATAATCCCTAATCCTACCATCTTCTTCTAATCCAACCAAACGCCATGTTTTATCATTCATTGAAATGATGATGCTTCACAACACCATCTCAAAGAGGGGCAAAATGACCACTCACTACTTCATCTGCAATCAAGACATCATTAAACCAATTTCTTCCATAATTAATTGGATAAACAAATATTTAGACAGTTAATTAATCAATCCCCTTTCTACCAATGGTTAAATAATATTTTGTTGTTAAATCACTATTTGTGCACTATTCATCTATACCATCCCCTAGCATTAATTAAATAAAATTAATCACTTGTTTAATTAATTAATCCATCTTCTATAGTCCAACATTAGATAAATATTTATTTATCTACTATCCCTTCATCCTCATCCAAAAATTAAATAAATATTTCTATTTATTTAATTTCCTATTTTTTACACTTTTGATTAAGTTGACTAATCCACTTAATCAACTTAATAACATGCTTGCACATTCCAAATCCTTGATTAACCCATTGAAACCCCCACATCCTTCAACATGTACAAAGGCATGGGTCCTTTGTAGATTTCACATGGGTCTCTTACAAAGGGATGGGCAAGTCCTTTGCACATCCCTCTAAAAAGGGTTCATTTGTCCCTTTTCAATCTTCACCATTCACTTTATCCAAGACCATCCTCCACCCTTGATCTCCCCTTGATCCAAGGGCCATATTTACCTCCAATCAAATCATGCCACTTAGTGGCCTCTCATCAATCCAATCCTCTAAAAAATTCTTAACCATTGATCTCCCAAATCAATCCTATCCATCCAATCCCTCATCCATAAATCTATAAATTCAACCTCAATCAAGCCATTTGCAACTCTCCATGTTATGCAAGGTAATGTTGTCAATTTGACGAGCAATGAAATATATCCAAAATCAAGAGCACATCCAAATATCAAGATTTGCATATGTTGTTAGTCATTTAACTTTATTTTATGCTTGCATTCTTTTAGCTCAAACATTAGGGTGCATTTGATCATGAGTAGAATAGGTTAATATTGTGTTACCTTGTTCTTTATAGCTCATTTTATTATGTACACATCGTCTACCTAATATATTTAATTTTAATAGTGTTAAAATTGCGTTCCATTAAAGTGTGGGATAGATGAGGACTTGAACCTCCACTATTTGCCCTATTAAGGGACCTTATGGTGCAGGGGCACCCATCACTCCTTATGACTTCAAGGGGTCAAGTGTTAGCATTTTATTTTATTTTTGGTATTTTCATGTAATAAGGTCTTCTAAGACCATTTTTGTGTGTGGGAGTCTAATTTAAGTCACTAGGTGTAAGTGGAGTCTAGTGGAATATGAAGAGTCAAATTGTTGCACAAAGAAATAATATGGGAAAAATCAAGAATATGTATGCATGGAACTGAAAGTTGGTCATACAATGATGAGGACATGTGGATAAATGTTTATAAGACCTAGTATGGTTGAGCAGAAGGAGGGATTGAAGTTTCAAGAATCAAAAAAGTAATAAAACTTTGTTTTCTTGTATTCGCAAACATTTTGCTGCTGTTCCAGATTGTGGTATGGATCTGTACGATCTTGTCATGAGCTCAAATTAGTTTTGAATGATAATGTGATGAATCTACTTTCATTTCCATTTTGTTCCATGTGATTTAATTTGATTTTGTGAAATTTATAGGTGTTTTTCTAAAAACTGTCCCAGACTGTTAAAAACCCTAACTAGGGTAAACAGTGGACAATAAAAATGTAAAATAAAGGCCTTCCATAGGTGGATGAATCTGAAACCTCATGGAATGGAAATACCTATTATTTATTTTGTTTTCTTCACACTTGTAGGAACAAGGAAGCAAGTTGGCATGTGTCAAGAAGCCATGAAGGCCTAATATCCTCGTGTATCAGGCTGCAACAGTGAATTAGAAGATCATTTTGAGCATTTGGGTGTGGGTTTAGATCCCTGCATGTTTGGAGGTGATTGGGAAAGGTGTAAAGGGTCCCAAAATAACATATCAAGTCTAAATTTGATCCCCCTTTAATGTTTTGTGTCCATTTCTATATACTGTCCTATCTAGGCAGAGTTGAGCAGTGTGAAGCAAAGTTGTGTTTAATCCAAGTTGGAGTTTTATACATTAAACAAGTACAAAATCCCTTCAAAAGGTATTGGTTAGATGTTCATGAATTCCTTTAGTCCTATTTTGAAGTCCTTGGTATTCATTTTTGTATTGGTGTTATAGTGAACTAGAAGGGAACAAGTCTAGGAGACCTAATTAGGCCTAATTGTATAGGGGACAATCAATTTTTTAGGCAGACCATACAAAACAACCCCACCCCATTTCTCAGTATGTTATGTAATGCCATAAAGGGTATCTGAAATATGTCTTACTTTTTTTTAGTCAGGCCTACGATTGAAGTTATATCAAAATATGTCTCTGCAAAAGGCTACAAGGGAAAGGGATCAGTTGTGAAGGAATGCCCTATGGTTAGAGGTCTAAGGTTTTGGTGAGTGATTGTTTGGTGTTGTCTTGATGTTCCTTGCCCTTGCTCTACATCAAATTGGTATCAGAGCATAGGTTTGATCTAAAGAAGAGAAGTTGTCTTGCAAGAAGAACAAAATGCCTCCAAAAGGGAATGTTGTTGCTAGAGAATTCATTGAGTTGAAGGAGAAACAAGCTAAAGATGAAAGAGAGATGAGAGAGTTGAGGGAGAGGCTAGCTATCCTAGAAACAAATCAGAGGAGAGGTATAGTCACAGGTGATGTGAGTGACCAAGAGGATGAGGGTGAGAATGAGAGCCCTCTGGGAGGATCCCAAGAAGAAGAGTTGGATCCTAATGAATAGAGGATGACCCAGCTACTCAAGGAAGTCAAGGGAGATAGTCACAAGGTTAGCATGGAATTACCCATGTATGGAGGGAACTTGAATGATGAAGAGTTTTTGGATTGGATTGCAACACTAGACAACTATTTTGAATGTGAAGATACTCCAAAGGAATGAAGGGTAAAGTTGGCAAAAACAAAATTGAAGGGTCGTGCCCTACTTTGGTGGGATTATGAACAAACTGAAAGGAGGAGGAAAGGTAAGTCAAAAATTGTCTCTTGGGATAGAATGGTGTCCAAGCTTAAGGGTAGGTTTCTACCAAGTGATTGTGCAATTCAATTGTACAAGAAACATCAAAATTTGAAACAAAGAGATATGGATGTCAAAACTTATACTGAGGAGTTTTATAAACTGACTATAAGAGCAAGTCACATGGAAGATGATGTGGAGAAGGTGGCTAGATATCTAAATGGGCTAAGATTTAACCTGCAAGACGAGTTAAGTTTGACAAACCCAAGGACGGTAGAGGAATGCTACAAGTTGGCAATTAAGGCCGAAGACAAGCAAAGTAGGGGTAGAGGCAGAAGTTTCAGAGGAAGAGGTGCGTTTAGTGGTAGAGGACAATCCACCAAACCTCAAAGAGAAGCAAGCAGTAGTCAAGAACAAGGAGCAGATCATAGAGGTGGAATTAGAGGAAGGATACCCAACAGTAGAGGCAAATTTGGAGGTCCAAAAAGAGGTTCACAAAGATTCACATGGAAGTGTTATTAGTGTAACAAATTTGGACATCAAGCATGGCAATATCCTGAGAAGACATCTACTACTTCAGCAGGAGGAGAAAGGAGAACTCAAATTGTTCAAGGAGATGATTGTGAGAGTGTAAACTCACCATCACAACATGTTGGTCCAGAAGTTGGAGAATCACTTATGGTAAGGAGAACCCTCATCAAGGTACCAGTAGAAAGGAGCCACCACAAAGGCAGACTCTCTTCAGGACAACTTTTAAGTGTTTGGGTAAAGTTTGTAAAGTAGTAGTTGATTTAGGAAGCACAAATAATTTGGTCTCTACTGAAATGGTTGAAAATCTTAATTTGAAGAGAATTCCTCATGCTACTTCTTATACCATTTCATGGATTCATAAGGAACAAGTAGTGGTAATTGAACAAAGTTGGGTGGAGTTTCATATAGGAGGATACAAAGACAAGGTTCTATGTGATATAACACCCATGGATGTATGTCATTTGCTACTAGGGAGGCCTTGACAATATGATAGTAAGGCTAAGCATGATGGGAGGAAGAACACTTATGTAATTGAAAAGGATGGGATCTCATTCACTCTTACACCTTTACAAGATGATGACAAGGCTGTTCATGAAGGCCCTAGTGTGATGATAGTAAAGGAGAAGGATTTCCTAAATAACTTGCAAGAGGAGAACATGGGATATGCCATTGTAGTGAGGCCTAAATCTATCATTGCAGCAGAAAAGGAGAAAGAAGAATTGCCTTTGGAGGTAAAGACATTGTTGAAGACATATGCTAGTATTTTGGTAGATGAGATTTTTGATGTATTAGAGAGACATTATCCATCAAATAGACTTCATTATAGGAGCTAGTTTACCCAACAAAACTGCTTACAAGATGACTCCTCAACAAAATGAAGAAATAAAGAGACAAGTACAAGAACTTCTTGACAAAGGGCTGATTAGGGAAAGTTTGAGCCCCTGTGTTGTTCCAGCAGTCCTAGCACCCAAAAAAGGAGGAGAGTGGAGGATGTGCATCGACTCAAGGGCCATCAACAAGATTACTATAAGGTATAGATTCACTATCCCAAGAATTGAGGATCTACTGGATTATTTGGGGGGTGCAAACTATTTTTCTAAGATTGATCTTAAAAGTGGATACCATCAAATTAGAATCAAACCTGGCAATGAGTGGAAAACAACTTTTAAAACTAATGAAGGTTTATATGAATGGATGGTGATGCCTTTTGGCTTGGCAAATGCTCCTAGTACCTTTATGAGCTTCATGAATGAGGTGCTCAAATCCTTCATAGGTAAGTTTGTTTTTGTGTTTCTAGATGATATTCTTGTCTATATTAAGACTAAGGAGGAACATATGAGGCATTTAGATATGGTTTTGAAGAAGCTACATGAGGAAAAGTTGATGATAAATTTGAAAAAGTGTGAGTTTTTGAAAATAGAATTGGTCTACCTTGGATTTGTGGTGACTAGTGGCACTTTGAAGATGGATTCTAGCAAGGTTGAGGCTATTTTGAATTGGCCTACACCAAAGTTAGGGTCTGAGGTAAAAATCTTTCATGGCGTAGCTATTTTTCATAGAAAATTTATAAAGGGTTTTAGTCACATTTGTGCTCCTATGATCAATACAATTAAGGGTGATAAGAGAAAGAAATTTGTGTGGACTAAAGAGGCAGATAGAAGCTTTGAATATTTGAATAAGAGAGAGTTTGAACATCCTATATTGGCTTTGAAAAGGTTTTCACCATTGAATGTGATGCAAGAAATCAAGCTATAGGAGCTCTTTGAGCCAAGACAACAAACTGGTTGCATTTTTCAGTGAAAGGTTGAATGAAGCTTGTTATCACCCAGATTTGCACCCTTTGCTGCGGTTATGAAACCTTAGCAACCTGGGGTAACATTGGAATGATCTCAAAGTGTGGGACCTTGCGATTTGAGATCAGACCTCCAGAGAAGGCTGGTTCCTTACTCTAAGCCTATTACTTGGAGCGGTGATACTAAACATAGTGCTAAAAGCTTGCAGAGGAAAGAGTTAGAAGGAAAAATGAAAGGGAAGAAGAGGCGATACACCAGATTTAGTGAGTGATGGTAGTCAAGGTGTGAACACAACAATGATTCTTTTGCTATTGAGGGGAGATTCACACAGATTTAAGACTGATTGAGGCTTCAGTATGAGAACTGAGCTTGCAGAGGGGGCGTTTTACCCACAGAACTGACTACAACTCCGATTGAAACACATAAATTCAGAGATAAAAGAGGCAAAAGTCAGCATCATTAATCATGAAGGTTCAGAAAACTATTACAATTCAGAAATATTTCATAGCAGAGTTACACCCACATAGCTAATTACACTCATTGGTGAATAAAAGGAAGACAGCAGAGGCCAGATTCAGGCACAGTGAGTCACATTCCCTTACCCTTGCAATTACACTAAGAGGTCTGACTATAAAATTCTGGTAGCATAATAGCCCCAAAAATACCATCCCCTTTTAACAAGAGAGCTTACATTGTATATATAGGTCAGACTCCTGCCAGAAAAGCATGGAGTCTCAGATTCGCAGAAACAAGGCCATAAATGCCAGAAGTAGGAGAGTATGGGCAGAGGTATGGCAAAGGGATAGGGACTATGCTATCGCGAGGAGAAAATGCAGAAAATGGCATCCATGACGCGAGATAGGATAGGGGATGGAGAAGCAACCCCCAAAGTCGTCGTCCAACGCACAGAAATTGGTCCTACAAGATAAAGAGTCCATACGCCATGAATGCACCTGCAGAAATCCACCAATCGGAGCCACTGTCAGGGGAAAAAAACCCCTCAAAACTTCAAGGCAGCCGCTGAAACATCCAATCGACCCAAACATGCAAAGCTAGATCTGAAAAATGAAAATCAAAAAAATCCCCCAAAAACCTACTCAAATGAAAGAGGAGGCAAACACAAGCATTTTTGCCTCTTGCAGCATGTTGAAATTCGCTAGGATGGAGGAGATACAGGCGGTCAAAGTTTTGGTCAACTGCCTGTATATATTGCTTTGCATCTGTGTATATATCAGCCTCTGAAAATACCTGCAAGACTATTTTTACATGTACAAAACACTTTGCATGTTTCACTATTTTTTGGCGCCAAAAGACCTCTGTAATCGCCTTCATAAAATGCATTCGAAACTTCCTTGTATATGCAAGAGCCTATGTATATCTGCTCACCGCTGCCACGTGGCACCTTCTGATTTGCTGTTGAGTTGGTCTTCTTTTGGTGGCACTAAGAAACTGCATCTTCCCTTTGTATATCGCATGTATATGCAAACATACAATCGCGTGTACACATGCAAGCCGCAGACCTGAAAAATCATTAACCCTTTTGTATTCTGAGACAGGTCTGGCTTGTATATCCTTCTGTATGTTTCCATTGTATATCGCCGATATACAAAAGCCCATATGTACAAGCCGCGGACCTGAACTGCATCAGCTGCATTTGATTTTTCAAAATCTGACTTGTATATTGAAATGCATATTTCGATTGTATGTAGAAGACATACAACCGCCGATATACAAGCGGTGCGCCACGGCCTTGTCTTTCCTTTTGTATCTTCTGCTTGTATATCGACATATACAACACCGATATACAAGCCGCGGACCTGAAACTCTTTATGAAACCATTAAAAAATGCAATCGGGTCCGGGTTTGTATGTTAACTCTTGTATATTTGGTTGTATATGCAAATATACAACCACATATACAAACCACTGTAGCACCTTTTGAATATACAACACTGCCCTTTTTGCCTTTGCACATCTTGACTTGCATGTTTACTTTGTATATCGCCGATATACAAAACCTCTTGTATATTGTGGATCCCACCTCTTGCATATTCGGCCTTGTATATGTCTTTGCATGTTTCGATTGTATGTAGAAGACATACAATGCAAAATATACATTCTCCTTTTCATCTTGAGCCGATGCATATTTACTGTAGTAGATGCATACTTCTTTGTATATTGGCCTTGTATGTGCTGACATGCAACCAGATATACAAGCAACTGTTCATGCCCACTTGTATGTAGAAGACATACAATCCTCCTTTGTATATGCGCGGGCCCCACCTCTTGTATCTTGGCGATATACAAACGCCTTTGTATATTTTTTCTGCAGCAACCCCTTGTACATTGCCCGTGGCATTGTAGCACATGTATATTGGCACCTTGTATGTCAAATATGCAAACACAATATACAAACCCACATGCATACAAACAGGGAATCTTTGAGGAATATGCCCGCTTGTACATCCTTATTGTATATAGTTTCTTGTATGTGCGAACATACAAAGCAATATACAAGCACAGAATATTTTGAGGAATCTTCAATGTATATCACCTTGTATATTCTTGCCTTTGCATATTTGGCGAATGTACATTCCACTGTAGCACATGTATGTCCGCCGGCCTTGTATATTTTTCATGCATATCTCTTTGTATCTTTCACTTGTACATGCGAATATACAAGCTAAAAATACATTCCATCCTTGTATATTTTTATGCAACCGGATATACAAGCCAGGAATATTCCTGGGGAACTTGCGAAAGATTCCCCCTTTGTATATGCATTTCCTTGGCTCAATATACATTCAAAAAATGTATAAAACTCACTTTTCTCAATATTTTCTAAGGCCAATAGGGATTTGCAAGCCCGCCAAATGTACATTTGAACTGTATGTTGACCAAAACTTTGACCACGAATAACTTCTTTGTTTGGTCAAATTTCAGGGTGATGTAAAAAGCAAACCTGCCTATTTTTTCAAGCTCTTTCCAATGGTAAGGTCTTTTTAGGCAAGGTTCCCTGGGAAATTTGGCACCTTTGCTTTATAGGGACTTTTTCAAAGGGGTTTTCAAGGAAAAACTAGGTTAACCATTGGACTCTGGGCAAAGGAAAATGGGATAACAAAGCTAAAAGAAGGTATTCCTCTTATGACTTTGAGATGTATGCTATGGTACAAGCACTAAGGAAATGGATACATTACTTGCTCCCTAAAGAATTCATAGTGTATACTAACAATCATACAGTGCAATTTTTAAATAGTCAAGAAAAGCTTAGCCATAGGCATGTGAAATGGGTTGAGTACTTGCAAGGGTATACCTTTACCATCAAACACAAGAAAGGATAGTCAAATAAGGCAACATATGCACTCAGTAGGAGGGCTTTGATGATCCAAGAAATTCAACTACATAGTGTGGGGGTTTATTCTCTAAAAGGTATGTATAATGATGATGAAGATTTCAAAGATATTTATGCATATTGTTTACAACCTTGTAGCAGTAGTGATGAGAAATGGTTGGATTATCTGATACAAGATGGTTTGTTGTTTAAAGGAGCTTAGTTATGCATTCCTAGATGTTCTATGAGGACTAACCTGATCAAAGAAAATCATTGTGGCAGTCTAGGGGGTCATTTTGGTGTTGACAAAACTTTGGAGTAGGTGAGAAGATACTACTATTAGTCTAGGATGCAAGTTGATATCAGAAATTTTGTGGAGAAAAGTACCATTTGCCAAAGAGCTAAAGGAGGTAGGAGTAATGCAGGAATATATCAGCCACTCCCAATCCAAAACAGGGCACGGGAATCCATAAGTATGGACTTTGTGATGGGTTCACCTAGGAATCCAAGAGAATTTGATTCAATATATGTGGTTGTAGATAGATTTTCTAAGATGACACAATTTATACCTTGTAAGAGCACAAATGATGCTTCATACATTATAGGACTCTTATTCAAGGAGGTGGTGAGGATCCATGGATTGTCTTTAACAATTGTTTTAGACCGGGACAGTAAGTTTGTGAGCCATTTTTGGAGGACTCTTTAGAGGAATCTTGGTACAAATTTGACTTTTAGCTCTGCCTATCATCCCCAAATAGATGAGTAGACTGAAGTAGTAAATAGAAGCCTTGGAAACCTTCTTAGATGCCTAACAAAGGAGCATGCAACATAATCGGATCTGATTCTTCCACAAGTTAAGTATGCATATAATGACTCTATGAATAGGAGTGTTGGTAGAAATCCATTTGAGATTGTGTATGGCCTATGAACCAGGGGTGTATTTGAGCTAAGGGACGTTGGTGCTATGGAGAGGAGAAGTGCTAATGGAGAAGATTTTGTTGTGGCTATGCAAGAGATCCACCAATAAGTGAAAGACCATCTTCAAAAGAATGTTGAGAAATACAAACAAAATGCGGATTTAAAAAGAAGAGAGGTTCATTTCAAAGTGGGGGACTTGGTCTTATCTCATCTAAGGAAGGAAAGACTCCCTAAGGGGAAGTACTCTAAGCTGCAGATGATGAAGATAGGGCCATGTAAGGTGATCCATAAATTTGGAGCAAATGCATATGAGATAGAACTCTCTCCTCGGGTTGCTATCTCTCCCATTTTTAATGTTTCTTACCTATACCCTTATAAAGGGTCTGTGATTGTAGGTAATGAGACAGGTACATTAGAGGTTCTAGATGGATCTTCCTCTAAGCCAACCTTTGGAATTAGAGTGCATTTTGGACAAGAAGGAGCATAAAAAGACAAGGAAGAAGACCTATTATCAATACCTAGTCAAATGGAAAGGGCTGCCAATGGAGGATTCAACTTGGATGACTGAACAAGATATTATCAAACATGGTTATACTATTGTAGGTCTGTCCTCAAGTGGGACTTGAGCATATTTTGCCCGGGAGTATGGTGCAGGGGCACCCATCACTCTTATGTCTTCAAGGGGTCAAGTGTTAGCATTTTTTTAATTTTTGGTATTTTCATGTAATAAGGTCTTCTAAGACCATTTTTGTGTGTGGGAGTCTAATTTAAGTCACTAGGTGTAAGTGGAGTCTAGTGGAGTATGAAGAGTCAAATTGTTGCACAAAGAAAGAATATGGGAAAAATCAAGAATATGTATGCATGTAACTAAAAATTGGTCATGCAACGATGAGGACATGTGGATAAATGTTTATAAGACCTGGTATGGTCGAGCAGAAGGAGGGATTGAAGATTCAAGAATCAAAAAAGTAATAAAACTTTGTTTTCCTGTATTTCCAAACATTCACTGTTGTTCTAGACTATGGTACGGATTTGTATGATCTTATCACAAGCCCAAATTAGTTTGAATGATAATGTGATGAATCTACTTTCATTTCCATTTTTTTGCACGTGATTTCATTTGATTTTGTGAAAGTTATAGGTGTTTTTCTAAAAACTGTCCTAGACTGTTAAAAACCCTAACTAGGATAAACAGTGGACAATAAAAATGTAAAATAAAGACCTTCCATAGGTGGATGACTCTGAAACCTCATGGAATGGAAATACCTAGTATTTCTTTTGTTTTCTTCACACTTGCAGGAACATTCATGGAAGCAAGTTGGCATGTGTCAAGAAGCCATGAAGGCCTGATATCCTCATGTATCAGGCTGCAACAGTGAATTAGAAGAGCATTTTGAGCATTTGGGTGTGGCATTAGATCCCTGCATGTTTGGAGGTGATTCGGAAAGGAGTCAAGGGTCCCAAAATAATATATCAAGTCTAAAGTTGATCCCTCTTTAATGTTTTGTGTCCATTTCTATAGATTGTCTTGTCTAGGCAGAGTTGAGCAGTGTGAAGCAAAGTTGTGTTTAGTCCAAGCTGGAGTTTTCTACATTAAACAAGTACAAAATCCCTTTAAAAGGTATTGGTTGGATGTTCCTGAATGACTTTAGTCCTATTTTGAAGTCCTTGGTATTCATTTTTGTATTGGTGTTATAGTGAACTAGAAGGGAACAAGTCTAGGAGACCTAATTAGGCCTGATTATATAGGGGACAGTTAATTTTTGAGGCAGACCGTACAAAACAACCCCACCCCATTTCTCAGTATGTTATGTAATTCCATAAAGGGTATCTAAAACATGCCTTACTTTTTGTTAGTCAGGTCTACAACCGAAGTTATATCAAAATATGTCTCTGCGAAAGGCCACAAGGGAAAGGGATCAGTCGTGAAGGAATGCCCTATGGTTAGAGGTCTAGGGTTTTGGTGAGTGATTGTTTGGTGTTATCTTGATGTTCCTTGCCCCTTCTCTGCATCACCTTATTAGTAATGCTATAGTGGTATTTGGGTAGACAATCTCTTTGGAACCCGTTATCTCTATATAATCTACCAAAGGATAAGCCTCCACTTGAGTTTGAATGACTTTAATATGTCTCCCTTTCACAATCCTATAGTTGAAGTAGGTGGTGGTGTAGGTCTAGCACAAGGTTTCTCTAATATTTCTATATAATTTGATCATTTTTGTTCCTCTTTGGGCTCATGCAATACTTCTAATTATTATGGGACTTTTTCCTCAAAATGGAAAAGAAATTTATTTTATGAATAACCCTTTAAAATAATAAGAGGATAAGGTTTTTTTACCCCTTTATAATTAAAAGGGAGATGATAAATAAAGGATAATGTGATCCTTTGGTTAAAATAGAGATAAATAAAGAATAATTATAAAAACCCTTTTTAAAAGGGAGGAATTATTATATTTATTAACTAATTATTATATTATGTGAGGCTTGGAAAGGCATGGAGATCCCTTAAGGAAGAAGAAGGTGGTTTTGGTGGGATATGGGCATTAGAGACGGGGAACATGTGTATCCAACTCAAAGCACAGTGTACACTCAGGATTGTTCTAGCCAGGGCTTGTGTGCACTTGTGTTGAGAATTTGTTCTATCGAATATGACTTTATAAAACTTGTGTTGAGCATGATATGTTGTGTTCTAAATAAGAACTGTTTCTTTTGGAGTGTCTAATAGCTATGAGGGCCAAGACCAATGAAATCTTCCTAGGGTAAAAATGGCTAATCGAAGTACTCTAATTCAGATAAGTATTGAAAACCATTTATGCTTAAAAATATATTTGGAATAATATATAATATGATATTGGTATTAATTCGGTTGAATTATGTCATTATGTTATCTAATTTATTTTGTAATTATTTACTTTAGAGTTTTATTAAATTATCACATGTTGTAATTCATATTTGCCATTTATAATTATTTTAATATCATTGTATATTCTAAATTATCTTCTCTAAATATTAACATAGTAATAATTCTACTACAAGTAGTTAAATAAATATTGGAAAAAAGTAGCATTACACTAATGGTGCTAACTTTGGTGCATTAGGGAGCTCAACATTTACTTTCTTAAATGGATCATATGGATATTATGCTGCTATTACTCATGTCCTTTTGGGAATGGCTTTGTTGGCATCTCTACCAAGGTATCTACATGATCCATTAATAGCTTCATCCTCTCAATTGGGTCATTGAGCTCATTGTAGGTCCCATTATATTGTGGTTTTATCAAAAATCTCTCTTTGCCCTTTGGATATCCATCCATTTTCTATCCTTGATGACCTTGTCCATAAATTATCCTAGCAACTTCTTTTCAAAACATTAGCTTCACAGTATACATGGTCATATCCACTTCTCCCTTTGCTTTGTTCCAATTTATCAATGAATCCCTTGGGATCATAATTCATATAGTAAAAAACCCTACTTGTTCATAAATATTTTCCATACCTTCTGTATGTTGGAGAAGCAATATGAATGCAACATCAAATAACTCTTCCACAAATGAATTGAGAAAAATAACAAAGCCAATAATCAACAAAAATCATGATGAAATGTACAAAGAGGCCTTGCTTATAAATGTAAGGTTGATGAGGTAAGCTGGTAGGACTCTAAGTCTGACTACCCCTCAAAAGTGCATGACACATGTAGAACACTTGAAACAAGTGTGAGGACATGTTTTGAGTCCACATGAGGTGAAACAAAAGAGAATATAATACTCTAAGTGAACTAAAGCAAAGGTGTGAATAGGTCTACTAGTCAAAAGATAACTAGTTACATAATGCACATTTTCACACTAACACCCCCCTTAAGTGATACTTAGGGAGAACACAAAAAATGGGCACCGACAACAAGGCCTGGTGAGGTACCCATGTATAATAAAGTCTCTCACAAATGGAGAAAAGGATAAAACCCAATGGGAAAAAACTCCTTTCCAAAAAAGAGACAAAGGAAGGAGGACTCAACATGACCCCCTAAGGACAACTTCCTTCAACCCAAGCATATGTCGCAACTCAAGATAGCGAGGCGATGCCAAAGGTTTAGTGAATATGTCTACAATTTACTCCTTAGTAGACAAATACTCGAAGGGGAGAACACCATCAAGGATAAGCTATCAAATGAAATGCATGCATATCTCAATGTGCTTCATCCTCTAATGCTCAACTGGATTGCGAGAAATATGAATGGCACTTTGGTTATCACACCAAAGAATAGTAGGATGATTAGGTGGTAGAATGAACTTTGTCATAAGTTGTCAAAGCCATAGAACCTCTTGGATAGCAAGTACTGCACATCAGTACTCAACCTTCGTGGATGATAATGCAATAGTAGATTACTTCTTGCAAGACCATGCAACAAGACCTGGACCAAGGCAAAAAAACCTAGAAGTGGACTTCCGTGAGTCAACATCACTGGCTCAATCTGAGTTAGTGAAGCCTACTATGTGTGAAGCTGCTAGTATGCATTGAATGCCAAAATGTGTAGTGCCCCTAATGTACCTCAAAATACGCTTGGATGCCTACTAATGACTCTCATGAGGGTCATGCGAAAAGTGGGAGACAAGCCCAATAGTGAAAGTGATATCAGGACGAGTATGTGTCAAATACAAAAGACTGCCAACTAATTGTCTATACAAAGTAGCATCAACACAAGGTGAACTTGTGCAAGTGGTGGTCAAAGTTACACTAGACTAAACTGGTGTAGGTACAAGCTTACAATCATCCATGCTAAAATGATGAAACAAGTCAATGGCATACTTTTGTTGATAAATGGATATTCCCTCAGTAGACTAAAGAACCTAAAGACCAAGAAAGTAATGCAGAAGCCCAAGATATATCATGTCAAAGTGCTCCATCATAGAATGTTGAATATCATGAATCAAGGATGATGAACTACAGGTGATGAAATAATCATCTACATACAAGACTAGTATCAAAATATCATCTCCATGACACTGAATATAAATAGTGTGATCTGAGTGGCAACGAGTGAAATTAAATGAAAGAAATAAGCCATCAATCTTATCATACCAAGTTCGAGGGGCTTGTTTGAGACCATATAAAGAACACTGAATCCTACATACAAGTGAAGAGTCCTATATAAATCTTGGAGGCTACCCAATGTAGATCTCTTCATGAAGATCATCATGCAAGAAAGCACTCTTCACATCCATCTAAAATACCTACCATCTCTAAGATGCAACAATAGAAAGAACAAGGTGAACATAATCTATTTTATCTATGGGGGCAAAGGTTTCAAAGTAATCAATAGCCTCACCTTGTGAAAACCCTTAGAAACTATACATGCCTTATATCTTTCAATAGAACCATCAGCTACATACTTGGTGCAGTACACCCACTTACACCGAACCAATTTTCTTCCCTTAGGAAGAGAAACCAAATCCCAAGTATTATTCTTCATCAAAGAAGAATACTCATTCTCCATAGCATGATCCCACTTTATAATGCCTGAAACCTTTGAAAAACTCTGTGGATCAATGGATATAGCATGACCCAAAAGACTAGTGCCAAAAGTCTGTGAGCGAGTGCAAAAAGAACACATAGGATCTCCAAATAAATATCCAGCCTCCTAAATAGTACAGTGGGCCCATCTAGGCAAAAAATGAGTAGGAGGAGGTGGAGGTGGTGGTGACAAAGGTGGTGGTGGTGGAATATCAAGACCATCATTTGAAGTATCCTCAAGTGCTAAGGTATCACCATGTGATGAAGGGGGCAGAGTAGGTAGTGATGAAGAAGTGGATGTAGGATCAATATGGAAGGACTCATCAAATTAGACATCTTTTCTGAAGTAGACATCTCGAGTGGTTAGATCAAACAATCGATAAGCCTTCATATCCTCACAATAGCCAACAAAGATGAATTATTGACTTTTCTTCTCCATTTTTTTATGCCGACCATCTGGTATGAATACCCAAGACTGACTACCAAATACCCTAAAGAAGGAAACATCTGGCTTGATATTGGACCAAGCCTCCTCTAGAGTGATATTATGAGCCACTTTGTGGGGTCTAAAGTTCTAGATATAATTAGCACAATTGATAGCTTCAACCCAAAATGAAGTGGCCATAGATTGAGACTGAAGCATACAATTTGCCATCTCCTTGAGAGATCTGTTCTTTCTTTCAGCAACATCATTTTGTTGAGGAGTGTAGGGAACTTAATACTGATGAAGTATACCATGCTCAGTGCAATAATCCTAACAAAAATGGTTCACATACTCCACCCATTATCTGTACAAAGTTGTTGAATAGAAGATCTTGATTGGTTCTCCATGAACATGTTTCTAGAAAGTAGTGAAGACATCACTTTTGTACTTGAGAAAGTACACCCATGTGCAATGAGAGAAATCATCAATGAATGTGAGTACATACTTGGCCCCCAAAAAGATGGAGTTGGAAATGATATGAAGTCACTATGAACCAACTCAAGCAAGGTAGATGCACGATGTGCCTTTCCCTTAGGAAAGGAATCTTGATGATGCTTGCCAAGGACACAACCTGGACATATTCCATCTGTGCATGAAACCTTTGGAAGAACAAGTGTCATATCATGTGTACTCAATTGCTAAAGATAGCTATAATTGAGGTGTCCAAACCTCTCATGCCAAAGTCAACTCACATAATCTGCATGGGCAATGTGCGATGATCCATAAGATGACTCAAAAGAATGAAACCTATACAATCTTGATCCATGATAAACTTTGCCTAAAGCAACAATATTCTTAGGATATTGTAGTTCTTGAAGAACTACATCATCTGGGGAGAACTCCACTGTCTTCCCTTCCCCACTATGGCATATCTGGTAGATGGAGAGAAGATTAGCAGAAATATTAGGAACATAGAGTACATCCTTAATGCAACTATTTGTCAACTGAATAGAACCCGACCCCGAAACTAGAATTTGTGTAGAGTTACCCATTATAATCTAAGATGTTAAACTATCAGAAAAATGCTCAAGAAGATCATGTGAATTAGTCATGTGATGATAGGCTCTTGAGTCAAGTATGCAACGGTTGTTGGATGTACCCAAACCTCTAGTTGTAAGGACATGTCCTTTTCTAGGTTTGGGTAAAGAAGTATTGTGTTTCTTCATTGCCTCTTCCAAGGCTTCCATCCTTTGAAAGCAATGAATCATATCATGACTTGGTTTTCCACAATAAGAATATGGCCCTTTAATTTTCTTCTTATTTGCCTTAGAGGGATTCTCACTTGAATTAGAAGATGTAGTGGCTTGTTTATCAGAATTTTGTTTCTGTGTGGAGGTATGCTCATTTGTTGAACTGGAATTTGCCTTAGATTTATTGAATTTCTTGGCTTTACCCTTAGATGATTGAGCCACAAGTCCCTGACTTTTAGAGGTGATTGCATCCATGGAGAGTAACTTAGATTATTCTCTCGCGAGTCTATCACAAAACTATGTAAAAGTGAGCATCTTGAAATATGTGCTGATTGCATCCATAGTAGAGTAGAAGGTAGAAGAGAAGACCTAATATGGGCCTTTCAACTTTGACAATATCAAAAATATTTTTCCTTTTTTATTTTAGGTTTACTGCAACCATCAAGAAGATAAAGTATAGACTTGAATTTTACCAAAAAAGTTCTCAATTGAGGGAAATGCATTAGGAGACAAAGCTGTTAATTCAACATCAAGTTGTAAACTGCAAAACTCATTGATAGAACCAAACAAATTACATAACCTATCCCACATTTCTTTCGAAGATGTACAATTTGTAAAATAAAATTGAAGATTATCTAATACATGTAAACCAATAATGCCCATGGCTTCTAATTTGTTTGCAAATACAAAATGCTCAAATTCCCTTTTAAGTTCAGGTGTTTCATTACTAAATGTTCTTCATAAACCCTTAGATTGAAGTAGTTGCTTATATTTGACTTTCCAAGTGTGCTAGTTGTGTGGAGTTAACAAGTCAATTTTAGTGTCCATTGTTAAAGATGACACAAGTAGGCACTTAAATTGTACTTCACAATATCCCCAAATTTGATTAATTTTGTAATAGAAGCCCCATAGAAAAATTTGACAAGATTTTATTATAATTGAGCAATTCGAAATGCTGAAATCAACCATTTATACACAATGATTTTTACAATTTGTGAAAAAACATCTATCCTAAACTAAAAAATACATCAATAATCATGATCCTTGTGTTTTTTGATACATTTCAAAAAAAAAATTGTGAAATTTTGATAAATAAGGCAAAAGATATACCCTATCAAAATTTACGACACAATTTGAACTTCAGAGCTGAAAAAATCAATTAAAATAGTAAAATTTGGGAAAATAAACTCCGCCACTACGAAGTTGATGAAAATACCTTTCTGTAGACTATAAGTTTGCAAAAAATAGAAGTTATCAAATTTCATCAAACGAAAGGCTATTGTTTGCTTCTCAAGCCTTCTGGACTCAATAGCGAGGTTCATTTGGCTCCACGATGCTCCAGTGATAGGGTTGAGTGCTTGATTCACCAAAATTGCGGGAAGGGACTTGCGATTCCTTGCTCTAATACCATGTTGGAGTAGCAATATGAATGTGCAACATTAAATAACTCTTCCACAAATGAATTGAGAAAATAACAAAACCAATAATCTATCAACAAAAAGCATGATGAAATGTACAAAGAGGCCTTGCTTATAAAGGCAAGGTCGATGAGCTAAGATGGTAGGACTCTAAGTCTGACTACCCCTTAAAATTGCATGACACATGTAGAACACTTGAGACAAGTGTGAGGACATGTGTTGAGTCCACATGAGGTGAGACAAAAGGGAATCTAATCCTTTAAGTGAACTAAAGCAAAGTGTGAATAGGCCAACTAGTCAACAGATAACTAGTTACATAATGCACCTTTTCAAACTACCACTCTACTCAAAATCTAAAAATCCCCAAGCTAGACTTCTAGTGGAAAGAAACTAGACTTTTTGATATTTTTTGAAACTCTCATGGTCAACTAAATATATTTGTCTTAATGCCTCCAAGTACACAATCATATTATGTACAACATAAGGTAACACACATGTAAGGGGACATAATAGAACCATAAATCCTTATGATAGTGCATCTCTTAAAGAGGAACCAATCTCCCTAGTTATTCTTAGTTTTCCCTCGAATTTGAAACTGTAAAGGCCTAAGGAATAATTTTGTATTGTCTGAAAGTTTTAACCTAGAAAATAACTTCTTGAATAAGTGGGTCACAAAGAATTCCTAGAACTTGTTGTATGAGGCATGTGGATGGTTCCTATCCATGTGTATTAACCACATCTATAGAGGTTTAACTTTTGTTATGTCAGAAAAATGCACCCTTGGGGGCTTTTTCCTATTAAGGTTTGTCTCCCGGGTCTCTAGATTGCATTTAGAGCATTTTGCATGATAATTTAGACTCCTAACAAGAAAACCCTTGGGCCTTGTGACAAATGAGACCTAAGGGGGACTATTGTGATGATCCCAGAATAAAGACAGGGGGTGGGCAAGGGTGCTAGCGCCCTAGTCCAGCCCTATTTTGGGTCTGTCCTAAATTCAAATGTCGGGTTTGTGACTGTTATTTGGTTTCCAAGTTGACATCATAAGTTTTAATTATAAAATTATTGGCGGGAATCTTTGTAGTTGTATATATAAGAATGTGTAGGTTATCATTTAGAGACTAGAAGAAGATGATTGTGAACTTTATGCATACTTGAGATTTTTGTATGATATCATTGTGTTGCAGAGCATAGCATTATTTTTGTGTTTGTTTTTGCAGGTTGGATTTACATCTTCTCCTCATGGCATTGAAGAGCATCTTCCTTCCATGAGAGCTTCATCATCAAGGTGACATCTATTGTGCTTTATCATCATTATCATTTGGATTTTTGCCTCTATCCCACAAGGATATGCAATCTCTCTGACAATGGTGTTTAGAAGACTTAAATGTCTATCTGGGGCTTGACTGAGGCAAGCCTCTAAACACCACAACCCCCTCCCACACTCCTTATGATTGCAAGTTACAGATATCAGATCTGGATGAAGCGGAGTTACAGAGAAGATAGGAGGACATTGAAGATTCAGGATCTGAAAAGAAGTAAACATTGTGCAAGATTTTGGGACACGGGCGCTATCAACAATGTTCTCTGCATTTGAAGCTATAGAAATAGATTGGACAATGATAATCAGGGTTTGCATAGCTTCTGATATCTGGTAGAAGATTCCTCAATGGACTAGGGCACCATAACCATTGTCCTCTGCATCTGAGTTGCCAGAAACTGAAGATACAGTAGAAATTAGTGTCAGAAGGAGATCAAGATTCTACAAGAAAAGCTACATCTTGGACTTGGGTGCCATCACCATTATCCCCAACATTTCCATTCTCCAAATTGCAAAAAATAGTGAGTTAAGGTTCTCTGCCCTTTGTCTTATTTCAATATCATCAGTCGTAATTTGCAGATGTATTTACTGTTTAATTTAAATTAGGGTTTCAAGAGCATAAGAGCATTAATTAGACACATTGTGTGATAACTTCTAAATTTCCTAGCTTCCCTTGTGGCAACCCAACATGATAGATGACTCTCCTCTCAATAGGAGAAGCACTCAGTTGAAAAGCCCTTGGAATGTTTAGTGGAAAGGAGGATTCAAACCAAAACCCCCCATATAAACCCATCATCCTCATTTTCCATATTAAACATTTTGGTGAACCCATGTTTTTGAACTTTTGGTCTCGTTACTCAGTGTTGTTTCATAGATTTACATTCATTCATTCTAGTGCATTTGGAAAAGTATAAAAAAATATTGAAAAATTCAAAAAAATTGGCATATTAGACTTGCATTTTTGTAAAATTTGAACTAATTGGCATCTAATTTAAATTAATTTCTATTATTTGAATTAGATCTGATACAAAATATAGAAATTCATCATTTACAATTCATTTGCATTGCATTTGCATGCTTGATTTGTTAGAAATTGCTTTTGAAATTGTGCATTTTTCATGAAAACCTAGTTTTGCATGAGCTAGGGTTGTAGTCAAAATCTTGTTTCAGATTTTACTACCTTGTTAAAACACTCATTAGGTCTGATTTCTAATTTTAGTGTGGCATCATAGTGGCCTCCTTATGAAATTTCATGTCTAGGGTTTGAAAACTTATATTTTTTCACTAGATTTGGCCTTATCGTCTTGTTAGATTTGCACTCCAAGAGTGTTGTGAGATATTTTACTACACTAATTGGATGTTATTAGGATTATTATCTGCTTCCCCTTCTCAATTTCATACAAAACCCTTTCATTTGGGCCTTTGCATTGAAATTTTGTGAAAATTTGCATATTTTAGCTATATTTTCACTAGGGTTTGACTTGGATTGGCACTATAGGCATGTTGCAATGGATTTTGTGGCATCAGGTGGCTGTTATTACTGTTACAAGTTTCTTTCCATCATCATTTTCCTTACAACAACCTTTTCCCTACTTATTTACATTGAGATTTGGTGAAAAATCGCATATTTTGGCCTATTTTCACTAGGTTTTGACTTATCGACTCTCTAGAGTTGTATCACAAGCATGTTGTGAAAGGTATTTTTGAATTAGTGGACTGTTATTAGGCATATCATTTTCTATCCCTCTTGAAAATATTCACAACACCTCTTCTTTCATTTGTTTACATTGAGAAAAGTTGAAAAATCAAGCATTTTTGCCTTCAAACATATCCAGTTCCTAGGGTTTATTCTATTAGTTTGTGCATACTGTTACATGAGTATTATAACTCATTGCCCAAATAGAAATATCCCTTTAAGAAGAAGCATAAGACATATGGGATATAGTGCTTTTGAAGAAATCGATATTCCTACCTTTGAAAAGCCACTGAACACCTTCTTTACAAAAGGAGAGACACAAACGTTGCAAGATACTATACTTATCACAAATACAATGGAAGAGAAAACTTTCCATGATGTTGATGATACTATTGAGGTGATTGCACATGTATTTGACCAACAAATAGATAAACTTGATAAAGAGTTAGCCGATTTCCAAGCATTTATGGAAAATGAGAGGATAGCTGAAGAAGCTATTCCTGCAATTCATAACATAAGAGAATTGATAAAAGAAGGACAAGATAGTATTAATGTGATCCGTGGTTTAGCACATATTGTACAAAACAATATTATGCCAGTGACTAAATGTACAAAAGTGATAAATAACACTTTGTCACTGTCTCATACGCAAGTATCGGTACTTATACCGACCGCGGGAATATCTACATTTACATTGAATATTTTGACAACTAATGCAAATGCTTGTAGTAATGTTACCATTGGTATTGGAGTATCTAATGGCACTAATTCACAAAATTACAGAGCTGTCAGATTCAACTATCAAAACCTTGCCCCTAGGGTGTCTTCATATCACTCTCAACCACCCCTTCAATCCATTTATTCTCAACCATTTTCCACCTATCGCTATGTCCAACCACTGCTCAATTATTCACAACCTCTGCTTGTCTCTACCCATGCTCAATCTCCTCCACACTTTGGTTCCAATTCCTCACCACCAATTGCATCTCCTAATGACGCCATCCTAAACCAACTTTTGCAAGGCATGACCTCTTTACAACAAAAAGTGACAAGTTTGTCAAATGCTTCACAACCTAATATACTGACTTACCATGCTCGTGATCCCTTATCCTATGCAATCTTGAGAACTCCTATGCCTAAGAAGTTTGAAACTCCTCACTTTGAAAAATATGGTGGAAAAGGTGATCTTAATACTCATGTGGTGGCGTTCACAACTATGCATAGTGATTTCTACTTTGAAGAGAACTTGTTAGCAAAGCTTTTCCTGCGATCTCTTAAGGATATTGCTTTAGAATGGCTTTGCTCTTTACCTCTGAATTCAATGCATTCTTTTTCATAGTTAATTGATCAATTTCTACAGCATTTCCAAGCAAACATCAGACCCCAAGTCTCTCTAATTGATTTGGTTCATTGTGAGCAAGGTACAAAAGAGAAGTTGACTGAGTTTATTAGCCAGTATCAAGGACTTTATGCATAAATTCAAAATCAGATGAAAGATGACAATGTTTAGAAGATATTTATAACAAATTTGCAGCCTAACATCCGTGATAAGATCCTCTTGATGAAGTATAACTCTTTTCAACACCTATGTACTACCCTTCATGACTACCAACTTTCTTCTAGTCAGTATGAAAATCAAAACTCCTCGGCTCAAGTTGGTCAATCCAAGGGTGTATCATCACGAAACAACTTTAAGAGGAATAATAAGAGTTTCATCAAGGTTAATGGACCAAATTCAAATCACTTTACACAAATATCTGCTATCACTAATCCAAAAAAGACACAGTATCATCAAAGAAAGTTCACTCCGATATTTGAGTCCTATCATTCTATCATGAATCAAGCTCTAAGTAATAATCTCTTGAAGCTTTCCCCGATTAAACTAGTGGATCCTAACATCATGCAAGGACCTTATTTTGATGCTAATGCCTTTTCTCACTATCATTGGACACAAGGACATGATACTGAACGATGTATGTGTCTTAAACATGAAATACAAGACCTCATCGACTCGAATGTTATACAAGTATCTGACATGCATGATAATGGGAATAAGTCGGTTGCTCCACCGAATCAAAATTTATAGATCTTCACTAATCCTTTCCCTAAGCATACCGATAACAATTTGATGGAACAAAATACACTAGAGATAGAAGAGGACTATTTAGATTATGATGAGATAGTTCCTACAATTGAAATGGATAAGAAAAATACTCAAGTATCACCTCGTCCATGAGGAAAAGGTATCTACTCTGAAGTTCCTCCTTTGTTATCCCTTTAGGGATTGAGAGAGAATCAACATGTACTAAAAAGACAAATGGAAAAACCAAAGCAAGAGATTATGACAATAGAAAAGGTTGAAATAGTACAAGATAGTCCTTGTCATTACAATAGACAAAACCAATAGAACAAGCGAAATAAAAATTGGAAATGAGCAAGACAATTATCATCAGTTGGAAATAATAGTGGTTCTCCTCCTCACAAGCAACAAAATATTTTACATAAACAAGGAAGTGTTGAGAAAGTACCGCATGGACTCTTTGATAACAAGGAACAGCCTAATAAGAACCACTCAAGCTTCTCATACAACTTGATGGAACATCTCTCCAAGAGGCTCACAGGTTACAAAATTTAGTACGATTGTACTAGTAGGTAAGTATCTCTAACCTTTGACCTCTATGTTGTGCTTCCCCCATAATGTGTTGTGTTGTTAGGCCTCCTAGGATGACCCTTGATTCTCTTGTAAGGTCAAGAATACTAGGAGACCGCCTCTGTTGTGACCTTCTTCTATTTGTATCATCATTCTTCTATATTTCCTCTCCTCTAATTTCATTGTTGTGTGTTGTGTCTTACGGACATAGTGTTGTGGTTAGTGACTTGGGGGCACCCTCCTACATGACTATCCCTAAGGCACTTGTTCTCCTCTCTAATTTACTGTTTACCTTCCTCTAGCTGGCAGATGATGAAAAACATATTATACTGATGCGGACCTAGTGTCCCTTTCACGAGTAATCAAAAAATGGACCTAGTCCATACATGATGATGGGGTTGTTACATATTATCCGATGCTTGGCTAGTGGAATCACTCTGTGTGATTTCTCTATCTTGATGTTGATGTCAATGTTATCTTATCTTGCTAACAACACTTTAACAATACTACTGCTCCACGCACTTTGTCTTTTGCCTTACATGGCTCTTTCATGTAGTTGATCATATGCATTGTTGTTTATCATGATTATTTGGACACTAACACCTTTCTTGCAGGAAATTGTGTTTGTGGGAACATTCAACGATCGTAAAGTACATGTCACCTCTGGGGGGCATGGGCTTTGTGAGAGCTCGTGTTCCCTTGTGTGTTTTCTTCCTACCTATAATTCCCCAAGCTTTCACACAGGACATTAGTTGAACAAACACTGAACCAATAAATTTTTTGCATTTGCAAGTGCGACATTTACATGTCGTATTGCACTCATGCACACACAAGGTGTTCCAACAAGTACAACAACACCTAAAAATAGATCACCATTGCACAATGCAAGGTGGCACAAGCGGAAGAATTCACCCATTGTGTGACAACTCACCATGATGACCAAGTGAGAGGTGGAGCTCACTCCAAGATGAGGATCAGATACACGTCCACAACCTCACTCCCTTGCAAACACATGGAGTAGGATGAGGGTGACATCCACCTCAGTCCATTCCATAATGACATAATACATCCCAAACACAAGGGTAACACTCACCCACGAGATAGTCCAACTAGGAGGTACTATTCCTCAACCAATTGGAATGGTCACTAGTCAAGCGTGTGTAAAGGTACGCTTCCAAATGCAAATGAGAGAATAATTCAAAAGTGCATATCACATCATGGAAATGACACCAAACACCTACGAGGCTAAAAATAGTAATCAATGCCAAAGAGGATTCATTTAAACCAAAAACATTAAGGTGTTGAACCAATTATGTCCACATGTCAAAAAGGATAAAATCCATACAAAAGGCTATGCATGTTCAACACCAACGTCAACACATGCCAAAAGAAAAGATAGTATCCTCAGCACATATGTGGATGAATATGATCCAACACAAATATATCCATAAACATCAAATACAACATCAAATAACTGAGTCTAAACATGCTAACATAGCTAGATTCTAATATGTAAAATCTATTCAAACATGCCAACGTCCTCACAAATCGAGGCATGGAAAAATACAAGATGATATCCAATAATTACAATATTAGACGGGCTTCATCCTAAACATAGATGAATCATAGCCAACATCGTAAATCAACTCAAAGCATTAATTGCATCTTATTACAAGGGTCTCAAAAGACCTACATTACAAAGGTTACAATAATCAATATTGATAATATACAAGTGCATAAACCACCCAAAAACCAACATGCTCTCCAAGGTGCAACAAGACATAAAGAACAACATAATCAACCTGCAAAAAGATGAGGAAACCATCTAGCACCTGAAGATCATCATGAAGTACCAATGGGGAAATGTTACTTACCTCCCAACCATATTGCCATCGTCAAGTGCAATAGTTGTCTACGCAACTGTAGGCAACCCCCGAGCTATGGAGAAGGTGATAATGGCAAACCTGCTAAGAACATATCACACATCCAGGTTATACAAGCAACATATGGCATACACACCAATCAATGCACACAACACACATGGCACAACTACCAATACAATGCATATAAACAACACATGGTACAACTACCATCCAATTGCATTCAAGTAACATATGGCGCACTTGCCAAAGCATAATAGAATGACATAACAACATTTAAGCATAAGGGAAATAAACATACCTTCAATACACGCCAAACGAGGCATAAATCATAGTCCATCATAGACACATATAAGCATGAATCAGGCATCACAATGCACATGCAATCACATGGTAAACATCACACGTCGAGTCAAACTCCGACAATGGAAGAAGGGAGAGAGACCTAGGTAGTTAGGACAAGGATTGTCAAACGAGGGCAATACTCACCTCGTGGTAGAACATGAGGGCATATCCTCTTCATAGCAACCGGACACTACACCAAAGATTGCTCTTTACACCCAAACCCAAGCAAGGTGAACACTTCACTAGCACATGCAGTTTGGTGTAGATGATCTTATTATTAAATTTTATTACCCAATGTGTTTAAATGTTATTCTTGACTAGAACTTCCATTCAATAAATTCCAATGACCTCTTTGGGCCATGGCACACAATGGAAGCCGCTCCTTTCCTACCCCTAGACCTCTTCCTAAACACCCATAGCACCAATTTGACCAATTGGGCATGGCACGAATTTTGAGGTGACAAAATCACAATTTAAAAAAAAACACAACATATTCTCAAAAGATGCAAAATACCATTCTAATTGGGAGACAACTCATCCCACAAACTAAAACATCAAGGAAATGCATATAAAACAATTTTTATGTTTTCAAAAATAGAGAAATAAGTGGCATAGATTTCAATGCACCAAAATGTCTCAAAAAATAACATAGTCTCACAAGGTGTAGAGTCACATAATATGAAAGAGTCAACTCATCCCTCAAAGCAAATCATAAAGGAAATGCATAGAATTTAGTTTTCATGTTTTCTAAAAGTGCAAAATAACCATAAGGCCCTAAAAACTCCATTGGAGCTCTCTTTGGCACCTTGACCAAAGTTTGACCAATTTTCTAACTTTTGTTTTTGAATAGTTATGGATGATCTGAAAACTACCCATTATAGTTAACATGCCCAACAACCAATATATGCAATAAAAATGAGTTGGGGATTTCCACAAAAAATTTGCCAGGGTTTTGTCTGTATTTCTATGTTTCCAAAATTGAAAATACATGAAATAAATACATAACCAGCTGGAATAAATTTTCTAAGTTTCTTACAACTAAGAAAAGCCATCTTCAATCATTCTAGATGGTGTGGCATGAAGGAAACATAATAAAACAATTTAAAAGAGAAGATTGGAGAAACTTACCTTCCAATACAAGCAAAATCCAAGTAAAAGAATGAGGTTGAATGTCAGTTTCTATCCACACACAACAAACAAACACCAAGCTCTTGAATCCAATCCAAACTCCAAGCAATTCCAAGCAAAACTCCATTCCAAGCAATCAGATATTCATTTTTCAAGCAAGAGGGTTTCAAACAAAGGAGAGCAAATTTGCAGAGAAAAAGAATAATCCAAAATACATGTCTTTTTTCCTTTTATTCCTCTAAAGACACTATTCCTTTTTTTCATAATAAAATATTCCTTTAAGTGATTTAATGAATCAAATCAAAATTATAGCCTTTGCACAATTAAATCATTTGATTCATTAATTCCAAACAATAAATAATTACAATATTTCATTTGAAATCACATAAGCATTTAATCAAATTGCATTAATATTTCAATTTTCCTTGAAAACACTCAAATAATTCACTAAGAATAACAAGAAAATAGTTAGTCAAACAAACTCAACTATTCCAAATAGGTTATTGTCATTTAGCTTAGTCTCATTCTGAAAAGTACAAACATGCCATACTAGGCATTCAGTTTTCTCGTTTAATGCAATTTCTACCTTTTTACGAAAAAATATTAAATTTCAGAATTAAACCAAAATCACTCAAATTTGTTCCATAGGTATATAATGATGCAACAAACATTTTCACTAAAGAAAAAATAGCAATTTCTAAATTAAAATCATTAATTTAATCCAAAAACACAAAACACGTATTTCAAACCATTTTAAAATAAAATGCAAGAATGCTAAGGAAACACACGCAAATGATTCCAAACACACATCACAGGTTTCCACAACACAAGGATATGTGTGAGATGGCTTAGCGTCCCATGTCAACCTTCTCCACATTTCCCACATTAGTTAACCCCTGTAATTACCTGCACACTCAAGTCAACCATTAGGCGTACCTACTCCACAAATAATAGTCAAAGCACATCATAATACCCAATGTGGCATAATATCGCATAAGCATCATAAACATGAGTCAAATATCAATCGACAACATAAAATCATATATGCATAAATCATCTAACATAATCATACTGAAGACATCACATCCATCCATCATATTACACAAATGAAAACAATGAAGCTGAATCACTGGAATAATCTAACATGCACAATCACAACATATGCATCTCATAATGCATAGTTGGAAACCATATAACAAAACACAACCCCATCGAAAACACCTCGATGGTCATGCAGAATACACCCTTAGAACCCATTGATGGCACCATAGACCTCATCGACAAGTTCAGTCAATGCATCAAAGCATAATAATCACATAATATATTGATAAACATTTAGAACAACATATAACCATGAATCAAAAATCACACAAGGAACAAACCCGGGTGTTTTCCATGTGTGTGTGTATGGCGTGTTTCTTCTCAAAGTGCAAGACTGGTGGCAATGAGCTCCTCTACACTTTGGGATTTTGTTTGGCGTGTTTGTTCTCAAGGTACAAGACCAGTGGTAATGAGCTCCTCTACACCATGGGATTTTCTCTGGCATGTCTGTTCTCAAAAGGTGCAAGACCAGTGGCAATGAGCTGCTCTACATTCTTTTGGGATTTGTTTGTTTACTTTCCTTGTACTTGCATTTTGCATTTCATATGGGAAAATAAAAAAGAAAATAATCACTGCATTCACTGTATTCTCTTTGCTCTGCGTGTCTTCAATGCTGTATTCTCTGTGTTTTACGTGATTGTAACTATTTTCTCAGTGTTTTGCATGCTTGTTATTGTCTTCAATATGATTGGCGTGTCTTCTCCGTGCCTGGCGTGTTTGCTGTGTTTGTTGACCTTACTTTAATGCATGTATTGGCCTTAGGTTTATACATACATTAAAGTGGGGGGCTAAATGTTATGTCAGAAAAATGCACCCTTGGGGCCTTTTTCCTATTAAGGTTTAGCTCTCTGGTCTCTAGATTGCATTTAGAACATTTTGTATGATAATTCAGACTCCCGATGAGAAAACCCTTGGGCCTTGTGACAAATGGGACCTAAGGGGGACTATTTTGATGATCCTAGAACAAAGACAGGGGGTGGACAAGGGCACTGACGCCCTAGTCTAGCCCTATTTTGGGTCTGCCCTAAATTCAAATGTCAGGTCTGTGACCGTTATTTGGTTTCCAGGTTAACATCATAAGTTTTAATTATGAAATTTTTGGCGGGAATCTTTGTAGTTGCATATATAAGCATGTGTAGGTTATCATTTAGAGACTAGAAGAAGATGATTGTGAACTTTATGCATACTTGAGATTTTTATGATATTAGTGTTGCAGAGAATAGGATTGTTATTTTGTTTGTTTTTGCAGGTTGGATTTACATCTTCTCCTCATGGCATTGAAGAGCATTTTCCTTCCATGAGAGCTTCATCATCAAGGTGACATCTATTGTGCTTTATCATCATTATCATTTGGATTTTTGCCTCTATCCCACAAGGATATGCACTCTCTCTAACAATGATATTTGAAAGACTTCAATGTCTCTTCAGGGCTTGATTGAGGCAAGCCTCTAAACACCACAACCTCGTCCCACACTCCTTGTGATTGCAGGTTACAGGTATCGGATATGGAGGAAGTGGAGTTGCAGAGAAAATAGGATATTGAAGATTCGGGATCCGAAAAGAAGCGAACACTATGTGAGATTTCAAGACACAGGCGCTATCAACATTGTCCTCTGCATTTGAAGCTACAAAAATAGTTTGGACAGTGATAATCAGGGTTTGTAGAGCTTCTGACATTCGGTAGAAGATTCCTCAATGGACTAGGGCGCCATCAACATTGTCATCTGCATATGAGTTGCTGGAAATCAAAGATACAATAGAAATCAGTGTCGGAAGGAGATCAGGATTCTACAGGAAAAGTTGCATCTTAGACTTGGGTGCCATCACCATTGTCTCTGACATTTTTGTTCTCTGAATTGTGAAAAATAATGAGTTAAGGTTCTCTGCCCTTTGTCTTATTTCAATAGCATCAGTCGTAATTTGTAGATGTATTTACTATTTGGCTTAAATTAGGGTTTCAAGAGCATAAGAGCATTAATTAGAGACATTGTGTGATAACTTCTGAATTTCCCAGCTTCCCTTGTGGCAACCCAACCTGATAGATGACTCTCCTCTTGATAGGAGAAACATTCAATTGAAAAACCCTTGGAATGTTTAGTGGAAAGGAGGATTCAAACCAAAACCCCCATACAAACCCATCATCCTCATTTTTCATATTAAACAACTTCATTTTAAGGAACATTGGCACTAGTGTACTTAATCCTTAATTTCTCATCCCATTCCCCAACAAAAGAAAACATGCAACACAAAAGGGAATACCTCCTAAACCTTTTATCACTCATTGAAATGTTGGGATTCTTCAAATCGCAAATGTCATGTAGGTGCCTAGCCAAAAAGTCACCATAATCAAATTGAGTGTTGGCATGGGGATTTTGATTATCATCACAAATACCTACATCCCTACATTGACTTGGCCATATACAACTATCCCAATAACCTAGAACAACCCTCGGTAAACTTCTCCAAAGTAATACTTGAAAGTTGTAGCCCTAAAAGGCTCATTTTCATTATTGGCAATGGTACTACTAGAGCACCCTTGGCCTTGGGCTTGTAGGGTCGCAATTTCACAATTATGTAAACACAGTAATTCCTCATATACTTAGGTGTTATGGTTTATAGATTCAATGCCTTGTGTGCATCCTACCTCAACCCAAAGGTTTTCTAGATAAACTATTTGCTCAAAAAGAAGACGACATTCCCCCCAATTTCTAGCATTTTCCTCTTTCTTCATCGTATTGCTTGCATGCCTAAATAACAATGTTTGGGAATTAAACAATTAGGTATACAACCTTGCTATAGTCCCACTCCCAGGGATTTTTTATTAGTGCTTTGCCATTCCTCTTCCTATATATGCCTCCAAATAGGTCTCTTCTTCAAATGGTTGCTATGGCATCCTTGATGCCAACCTTATTGTCAATGAAGTGTTCTGTTAGGACAATTTATTTACCTATATATATATATATAAACCCACGAAATTACATCACTAATATCTTCACTTGCAATTTAATTAGGTGCCATTTTAGTTTTTATGTAAAAATGCACTTGAACTATATATATATATATATATATATATATATATATATATATATATATATATATATATATATATATATATATATATATATATATATATATATATATAAACCCACGAAATTACATCACTAATATCTTCACTTGCAATTTAATTAGGTGCCATTTTAGTTTTTATGTAAAAATGCACTTGAACTATATATATATATATATATATATATATATATATATATATATATATAAACCCACGAAATTACATCACTAATATCTTCACTTGCAATTTAATTAGGTGCCATTTTCGTTTTTATGTAAAAATGCACTTGAACTATATATATATATAAGCCCACGAAATTACATCACTAATATCTTCACTTACAATTTAATTAGGTGCCATTTTAGTTTTTATGTAAAAATGCACTTGAACTATATATATATACCCACGAAATTACATCACTAATATCTTCACTTGCAATTTAATTAGGTGTCATTTTAGTTTTTATGTAAAAATGCACTTGAACTAATTCAAATATTGATATATATATAAACCCACGAAATTACATCACTAATATCTTCACTTGCAATTTAATTAGGTGCCATTTTAGTTTTTATGTAAAAATGCACTTGAACTAATTCAAATATTGATAGGAATGGTGGGCATCTTTGCTGTGACAATTAGGGCTTGAAATTGGCTTGCCTACGAACTCAAAAGTGCTTTGAATGAGCAAGTTAAGCAATTTAATGGCTTCTCTATTACATGATTTTGAAACATGCTTAAGTTGTCATGTTTGTGTCTTGAACCTTCTCAAAAAGAATACTTGATCAACACTCCTATGTGCAATGAGCAAGCGTATATGTTAGACAAGCTAAACGGTCAATCAAGTTCATTAGCCGCTGAGCATAGTTTAACCGCTACCCAATAATAACTTGCCAAGTATCCTTGTGGCACGTGTTGATTTTGTGTGTCCCATAGGTGACGATAGTACTACAATTCAATAGGTGTCATATGGCACTCTCGAAGAAAAACTCCACGGGAACAAAGACCTTTTGTCTGTACACCAATTGAACACATTATTAGCAAGAGGACAA
Organism: Cunninghamia lanceolata; assembly: GCA_027924645.1. NCBI lineage: Eukaryota > Viridiplantae > Streptophyta > Pinopsida > Cupressales > Cupressaceae > Cunninghamia > Cunninghamia lanceolata. The sequence goes on from BSBN01000295.1 coordinate 1,343,678, forward strand.
TAGTCCCTATGGGTGAACATGGTTGTTTGTTGGTTTATAAATGTTTGTTTGCATATAAAGAATGAAGTGATAATTCTATATTTGCACTTTTATATATTTGTGTTAGAGAGAAGATTAATTATTCGTTCTCATACATAAATTTTTTTATTGAATGTGTTTCATGGGAAAGGACCCAATAGATAACAATGTCCTAATAGTTGCTATGGTGCTGCAAAGAACAACCAATCATATGGTAATACATAAGATGATTGGTAATAGGTGCCTTGGTACAATAGTTCAGTCTAACTTTTCTTTTGGGGGGTGTTTTTAGACAACTCGGCGAAGATGTGGCTAATTAGGTTATGTCATTGATACCCAAAAGCCCACACAATAGCTTTAAGCTCTTAACTCAGATACATAGATATGCTAAAATTTTCATGAAAAATTGATGTGTCGTTTAGGAGCTTGATGTGCATGAAGTTAGGATGCATGGGTACTAGGTCCTTTCCTCTATATTACTTTTTATAAACTAAAAAGAAAATAGTACAATATTCACAAAAAAATAAAGGTGGTAGAGAGGCACACTGACATAGTCTAAGCAAGACAAAAATCATAAATGTCCAAGCCCAAACATAACTAAGTAACTAATACAAATTAATCCTTAGACTTTAGACCTTAGATTTTAAATAGATAAAAAACTAATTATAAATAGATTAAAATCAATTTTTAGAAGGATTAAAAAGTAGGTTGTTTTTTAGGAAAAAATGATTATAAGTTGTTTTATTTCATAATTTAAATTATAAATTAAAGAACAATTTTAAAATGCTCTTTTATAAATAAATTTTAAAAACCTTCATTTCAACAATTTTAAAAATCAAGACCCTAGTTTTCAAAGGAACTAATGGGTTCAATCGACAAGCTATAGAAATAAATATTCCTTGGTTTAAATGCTTGGGAAATGTCATGAAAAAGTCACTTTGTTTTTTGTCTGTTTGATTGAACTAGATAGAGGGGAGAGAGAGGAGGGAGGGAGAGAGAGGGAGAGAGAGATTAACATGACCTTTTTATATTTTTGTGGTAGGGGGTTTGAACCAAAGAGTTGAGCCAAGCCACATTCGATGGGAACCTTTTGTGTTGTGTTGAAGTCATGTCCATGCCATGTGGAGGGTCCAACTAATTTTTTCAGTCAAAAGAGGTCGACTAAACCCTTAATTTTGTTGTGTTGCACAAAAAAGTGACACAAATTTACACTTTCATCCCTTGGTACTCTATAACATGTATGCCTTATCTAGTGCTCCTCACACGAGGAGTAATATGATGGTGCAACTAGGAGTATTATTTTGTAACTTGCATATATGTAAAACACCATAGTATAAAGTATGGCCAACAATTAAAATATTGAATTCATTCATCATAAATTGAAGAAACAATTGGAGAAGATCAAAACTACTTTTTTAATTATTGTCACATTTCCATTTACAATATTTTGGCCATAGAGAAAACATGATGGTGTTGAATTTGATTCGATGTGAAAAATAAGTGACAACAAGAATTCCACAATTAGTGAATCTAATACATCTAATATAGACTATTGATTTCATAGATTCAATGACCAAGAACTCTTAGTTAATACATTTGATAAAATAAATTGTTTGTTCAAAACCACTAGTTGATGTTAAAATTGCAAGTTATTAACAACAAGAACAAAGGCCATAAGAAGAAATTGTGTAGTTCCTTTTTGTGATAAAGGAAGAAACGCTTGTTCATTGTATCTAAGAGCATATATCTAGAGTTGAATATTTAAAATTAAAAAAAAATGAATTGAAAGGGCACATAGTTTGATGCTTAGATACAACCTATAAAGAACTATAAAAAAATATCTTGTTTGAAATATGTTTTCCCACATACAAACTATTATACAATTACTTTGAAATGATTTTTGAACTTGACCATAGTCTACAAACCCATACAAATCATTTCTTGGAACTAGAAACAATTCATGAATGGGTTAAATTGTAACATAGAGGGTTAAAGTTAGATTCAATCAAGGCAATGCAAATATGCACTATTAGGAATGAAAGTGATAATGATAAATGCATTTTGACTAAGTAGGCTACATTAAAGAACATGTTAAATTATGAGCACATACTAGATCATTGTTAGATAATTTTAAATAAATGATTAACTCAATAATAAGGATAACCAAATAGAAAGGAGAACCTAGAGTTCTCACCTAAGTTATACTTATAATAAATTTAGGTTGGATTTTTGTAAATTTCATAGGGAACTAATGTTTACAATTAGCACTACCTTGGTAGGATAAGAAAATCACTCTTCACTGAGTATAAAACTAATCTAAACAAAACTTGATGAAGATAATCATAGCAAGAAAATTTTGTAGTGTTTTTCTAATCAATTATGAAACTAATAAACCTACAATAGTAAAGTTACAATTTTTCAAATTAGACCACTATCTACACGCAAGAAGGTTTTCCAATACTTGTAATTTCTTTTTTTTTCTTTTCCATCATTAGTCTAATTTTTTTCTCTCTACTAACATACATATTGTCTTTGATTAGATGTATCATAATTCCATATCCCACTTACACTTACATTTTGACTCCTTACCTTTCAAAATAATACAAGTTATTAGATTTAATCATTTTTTAGATCACACAAATTATTGAAACAAATGTAACTATAAAATTTAAGTAAACATTAAATTAAATTCACTACGGTCACAATTAAACTAGATAAAAAACTTATTGCACTTTTCATATAGACTTCGATAGTGATTGAAGATTTCTTGGGGTTTTAGAAACATGATAAACAAATTGAAGTTTTAATTATTTTCACATATTTTAATTTTTTACTTTTACTATTAATTTACTATTAGTAACATTGTTATTATTATACATTGTTTAAATTAAAAACTTCTAGTTGAGTTTTAAAAGACTTTTATAAATATGTTTAGTTAAATTTAATAATTTTTATGGGATTGAACCCAAATATTTTAAATCTAAATTCAAGATGACCTTTATAAATAATTATTACACTAATTAGAAATTTATTTTTCTAGTCCTAGGGTGGTGTTAGACTTAATTGGTAATACTAGCTTCTTTGTTATTGTTTTTAAAACTATTTTTACTCCTTTTATTACCTATATTAAAATTTTCATGCTTATTTTTCAATCATAAAATGGGGATTAAATATATTCTTCTATTCGTATATTTATTTCCTTTTACTTGTACACATGAGTTGGCATAATAGTGAAGAACTTGTGCTCTTGAAAGAGAGGTCACAAGTTTCAATCTTGTAGGGGTAGGGTATGTACATCTTGTATAGTTTGAAGCATAATAAGCTGCCTTCTACATAAATTGGAGCATGAGGTAATCTCATATTGATATAAGACACCTACAGATCCAAACTAGGTCACCTAGCATTGTGGACTATAAAATGATCCATTTCCACTAGGTAATATTTGGTAATTGTGTACATCTTAACAAATGCCTTATAGTTAAAGGTGTTAGAAATATAAGACATAAGAAAAAGAATAAAGGAAGGAAACAAAATAACCCTCTTAAAAATACGTATTGTATAGTGACTAGTCCTATTATTGTGCAACATGTTTGAAAATTAGTTTATTTGGCTAAGTTATATGTTAAGATGAGAAATTTTGTATTACAAATTCTTTATGTTTGACCACATATACTCAATAAGTGGTCATGGATGGTTATATTCATTATGCTTGAGGAAGTATAAATGTTATGGGTGTTCATGTAGTTTTATAGGAATTTAGTTTTTGAATTTCCTTGTTGCATGTTAATGTTAAAACTTCTCCTATAACACTTGTCAAATTCTCCAAATTTATATTAGACATTGACATTCAAAAATTATATAGTTTCTCTACATTTAAGTAGATATCCATATATTTCAAAAAATAATTGGGTTTTATAAATAATATTATTAAGATATTATTTATAATTAACTATATATATTAATATAACAAATATATAAAGATAATAATATATAACAATATTTTTGTTCTTGATACAAATAGAGAGGGGTCTATTGGGTCCCTCACACATTCAATATAAAAAAGAATTGATAAACAAAAGTCGATATAGGACCAACATATTAATAACCCTAACCAATGAGAGACTCAAAGAAAAGAAAAGAACCAAGGAAAAACCCCCAAAAAACAAGAAGGATGACCAAAAACCACCTTGATACAATTAAGATAAAAATCACTAAAGAATAGGGGCCGAAAAACTTGATACCCAAGGAAGCCAAATCTACACCCAACATAGAAATAATGAAAAATAGGAATGAAACAAGAAATTATAGGTGGGTAACCCCCCAACTTCCAAATCCTCCATAAGAATTTGGAGAAGACTTCAAAACCCCTAACATCACATTCTAGCCTTATCCATAATAACCACTTTCTTAGGATTCGAGTTCCCAACACCACTAGAATGAGCCAAGGGGTCAAATAGACCCCATGAATAAAATATTGATTCTTTGTCTTATGAATTAGTCCATCATGAGCCAAATTAGCAAGTGTAGAAGCACTCAACACCTCTAAAGTATTATTCTTGTGAGACACAAAATAATCTTAACCACCATGTGAAAATCATTGTAGAACAAGGTCAAGTTTTGGTGATTGTCCCACAAATCTCAAGCTTCCTTGTACGCAATGCTCAAATCATTTTACCACGAAGGGTCTGACGACCACTAGTATGAATCCAAGTGAGTAATGACTACAAACTCCCCCTACTCATTGACCTCCTTAAAGAAAGGTTCAACCTCAAGAAAACATGCTCATGCCATTACTAGGAAACCCATATCATTAGAGTGAAGTACCATCTAAACAAACCATCCTTGAATTTACTATAAGGTCACCACCAAATTTAACTTAGCTTTGAGGTCTACTAAAAGTGAGGCCCTCGACTAAAGCTTCCCATTGTCAGGCCAAGGCCCTCTTGACCCAAAACAATCTTCACCATGTTTAATAATGACTAGGAGGGGCACCTAAAAACTAAGCACTTGTGATGGTCTAATACCATCCCTCACAAAGAAGGGTCTCTCCCAACTAGAGAATAAATCTTTGGAGCCATAAGATATATAGTCAAGTACAAACAAATTCTACCTATCCTTAACTAGAATGTAGACACCAATAAAACCCAGCCACACAAGCAATACACATTGCACCAAAACCACAACTTGTCATGATAATGAGGAGTAACATGTGTAAGCATATGCAAAAGAGAAGATCAAATTTTCCATAATAAATATAAATGTCTTTGAAGTATGTCACTACATCAGCGAAACATCAAGATGATAAACATCAAAACAATAAGTTGAAGAGGAAAAATGCACGTGCCTACAAAGAGTAGGAATGACAACACCACAAAGACATATCAAGATAACTTTTTATCCAATAAGATCCTTCCTAATGAAGGGGAATGAATCATTAAAATCATTAAAAAGGGTAGAGAAGGGGTCTTGTGAGATGTCTACATTAGCAAGAGCACCAACCACCCTATCACATTCCTTAAAACAATACGTAAAAGGGACATTTGTGATATTTTGGTAGTACTCTAAGGCTTCATTGAGCAATCTACAAAGCTTCCAATTTGGGAAATTTTGATTCTTAAGACTAGTTATAACATTTGTGAATTGCATTTGACAATTAACTAATTACATGTCCTTATTCTAAAGCAAGTTTTGAACCTATCACTTTAGCTAGCCATTATGCTTTCATTGTTCATTTTATTGGTCAAAGTGAAGAGTACACACATGAATCAAACAACCTTTATAATTTCTAATTATAATTCATCCACTAGCCAAACAAGGATTGCCTTTAGATGCATCATCAAAGTTTAACTTGAGTTGCTCCTAAGGGGGTATTTAAAAAAAGTTATTTCTAGTAGAAAAACTATTTCTTACCCCATTAATAGGGAAATTAAATACAACACTTAATTGTTTGTTTTAAGATGTTGAAAATGACATGTTGGACACTTGTTACTTTTCTCATGCTTTTTTATATAGTGATCTAACTATTACTTCCTCGAGCTACACATATATAGCAGTAAGAAGGACCAATCTTTTCATCTAATTGCATTTTACATAAGTCATATTTTTGTTAGTCTTATTTGAAACATCTACATTTTTTACTTTTCAATATTATAAAAAAAATAGATACTTTTAAAATTGGTTGGAAAAAATAATTAATAATAACCACTTAAAAGAACTAGTAAATATATTGATTGTTATAATTATCTTGCTATGATAAGAACTAGTAAAATAGAAGTCATATATGTTTGCTAAACATGTGGTATTACTTAAAAAGTGAAGGTGAACTTTGTTTTATTCACATCATTCTAAAATGACCCTTACATAAAAGAAGGTATTTCTTTCAGTTTCCATTTTAATAGGAAAATTACATAAAAATTGCATTATATTCAATTGCACAATGTTCATGTTAATAAGGATGATATATGAGTTCAATTTATATGGATTTTCATATATCAGACATATAGAAAAATATGTTGACTAAGAATTTATTAAATAATACAACAATATAGATGTCATAACAAAAGATAAGTAATAATATTTATAGGTGTAATAATGAATAATAACTATTCTTGGAAGGGAATATAACTACATTATATGAACATGAGATTAACATTTTTGAATGGAATTTTGGAACGAACTCAAAAGAAGTTGATTGGCTGGAAGGGGAAGCTCCTAAGTAGTGCTGGTAAATTACAGCTCTTACGAGCTTCTCTTCAAGATATTCCTACTTATTTTCTATCTCTTTTTAAAATGCCTAGGTTTATTGCTGACAAATTGGAGCAGATCCAAAGAAATTTTCTATGGACAAGTGTGGAAGATAAAAAGAGAATGTCTCTGGTTAGTTGGGAGAAAGTTTGTCTTCCCAAATCCCATGGGGGTCTTAATATTAGATCTATAAGAAATATGAATAAAGCCCTCCTTACCAAAATTAACTGGAATTTGGTCCATAGCCATAAATAATGGGTGGCCATTATGCAAGCTAAGTATTTACATGGAACTGACAATCTTAGTTTCCTTTATCAGGAGGGGCTTCCTCAGGGCTTTGTTATTTGGAACAAAATGCTGAAGTCTAGAAGCTTACTCAAACAAGGGCTTAAGTGGAAATTGGGGAATGGTAATTCTATAATTTTTGGGAGGACACTTGGGTTGTTGACAAGGCCCTTGATGCTTAGCGAGATTATGGGATTGTTGCTGGTATTGCCAAATAGTTTTTTGGGTCAAAAGTTTGCCATTATATCCATAGTGAGAATGGTATCAGACTCTGGAAAAATCTTCTTGATTGTTGTGCTCATCACCCTAAATTTATCCCTAGGATGAGTTCTATTCAACAAATGCTGCTGGGTGTCAGAATCCCTCTCTTTCCTAGGGAAGATGAGTTGTATTGGTGGCCTGATAAGAGAGGTCATTTTTCGGTTAACTTTGCTTACCATCTGTTAATCCCTGATGTTCATAAAAATGAGCTTTGGAGGAAAGTTTGAAATCATAAGCTTATTCCTAAAGTTAATATGTTTTGGTGGGCTGTTGTTCATAATAAAATTTTAACCCAAGATAATTTGCAGAGGAGGGGATTCACTCTGGTGAATAGGTGTTTCATGTGCCTTGAGAAGGAGGAAACTGTCTCTCATTTAATTCTTCACTATGATTTTGCCATAGGAATTTGGAGTACAATTTTAAAGAACTTTGGCATTCAATGGGTTTGTAATCCTGATATTAGGGAAGTCATTGCTAATTGGTGTCCTACTTTCTCACATCCTTGGCTTGTGGAGCTTTGGAACCAAACTCTTCCCTTCCTTGGTTGGACTTTATGGAAGGAACAGAGTAACAGAATATTTAGGGAAGCTGTCAGGTATTCCTCTCAAGTCTTCCAATCTTTTTCTAAGATCCTCATTGAAAGTGTTGTTAGCTCCCACATCAGAATTGCTGACAAACCACTTACTCAAGAGAAAGAACAAATTGTAGTCAATTGGAGAATTTTATACCAAATTCTGGCATATGATAACTCTAAACAGATTCAGAGATTAACTACTAGATGGATCCCTCTGAGGTCCCATTGGTTCAAACTTAACTTTGATGGAGCTTCTAAGTCTAATGGTAAGGCTAGTGGTGGTGGGATTATTAGGGATGATAAAGGGAGGTTGGTTTCTTCCTATGCTAGTGGGATAGGTATTCGAAGTAATAATTATGTTGAAGCCTCTGCTCTCTTATGGGGGGTGAAATTGGCTATTTCGCTTGACATTCCACATTTGCATATCCAGGGGGATTCAAAATTGATCATTGATACAGTTACTAATGCGTTGACATGTGGTGGAAACTCAAGGACATTATTGTGGATATCTAGATCCTTGTTCAGAGGATCTCTAGAGTGGAACTCTCTTATATTTATAGAGAGGGGAACGGGGTTGTTGATGCCCTTGTTGATTATGGTTAGCAATTTACAAATTGGTGATGTTGGCACCAATTTAAAAATATTCCTACGAATATAAGGGAACTGATTCAAAAAGAGATGACTTGTCAAGGATGACTCATCATACAGAGGGTGCTAGCCTGTTTAGTCAGCTTTTTTGGGAGTTGCTGATGTGCATTTTGAAGTACGGGCTCTATTGTACTTCTTTGTTTAATGTCATTTCAGCATTATTTATCTCTCGCGTTAAGGCGAGTTGGTTATGTGGTAATCATAGGAAATTTATGATTATCATTCTCGAGCATGGGAAGGGCTGACATCATTTGGTTTTTTAGGAAGGAGCTCCTAAATAATGATGACTCGTGCAGCCTCATTTTCATTATTCCTTCCCAAGCTGTTACTATTACCTTTCGAAAACACTCTGTAAATTCTTGGCTTTGTGTTTTCCATGTCTTTGAGAGAAAGGAGAGAATGGGGGAGACAGGATTCGCACGGAGCCAATTTCCTACTGCGAATTCAAGGATAACGCTATGGTTTGGCATTATTGCAAGTAAGGTGGAATCAACCCTTTTCTGGAACGCCTTAATGGGTTTGATGAAAATTTGTCTGTGCAATTTGCCTGGTCCTGGCAAAATCGTAGAGTTACTGTAGGAAGAATTGCTTTTGAGATCTCTGAGCAAGTCATTGCCATGGTGACTAATCTGTCTACTAAGGGAACTAAGTTGCAAAGGAAGGTGAAGGTGGTTGATCATTCAAACCAGAAGTTATTTTTGGGGGAAGGAGAGGAACTAGTTCCCTACCAGGGAGGGTTTGAACGGGCCAAGCTGCCAGAGCCATGGGATGAGATGTGCTTCCTTCTCATGAAATACTTCACATTGGAGGGTCACTTTACCAGGTTTTATAATTATCACCTCCCTTTGCTTAATCATTTCAGGCATAATGCTCTTATCACTTTCTCTTTCTACTTATTGTCATCCCTTGAACACTCTATTTTTAGGGCTAAAGCTAAGATGGATAAGAAACCCTCTAAAAAGCATGTCCCTTTGCACCAAGGTCTTATCCTTTGTTTATATAATTTTCATCTTGCTTTGGAGCTGCCTAAGCCAATTCAGACTCCTAGTGGTGAGGTTTCTGCCAACCCTGACCCCCTTGATCTTGCCGTTTTTGAGGAACCTTGCCCTTCCCCTGTTTCACACAAAATGAAAGGGGTTTCTTTCTCTATGACCACTGAGGATACCACCATGGTGAAGGTTACTCATACTCTAGCTTCTAAAGAGAGTGTGAAAAGCAAGAAGAGAAAAATCAGGGAGTTGGATGAGGATATTGTGGGGGACTCTATGGGGACCCATAAGAATCTGAGCAGTGACCTTGTGGGACCTGACAATAAACATAAAGCTAATTTGTCTGCTAAAGATAAGAAGGAGGGCTTCTCTTCTGGGCTAAGGAGGTCGGGTAGGATTGCTGGTAAGCCTGTGCCACAAGCTAAACTAATTGACTACTCTGAAAGTGCTTCTGATGCCTCCACGTAGGGGGATGATCAACTAAATTCTAAAGATTTTGATGTTCAAGAGATCTTTGAAGATGATGCGGGTAAGAATAAAAGGAAATAGGTTGATGATTCAGGAGGTGCTGACGGTGATCTTGTGGACAATGTTGGCGAAGGGGAGAGGATGATCGTGGAGGAGGTTGGTGATGAGACTGAGGAAGGGGATGACCACATGCATGATCTTGCTATCTTGAGGGGTCGTGTGGAGGATCTGGAGCAGAAGGTTTCTTCTATGGGAGAGCTCATAAGCAGCGTTCTCAGTCATACGACATTGCTTAACCTCTCTCTATTACACGATCTTGAGACTCGTGCTAATGAAGAGAAGGAGGAGAAATTCAAAAAACTTGATGAATTTGTTGAATTTCTGGCTAAAGGCTGGGAGAATGTATCTCCTTAGTTTTGTTTCTTTTTATGCTATCTATCTACTGCTACTTACTATCTGATGTCTATTGGTTGTATATTATGTTTATGCTATAGTGGTCTTGTGGCTCTTTTTGTGCTTGAGCCTCTGCGGTCTCTTTTTGTCTTAATGTAAGGGTTTGGCCCCTGGTTTTTGCCAACTTATATAATCAAAAACATTTATGTTAATGATATGTAAGTATTTTCTCTTAAGAACTGCTCTCACCATAATATCTAAGCAAACATAAAAGTAATGAAAATTTATTACATATCAAGCTTAATAAGCTTAATAAACTAGAAGAGATATCCTAAATATATCTACCTAAAATAGATGCCTTAAATATATCTACTTAAAATATAATGAATGATATTAAATCTCAAGATGTTTATATAACTTATGCCACAATTCTAATATAAATACCTATAGATAATATCTCTCAACATCTTTTAAATAAATATATTCAAAATATCTATGTTTTTGATTAATTCAGTTGGAAAAGAGGGTCTAGAACCCTTTACAAGGCAGCCCCACGGGCAATGCAAAGCAAGTAGCAATAGGGGCTGCATCCAAACCAAACAAGCCAGAAAAAGAATAAAAATAACAGAGGAACAATGGTCGAACAATAGCCAGGACAAGGGAACCTAAACAACACCAGGTCCCGAAGCTAAAAATCTAACTCCCTTGACTCTCTGTTAGGTAAAAGAACAAAGTTGTGTCACACTTTTATAAAGGAAACGGCCAACGCTGATCCAACTTTTAAACTTGAATCACTAAAAAGTGACATATATGTTTTGAATTTTGAAATAATGTAAACTAATAAAATATTTATTTTTTAGTATATTTTATGTTTGTATTTTTTAAAAAAATTTAAAAAATTATTTGAATATAGTTTTTAATAAATTGACACTATAATTTAGTTGCTGATAAAATGTTGAAAAATGAAGTTACATCAGATGTCAATCTTTATATAGTAAATTTTATTTTATTTTTCTACAATTTTTTTTGTGTATTTATAACTTGAAACTTTAGTGCATGGATATATTTTTAAATAAATAATAAAATGTGTGTGTATTAAAACGTAGTTGTTTCCATTCGATGTCAATTTTCATATTAACTATTTATCTAAAATAGAAAAAAAATTATACCATCTTGATATAGATTCTTTTATCTAGTGCATCATATTTTTTTTAATTTTTTTTAATAAGTTTTACTATTTTTCCTTGACATGGTAATTGACCTAATGTTTTGTGCTGATAACCTACTTTTAGTAAAAATAGAAAGGAAAATATAAATAATAATTAAACTATTAAAATATATATTTTTGAAAACTAAACTTATAGATCTACAAAAGGGTATTTTTATATTTTTTTAAAAATGTTATTTACACTAGTAGAAGTTGTTGAAATATCAAGTTTTTCAAATAATTTTATTTTTTTGGTAAATTGGCCTCATAGTGGTGCTACATATACATCTAGCACACAATTTTAGTTAGAAAAGTTGTGGACATAACTAACCTAGCTAGAATGAATCTTACAAGATCATATTTTTGACCAAAATTGATTTTTAGTTAGAAATACTTAAATTCATTTGTGCTGATAAGTCGGTTGAAAGTGTGACACAGTTTTGTGCTTTTACCCTGTCGCGAAGCAGCAACAGACCTAGGGAGTCCTTTCTACTTTCTATGGACAATAGTCCAAGAAAACTCTAAGTTAAAATCCTCAGAGCGAGGTGAGAGAAGTGGCCCTCAGTGACCCCCGCAGCTAGAGGGCAAACACATGTTGTAGACGGTAGCACAAAAGGAGAATCAGGGATTGACATGGAACATCAGAGGCCGCCATAACAGGTCTGACAGGAGCATCAAAATCAACAATAGTCATAGTCGTCAGAGGCACCACAGCAAGCTGGGGGATAACCTGCTTCTGAGAGGAGACACTCACCCCGGATGGCACCCCCTCTTGGGAAGAGGATAGGGGAGCATCAACAGTTAGGTGATCTGGCAGTGCATCCTTCCACCAAGTTGCCGCAATCTTACATTGAGACTGAGGGCAACCAAAGGCTAAATGACTGATAGAGAAACAACACCTGCACTGAAAGGGGAGACCCTCATAGTCCAGAAGCTACGTCCAAGGCTTGTTTTCCACCATCAAGACCACATCACCATGAAGGGGTCTGGAAATGTCTAAATCCACTAATATGCGAGCCATTGTAGAGTGCCCTATCTTTGAAGTTGTAGCATCAACCTTCAAAAAATGCCCTATTGTATTACTGATAGCTTCATAGCAAGAATCCTCCCAAAATTGGAGAGGGAGATTCGGTAGTCTTACCCAAATAGGTCTAGTATTTAGTGTCTTAGTGAGGGGATTGAAGGAAGGGGACCAAGGCTTAATGGACAGCGAGTGATCCTTCAAAATATCTATGTTAATAACAAAATAATAACAAAAATAATAATTAAAAATAATGAGAAAATAAATAGTTAAGAATAAAGACTCCTCTCTAACTTTACCTTGCCATGCAACCTAAACAAGAGTAATTATAGTGACATCAAAGAGTCACATGTGTATGGTACACATAAAACATATTTACACATAAAACATATCTTTATTAAAAATAAAAACTATACTACGAACATATTTTTTAAAAACTAACTAAACTAAAAATAATAAACTATAACCCGCATAAAAAAAAATCTAATACAAATAACATATACAAATGCATAAAATCTCAAACACAAATCAACAAAAGAAATCAAATAAATTCCTAAAAAAGAAAAAGAGCAAAGACGAGTGGAGAAACCAATTTCAAAAAAACTAATTGCAGAATATTTTTGTTTATTATTTATTAGCAAATAGACTATTTAAATGGGAATCGAAGTTGACCGGAAATTTTCCATCACCAGAATTGTCCAATATTCAGGCAGTCAGTGTTTGATAATCCAGCAGCATGTACCTCTGTTTCTAAAAATCGATAGCCAAAATTTCTCACTGATTTACCTATTGTATATTTTTGTCACTCTTGACAATGAGACCACAGGAAAGAAATATAAGGCAGCATCCTAGCGGTCAAGCGCTCCGATGTGACCATGGCTTAGGCACGTGGCTAGGATATAGTATAGTTTGAGTTTGGTGGATTGGCTCTGCATAGAAAAGATACTCAATTTAGGCTTTGGAAATTTTGTTAGCTTGGCTTTTCTGTTTCTTTTTATTACAAAATTTTTGGAGATAAATGAAAAAATATTCGACATTCAGTCTGTTGGGGAGATTTTACGGCAAGAACAACATTACGTAGCTCGGTTGGGCTTAAACAACACAACCTAAGCACTGACCATGTGAGGTGGCAAGGTGGGCCCTTGAATTTTCATCCGTTCCACTTCCCACTCTCTGTTCCCATTTTCCATTTCGGCAGTCACGGTTTGAGGCTTCGCAATCACGGTTTGGTGAACTTAAATTTCTCCCGCCCAATCAATTTGAAATCGTCTCCTGCCAGTGATGCATTTAAAATGTGGAAGCATAAACAAGGCATGCGAACTGTCCAGATGGTGTGTAGAGAAATGTGGTCTCTTCGCCTGCTATGATTGCAGGATATACACAAAATGGGTTTATTGAAAAGGCTTTAGAAACTTTCAAGCAAATGCAATTGGCAGGTGTAAAGCTAGATTCCACAACCTTTGCCAGCATCCTCCCTGCCTATACCAAAATGGGAGCTTTAGAATAGGATAAAGGATACAGGGATTTTGTCAGATGTTGTAGTTGTAACTGCCCTGCTAGACATGTATGCAAAATGTAGGAGCATAGACAAGGCACGTGAACTGTTTGATAGAATGCCTCAAAGAGATATCATCTCATGGAATGCCATGACTACAGGATATGTACAATGTGTAAGCATAGACAAGGAACACGAGCTATTTGACAGAATACCTCAAAGAAACGTGTTCTCATGGAATGCCTCAATCGCAGGGTATTCACAAAATGGATTTGTTGAAAATGCTTTAGAAACTTTCAAGCAATTGCAATTACAGGTGTAAAGCCAGACTCTACCTTTCTCAACTTCCTCCTAGCCTGTGCCAAATGGGAGTGCTTTGGAACAGGGTATGGACATCCATCAAATCGTAAAGGAGAGGAATTTTTTTAGATGTTGTAGTTGCAACTGCTCTGGTAATCATGTATGGAAAATGTGGAAGCATAGACAAGGCACCTGAACTATTTGACAAAATGCCTCAAAGATATGTGGTCTCATGGAACACCATGATTGCAGGAATATGCACAAAATAGATTTGTTGACGAGGCTTTAGAAACTTTCAAGCAAATGAAATTGGCAGGTTTTAAAGCCAACATCCTCCCCTCTTGTGCCAAAATGGGATCTTTGGAACAGGGTATGGGCATCCATCGAAGCGTAATGGAAGTGGGATTTTTGTAGATATTCTAGTTGGAAATGCTTTGGTCAAAGAAATGTGGTCTCATAGACAAGACATGTGAGTAGTTTGATAAAATGACTCAAAGAAATATTGTCTCATACTGCAGGATATGCACAAAATGGATTTTACAAGGATGCTTTCAAAATCTTTGAATTAATGAAGCACTCTAGAACATATCATGACATCACTAGTTTTGCTTGTGTTCTATGTGCATGTAAGCCATTCAAGTTTAGTGGATGAGGGTTGTACATACTTCAATCGCACAAGTAACCCTTATTGCATTACACCTATAATTGATCATTATGTGTGCATGGTTGACCTTCTTATCCATGCTAGGAGAGAGATAAATAGGGCATTTCATAAGTGTTTGGAGTGACAATAGGACTTAAAACTAGAGGCAGGCAAAAGCATGAGGGGAATTTTAGAGAAACACAATGGGAGACATCATAGGTTTGAAATGAATATTATAATTATGTTCATAATATGATCAAATTGACTACTTTATTCACTTGTGGCAAACCTAACAAATGGTAATAAAGTTAAATTCCATTTGGTAAGATATGAATTGAATAATTTTGCATTAGTCGCATACCTAGCAAATGCTAGTGAAGACTAAATTCCATTTGCCACATCTAATGTTTATTTACAATCCTTAATCACAACTACATTAAAAATCTTGATAGTTACAAAATTTTATAAGGGGGATTCATTTCAAAATGTCCAAAGACTAATGAGTCATAGCTAACAATTTTTGTTTAGTTGATTTTAAAATGAATTATTATCATAAGCATACATATTTGTATGTAATGAAGGCAAGAAAAATAGTTTTCTTGAAAGAATCTAGTATGATGAACTTTAATTCTTCATCTCATGCAAATGCATTTGACAACTTTATGGTTATAAGAGAACATATAAGTTATTATAAGTCTTTCTAATGAGTGCTTTTAATGTTTACAATAGAAGAGGGAATTTGTTATGAAGTACCTTCTTTTCTTATAAAAGCTAAATCACTTTGTAACTGTCATTAATAATATCACACTTGAGGTCCCAAGGTACATCTAAAATTATAAATGAATATTTTTGTGTATGCATTATAATAGTAGGAAACAATTGAATTGAAGCAACTCCATTGTTATTATAAATAAAAATAATTATAAAATAATCCCATAGATTGCATTTGGTGAAGTGAGGCTCTCAATAAATAAAAGGTGCTATGTTCTTCCTCCTACCACTTGATACCACCATATCTATTTGAATTGATTTATTCATAGTCCCCAGTGCTAGATGTTTTCTTGACAATTTATTTAGATGGATTCTTCCTTAGAATTTGCTAGTTCCCATCCCACTTTTTGGTTCCTTTTTTGCTCATTCCAATGCTATCCAACTATAAAATTTGTTAGTTTCCTTGGAAACATTCAGTCTCTTATTTCATGCCAAATGATGAGTATTTCTTTTGCAATTGATTTTAGTATTTCATTTTCCATTTTGTTGGGGTCTCTCTCCGCCCATCACCCTTTCTCTTTTCCCTCCATATCAAACCTTAGCAACTCATATATGAACCACTCTTTTCCTTCTTTTGTCAACTTCTCTCTTTGTCTTCCTCATAGCTGAAGTTAAACTTGTGAAACCACAATGATAACAATTATTGCCTATTGATACACTACAAAAGACTAACTTTTGAACTTTAGCTTTCTTACTACTTGCATAAATAGAGTAGTTGCATGATCAATCCCTAATCAATCTCAAAATTAAACCTAAAATTTTATCCTTAATGGCCCATTAGGCCCTTTTAAACCATGTAAAAGAATGTGGTCTTACAACATCAATAAACCCTATGAAAAGTCACCCAAAAATTCTTCTAGATAGGCATACTTGGCTTCTTGGGTTAGATAATAACATTAAGCTTAGGCATTCATGTCTAGGTCTAAAAAAGTCCTAATTTTATCTTAATGTAGGGTGACAATTGAGAGATAGGCCTCAAGACAAGATTTAGTTTAGGTTGAAGCATCAAATTTCAACACTCAGTATGGGAACACATGTCCAACTCCAATTGGTACATTCTCGCGTTCATGAAATCCCAAGCATCTTTGATATACTTTAATTATGCTTATGGATGTGAAAGCATTTTATACAACTTGGTTTAATCGAGTTTCTAGATCTAAATATTTAGTGGCCTTAGATTTGATGGCCCAGTGGATGCGAGAGTCATATTAAAGATGACATAATTGTAAGTTGGTTGTAGAATCCTAAGGTTGTATTATAAAGTTATCTAAAGAGAACACATATCTACTAGGGTTATACTAGGGTTAACTTTGGTACAAAGACATGGCATGCACCCAATTGTTAGGTTTCTTGACTCTCAATGTCTTAGGCACAAACATATTATCAATTCTAATTTATTTGGGAGCTTGGTTTTTGGAACTCAAAGGATTTATCTCTAGAGTTCTATAGACCTAATGTGCATACTAACTTTGACTCATTTGTGCACTCAAGTTTGAACTTACTAATGATTAGCTTGCAACCCTCATCTATATATGAATAGATGTATGTGAAGATTCAAACTGCTAGATTAGTGGATATATATCCAATTGGGCCATCAATGGTTAGAAAATCTACTAGTGCTTACCATAAATGTGGGAACTTTATAAATTCTGACATGCTCAAGCTCTCAATTCCAAAAGTATTATGACATTATACATAGTATCATACCATGGACACAAGCATCCTTATAAATTTTAACTTATTAGAGCTCTCAATTTCAATCTCAACATGTCATTATATTTAAAATTTCCTACAGATGTGGGTATTTATAAATTTGATTTTACTTGAGATCTCAAGTTTGGATTTGACGCAATTTTATTCTTAAAGCTTGTAGCGGATGTGACAGTCCTTGTAATTTTAACTTAACATCATTTCAATTCTAGTTTTTTATAGGGGAAACATTTAGATTCCCACTTAGAGGATATGCACCATCACATGATTAACTTTCGTCAATTAATGACTTAGATTTCACTTGATAGAGTAATGAATGGGGTTTTGTCTCAACTTCAGAATCTTTCCAATGCTTCTTTCGTCTTGAGGACATTTTTCCATTATAGATTTACCCTTAGAAATCCATGGTCAAGAATTTTCTTGAGGAATTGATGGTCAAGAGTGTTATCCTCAAATTTAGCTGACTCAATTTGTGGGATAACCCCTACAAAACTTATCCATTTCGTAGCCCATGACCTCTATGCACACAAAATGAGGAAAAATTGAATTGGCCTTATGTGTAGTAAAACACCTCAAAAAGTCCTTTTAAGCGGTGTTAGTTTTCCCCCTTTTGAAAAATGCAAAATAAGTTTTTTCATACTTGGCATTTTTCTCTAGCATGCAAAGTCGCATTTTTTTAGTGACATTGCATTTTTGCCTAATATGCAAAGTCACAGTTTTTTTAGCGACTTTGAACTTTTTGAAAGAAATTCATTTAGTTGCGGAGATTTTTTTTGCAACTGCATCCCAGTTCGACATGTTTGGGCATTAATGGCAATTTATTATGGGGGTTCATATTTGTCTACCATGCTAAGTTTTTATTTTTTACTATTTATATTTTACTATTTTTCTCCGCTGTCTTCAAACTCCTCTGCCATGTCATCTTCACCATTTCTCGACAGATTTGCAACTCATTGTTCATGGATTCCTGTTCACCAATCTCAGGTAGGAGTTTCTGGTTTCTCCGTTACATTTCCTCTTTATATTGTTTAGTGTTTACAAAGTTTGTTTTCATTTTTTAATGCAAACCTAGGTTTTACCCTAAGTTTTAATATGTGAAACCCTTTGTTGAAATCATAGTTGGTGTGCAAAAGAAATATCAACTCTTGGTGGCTCAAGACTCGTAGGTCTACTATAGCAAGGTGGCCTAAAAACATCTATTGAAGTGAGTTCAATGAAGAGATAGGTGATTTGATTACTCTTAGATAAGTAAAGTCAAAGGATTTCCAACTTCTAATACTTTTTAGGATTGGATATACCAGTTCATTGCCATCATCAAGAAGGGCAATCAACAGATATACTGGGGTAAGAAAATTAGTTATTCAATTTGCCAACAACTCTCTGAGGTATCTACTTCACTAAAATTCTACATGACATCATATTTGGTATATGTTGCTGCATGCATGAGGGATTTCCCTGGCTTATCTTCAATTGGTGATAGAAGACAAGTACTAGTGTATGAATACTATCCACAATTAACTCTGGAAGAGAGTGTCAAACATTGCAGAAGGGTCAATGATGCTTTCTTCTACAAGTACATTTGCATGTTTGAAAAGGATCTTAGAAAGAAGAAAGTTTTTGATGCTGCATGGGAGCAGGTAAAGAGGTTTGGTTGTATATTTCTATAATTTCCAACCTTTACCTATATCAAGATTGGGTGTTTCAATGGGCAACCCTATATGTTTCCAAGGTATCCAGGATATAAATTGATACTAATGGAGTTATGCAGACAGATAATGAATGCGCATAGTAAACAAGTAGAATCCCATAAGTCTAGTTTTACGTTTCTAGTGACCATTGGCTGGTACACAGTATCAACTACCCCAAAGGCCAAGGCAATGGAAAGTGGGTTGCAATGGATAACCCTTAAGAGGTACAAGAAATAGAATGATTTTGATTACATGGGTATGAAAGATAAACTCAAAGGTAACTACACTCACGTACATATAATTGAAGATATTTGGGCTAAGTGTAGGACCGAAGAAGATATAAGGAAGCTAGATTACAATCGGCTTACCTTAGAGCAAATCAAAAATTTCAACCTTGCAGATATTCCTAAGGATATGCAGGATGATGATGATATACTGGATCCTACATATGAGAGCAATAAAATTGTTGATACCCCTCTTACACTAATTCAATGGTCACTGAAGGAGTCCACTTCCGTAAGGGATAGGTTTCAAATAACCCTTTATGTAATGTGCCTCTTTTTTTGATGATAAATTATGAAGAATTTTTTTTGACCTTTTCTATTCTCGAAGGTTAGAAATGTTGGAAACAATGCAGATAACTGAGAGGGGGCGGGGTGAATTAGTTATCTCAAAACTTTTCTTACTTTTACTTTCTTTTCTTATCTTAACATTCAGTGATATATCAAAACATGAAAGCATAAGCAACCATAAGAACTGAAATGAAATTAACACACATAACACAAGGATTTTTACGTGGAAACCCTATTAAGGGAAAACCACAGGGTGACTAACCCAAGATTGTATTCTCTGTTAAAAGAATAAAGGAGTACAAAATGGCACTTGCCAGCTAGGGCTTACTACCCGAGCACACTGCTCAAAAGAGGCTCATTGCCTACAAGAGACTCACTATCTACATAACTTACAGAAGATCGCCAAGTATTTGAACTGATGAAAAGCATCTTCATATGCAAGAATTTAGTTCCAGTTGGGCACAGTATACTGATCTAACATGTATTTCATCCTTCCTTTGCTCAGTATTGCTATTCTGTCACATTCCGGACTTGGATTGAAGCTTTCACACTTATGTCTGCTATTCTTCGCACTTCACTTATTACCACCACACACCACACCCTCACAAGCTTGAATCCATCGAGTATATATATCTGCATCAACGGTTTCCAACAACTTTCTAGTTGGCAACAAGAACACTTAGGATATTTGCAAGTCACTATTTTGTCAGTTGAATCCATACTTGATTGATGATGTGCACCAAAAACTTAGGCATATAAGTCATTACCTATGTTGGCCAAATCATATAACACTTCAAGCTATTTGATCAACACCTTCTGCACATCCGAATTGAGGTCTGATACCCTATTGGTTAGTTCTTCCTCTGTCTGCACTGTCTAACTAGAGTCTGATACTCAGATGCTCATATCTTTCACATGCTTTGTCACTGGAGGCTAAATCTCTGCAATACAGTAGTTTATATACTCCTTATTACTCATCCAAATTTGCAACATGTTGGGTTTCACCATCAACAAGTTCTGGACCCAACTGTCAGACCCTATCATATGCTCTGTTCTTTGACTACTGGACCAACTTATCTTCAATCTGACTTCCGGTATGAGTAATTTATGTATTGCGGATATGAGGTATATACTTTGTTGCCATCAATGACAACACTTATGAATCCTAGCAGTGTCTCTTGCCAACAATCTCCCCCTTTGGCATTGATGGCAACACTTAGTGAAAAATGACTAAGTGTCGCAGTAACTCCCCCTTTGCTTGTGCTCCATCTCTCCATACTACTTACCAGTGCTCCTTTAATGTTGGATTCCTCATTTTTCACTGCTCTTCACTTCCCCTTTGACATCAATGGCAAAGGGTAGGGTCCGCAAACCAAAATTGTGCAAAAATTACTATAAAGCCGCATATGTACATACAATCCAAGCTAAACTTACATATACTTAAGTATATCTGCAAATGTGGTTTTCAACTGTACAAGCTCTGTGGCCCAACTTCTCTTCATCCTATCCAAAATGGAGATGTGTCCACTCAACAAAAATGCATATGCTTCTACCCTCTTCAAATCTGTTGGATCACTAGTCCGGGCTGTGCTTAGAGCATCTACCAAGGCATCATGCATTGCCTCTAACTTAGGGATGATTATCCCTCGGAGTTCACCCATTCTATCCATTATATTATTCTTCTCCTTAATCATTATCTTTATTTCATTTATTATAACAAGTTGGCATTCTTGATTCACCAAAGAGGTAGTAAGAGGATCAAAATTTTGAGATAGACTTGACAATTTTCCTTCTTGTTCTTTCATTTTCTTCTCAATGTCTTCTGCCACTTTAGGCCAGGATAAAGAAAATTTGTATATGTCCCCACCATCCTTAAGAGCACTTTTAATGCTCTTTATGCCAAAGTCTAGGGTTTTTCTATCATTAGCAATTAGTCCTTATACCTCACTGAATATTTGCCCAAAGAACTCCTTCCAGACCTTAGTTTCTGCTGATTTTTCTAAGGACTTAAAATGTGTATTAACAGAATTAACTAGGTTCTTCAGATTACCGAATGGAGAGGTAGATGGATCCTTCTGATAAGTGGGCATGATCTTCTCCAGCACTCTTGAAGCAATACTTAGCAGCTCACTGTTCTCCATATGAGATTTTAGGAGTTTTTCTTTGGCTTTGGCCTGAGCAAAAGATGTTATCTTCATTATCTAAACCAGAGAGAGAGAATCCAGATTCAGTGGCCCTTGAATCAACTCTAGTTCATCTAACTCCGCAACTTCCTTGTCCAAGAAATTTTGTACTGCTTCTGCAGTGTCTCTTGTAGTCTCAACTTCTTTTTCTTTGGGGACATCCGGACTGATTTGTTTATTGTCATCAATAGTATTTGTCTCTTCTTTCTGCACTTCCTCTTCTAAAACAGAGGAGTCTAATGCCTCAGATGGCTCTTCATCAATTTTCTTTAATCCTTCGACATCCATGCCAGAAGACTCTTCATTGATTTTCTTTAATCCTTCAACATCCATGTTAGAAGGCTCTTCATTTACTTCCTCTACAATGGGAAGATTAAACCTTTTCAAGGCTCTCCAGAGAATTTCTTTTGTCTCATCAACTATTTGGTCAATTTCTGCATAAGCTTATTCATTCTGGACTTTCTCTAGAAAACTTCTTTGCTATCCTTGAAAACCATGTCCATTTGTTTTGGAGTGATAGATGGACATAACTGTATCACTATCTGTTCCCAGATCTCCAAGTCTTTTGTTTTTGCATTTTCTTTTCTTAACCCCAGTACTTCTTTTAGGCTTTTAGGAATCAAGGAGATTATTTCAATGAAGGCTTTGTTATAGATGTTCAAGTACCTGACAGTTGCTTCCTCAAGAATTCTCTTGTCTGCATCATTGTATTCATCATAGAATTCTGTTACCGACTGCAGGTTTCCATCAACAGTGATTGCTTTGATGATGTCTTCAATGGAGAGAGTAGGTCTCTCAACAAACTCTTTTGTCTTCTGCTCCTCATCATCCCTTTTATTCTTGGTAGGTTTGTTCTTGGCTTTCTTCAATTTTCTGACTTCCATATCTAATTTTGTCTCTTCATCATCCTTAAGGCTCACATATGTTCTTGTGGCCTTAGACTTGTTTCTCTTTTCTCCTTTGACAAATGGTTTGGCTTTTGATTTGGTATTTTTTGAGCTTTTAGAAGTGGCAGGGGCAGAACTTCTAGTAGATCTCGTCTGGGTAGAGGCTTTCACTAGAATGGTTTCTTTCTTTGCTCCTTCCCTTTCCTTTTTAGTTTTCTCTATTCTTTCTCTATTTGCATCAACTACCTCCTTTGTTATGCCAAACTTCTCAGCGAGTTCTTCAACCTCCCTTCTCACTTTCCTTTTTGTCTCAGGCTTCCTTAATTCAACAAGTATTTTTATGTTTAGCTCATCAAAGGTGCCAAACCTCTCTGCTTCAATGCCCTTGGGTTGGCTTAACAAGTTTTGAACATGTGCCTCCAATAAGTTTTCATCAACTTCATAACCCATGGCCATTACCCATACAGTTTGTGGCTCAACTGTCTCCATTAGGCATTGATCTGTATCAACCATGAAGCAAACTGTGTCCTTGTATTTCTCAACTATTGATTTAGGTATTCTTTCTCTTGCATGCATCATGCTCTGGAAATTCTTGAAGTAACCCCAGAGAGCTGTCTTCCGGGCTTGTGCATCACCAAGTCCATACAGATAATCTCTGATTTGAATGGCAATTGGTCTATCATTTGCCCAGATTAGCCCTTTTGACCCTGGTAACTCATTCATAAAATAAAAAGAATAGGCACAATATCATATTGCCATATTTGAAGGAATTTTTCTTATCTTTCTTGATCTTCTCTAGATTCTCCATCAGTTGATTCAATAGAAGCTCATGCAAATCATAGTCTGCATTTTCTTTCAACATCTGATATGCAGTAAAGATTGCTGTACCAGATACAAAATTCTCCCTACTTGAGTGGTAAATCTTGTAGCCAATTATAATTGATGCAAACTTGACATCTGGATTAGTAATATCATCTATAGTCATTGCCCTCTTGTCATATTTTGATCTGGTGGCTTTTGTTACCGTTTGATTATTCACAGCTTTGAGTGCAGGCAACCCACCAGTTGAGTGCAATTTGGTTACGGCCCTGATGGCATCTTTGGTTATCTTAAATGGACTCATTAACCACATAAAGTTATCATGCATCCTGCTCAAGACATACCGGACCCATTCGTCTTCTCCAAAAGACAGGAAATGCATGCAATGTGCAAAGTGCTTGTCTTTTAGGGGCTTGAATTCTATTTTGAGGTCAAATTCTCATTATTTAACTGTTTGTGATATAATTCCATCAATTCTATGTCTCCCAATTCCTTAAATTTTGTATGAATGTAAACCCTAACATCTTCTACATGCAGAACACCGTGCGGGATATGGGAAAATGCACCCAAGGGATCAACTTCTAGAGATTTGAAGGGATGTTTCTTGAATTTCGATCTCGGCCTCTTAGTGACATTCACAACCATGGGAGTAGCCATTCTAGCAATGAAATTTGGAGAGATTTTGCATAAAAGAAATACTTTTTTACGCCTTAGGGTTTGTAGCAACTGTCGGAGCGAATTTCTGCTTGATTTTGATCTTCACCTTGAACTTGAATAATCTACAGGATCTCTTCTCAGAGCTCTTCTTTCTTCTTCATGAGTGCAAAGTGTTGTAAATGACGAATGAAAAGCCTTTTATCCTTGCACAAAACCTAATTCCCTATTGCAATAAATGCATACTTTAAGTCATCTGGTTACCCTATTTTGAGTGAGATTCTCATGAATCACTGTGCAGATCTTCAAATAGTTATCCAAGTGAGTTAAAAACATACATTTAGCCTTCCAAAACATGTCTCCAAATCCACAGACCATAAACTTGCATTTTCAAATCATACCGGATTTGTTTGTGTAGTTCTATTTTTACCAGATTGCTACCGGAACAAGATCTACTCATAACTTATTCAAATCTTTATGCGGATTTCTCAATCTTCAACTAAATTATTTTTAGATGAACCTCCAAGACCTCTTTAATCCACAACCTCTGACTCTTACCCATTGTGCCGAAATTAGGTACTTACTAACGGGTTGGGGGAATTTGATCTCCTATGTAGCTCCCCCTGAGCCAAAGCTCACCTTTTAATTTCTGGAAGGATTATTAGCATCGGATTTCGGTGCGGATCCATCACCAATATTAATCACACTCTTCTTTACCCAAATCTTTCTCATCTCCTTTTGAATCTCATCCGCATTCACTTTACCTTTGCCTTTGTCTGGTTTCTAATCATGTTTCACTGGACCTTTTCCATCATGATTTTTGCTTCTACAGAATCTAGCTATATGACCACATTTATTGCAGTTGTAACACACAACATTTCCTTGCTTATTTGGTTGATATCCTCTTGATCTGCACTAATTAGCCATGTGCCCCATTCTATTGCATGCAAAGCATCTACCATTGAAAGAATTATTCATTTGTATGTTTCTGCATTCGTGAGATTTGTGACCATACCTTTTGCAATTGAAGCAATGACCAAAGAAGGATGGATTGTTCTGATTTATTCTGCTCCTGTACTGAGTTGCTTTATGACCAAATCTATTTTAGTTGAAGCAACTTCCATTGAAAGATGGATATCTTTAGCATTAGGTTGTCTTACCAGAGGGATTCTAGGCCTATTTCTTTGTCTTTCTGACCCAAAGTTCTTTTGACCAGATCTAGAGCTTTCACCTTTCTCATATCCCAATCCATGCTTATCATCTACCTTCTTTTGACTTTCAAGTAGCACTTCAAGTTTGGTTGAGCTTATCTTGAATTTTTCTTTGTATTCATTTGCAGTTTCAAGATCTTGTTTAAGAGTGTCAATTTGTCTCTCAAGCTATTCTTCATTGTATCTGGCTTCTTCAAGATCAGACTCAAGTTGTCTAATTACTCTATCCATTTTGTAGCAATCTTCTGATTTCTCTTTGAGGGATTGATTTAAGTTTTCTTTAGTCTTTTTCTTCTCTTCAATTTCTTGGGTAAATTTCATAACCCCTGATTCCATTTCATGTCTTAGCATAACAACTTCTTTTGACAGCTTCTCACATAGCTTTGTTTTCTCATTCAAATCCTCATCAGTATTATTGGCTTCATTCTGATTTGCTAACTTTTGAAGTAGTTCCTTTCTCTTTTTTAGGGAATTACTGAGTTTTTTTTCAGCTCATTGATGAAATCATCAGCCTCCTTGAGTCGCTCTCTCAAATTATTGACTTCAGACTGGGATTGTTCCAGCTCATCTAGGGTAGACTAAAGTTGTTCTTTCATACCATATGCATCCATTGAGATTCCCAGATCCTCCTCAAGCTATTAGGATTTTTCTGAGGAACCTACTCTGATACCAATTGTTGGAAACAATGCAGATAACTGAGAGAGGGGGGTGAATTAGTTATCTCAAAACTTTTCTTACTTTTACTTTCTTTTCTTATCTTAACATTTAGTGATATATAAAAACATGAAAGCATAAGAAACCATAAGAACTGAAATGAAATTAACACACATAACACAAGGATTTTTATGTGGAAACCCTATTAAGGGAAAACCACGGGGTGACTAACCCAAGATTGTATTCTCTATTAAAAGAATAAAGGAGTACAAAATGGCAATTGCCAATTAGGGCTTACTGCTCGAGCACACTGCTCATAAGAGGCTCACTGCCTACAAGAGACTCACTGTCTACATAACTTACAAAAGATAACCAAGTGTTTGAACTGATGAACAACATTTGCATATGCAAGAATTTAGTTTCGGTTGGGCACAATATACTAATCTAACACATTTCATCCTTCCTTTGCTCAGTATTGTTATTCTATCACATTCTGGACTTGGATTGAAGCTTTCACACTTATCTCTACTATTCTTCGCACTTCACTTATTACCACCACACACCACACCCTCACAAGATTGAATCCATCGAGTATATATTTCTTCATCAAGGATTTCCAACAACTTTCTAGTCGGCAACAAGAACACTTAGGATATTTGCAAGTCACTGTTCTATTGGCTGAATCCATACTTGATTGATGATGCGCACCAAAAACTTAGGCATAGAAGTCATTACCTATGTCAGCCAAATCATATAACACTTCAAGCTATTTGATCAACACCTTCTACACATCCAGATCAAGGTCTGATACCCTATTGGTTAGTTCTTTCTCTGTCTGCACTGTCTAACTGGAGTCCGATACTTAGATGCTCATATCTTTCACATACTTTGTCACCAGAGGCTAAATCTCTGGAAAACAGTAGTTTAGATACTCCTTATTACTCATCCAAATCCGTAACATGCTAGGTTTCACCATCAGAGAGTTCCGGACCCAATTGTTGGACCCTATCATATGCTCTATTCTTTGACTACCAGACCAACTTATCTTCAATCTGACTTCCGGTATGAGTAATTTATGTACTGCGGATATGAGGGATATACTTTGTTGCCATCAATGACAACACTTATGAATCCTAGTAGTGTCTCTTTCCAACAAGAAATAAAATAGTCAATAAGGGAATAATAAGAATAATTAAATTTGAGCCAAAAATCTATATTTTCAATTTAAAAATATTTAATTATTCATTGTGTTTATGGTGGGGGCCACTTTAAGTGAAGACTGCATATCTACTTGGCAACTGAGCTAGAAATAGAAACATGATTTCTAAAGGGGATCGCTGGTTTTTTGGAGGCTATTAAAGGCATCAAGGGGTTTGAGGAGTCATTATTATTGGAGGTTATTTTTATGGTTATTTCTCTCTGTAGATTTACTTCCCAAAATCTCAAGACTAAACCCCTGAAAGCTTTCAGCTTTGGATGCCAACCCAAAGCCATCTCAACTCACAACATTGTTACAGCGCTACATACCAAAAATTAGATCCAGCTATTAGATGTTCACAGATTTTATAGGAAAGAACCTAAGGTCTTATACAACATACCCAACTATTTATAGACAAGTCTGCAACCCTCCATTAGAGCATGTCATAGGAACATATTGGTGTTGTTATGGTGAAAAAGTGGTAAATATCATAAATGAATATTAAAACCCAATAACACAATAGAATATACAAATAACAAAGCTTTAAAATAAGAAAGTAAACCTTACAACTTTGTTATCCCACAGCTTCCATTGCTCGCCTATTCTTGATCGATCTTTGTTGTGAAGAATATGGCCCTCAGGAAACACAATTCCTTGCACTTCTTCAAGATGACAATAGAGAGGTGGCTAGGATACTTTTTGTATAGAAGATGAGCTTCAATACAAGGAATAAAGGGATATGAGTTATATGATGGTGTAGGTGCCAAAGGCGCGCTATGGATTCTGCAGCATAAGTTTACTTGAAAGCATATGATTGTAGAAATAGAAGAATAGGGCTATATTTATAGAGTTGAGAGGGAGAAGATCACCGGTTGAGAAGAAATAAGAAGATCAATGGTTGAGAAACCTTGAGAGGATGTGCGCGAATAGAAAGAAGACATGTGTCATAGAAAAAGCTATTCTCTTTGAGTTAATTGCTTTCATGACAAAGATAAGAGTTGCTTTCACAAAATTAGAATGTTTTATTCTAATTTTAGAGTTATTGATAAAAACAAAAATGTTTTAAATCAAAAACTCAGTTTTTGCTTTTGTATGATAAGGAAGATTTATTTTTAGAAGATTTGGAAGATAAGAAAGTGAATTAAATAAACAAATTTATTTAATTACTTGCACATGATTTGGAAGAATAAATAAAATATTTAATTATATTTTATTTTTGGAGAGTGAGAGGATTTAAATAAATTTAATTGATTTATTTAAATTTGGAGGAATAAAATGATTTAATTAAATAATTTAAGAATTATTTAATTCTTGTTTGGAAGAATTTAAATTAAATAAAGGATTTTATTTAATTTTGACTTTTAGAAGAGGTAATTGAATATTTTGATATTTAATTAACTTTAGAGGAATATGAATCAAATAAATAAATTTAATTATTTATTTATTGATAGAGGGAGGTAGACTTAAATAAATATTAAAATATTTATTTGTTTTTTTACAATTTTACTCAGAATATGAAGCAATATATGAAGCCATATTAATCAAAACATCTATGCATGTAATCAGATTTGACTTAATGAGAATATGGGTTTCATCTAGGTGATAAATCTTGTCATTATTGCATATGGGTAGTATCTATTTTCTTTTCTATGCATTCTTTTCATGTTATGGCATTAAAAATATATGAAATCAGAAAAATTCAATAGGCAGAACTGTGTTAGATTTGACAAAGGATATTTCAGTGGTATCAGAGCTGGTAATCTTGCCAGCTTGTTGGGGTTTCAGCATTGCATGTCAGGTTAGGATTAGTTTAAGAAGAGGGTTACCATTGCATGTTAGTTCCAGACAGTTCTGGTTAGTGATCTTGCATTGCATGTCAGTTTGGTGGATACCCAGATGGTTGCATGTTA
This sequence comes from Cunninghamia lanceolata, assembly GCA_027924645.1. NCBI lineage: Eukaryota > Viridiplantae > Streptophyta > Pinopsida > Cupressales > Cupressaceae > Cunninghamia > Cunninghamia lanceolata. The sequence goes on from BSBN01000295.1 coordinate 1,372,981, forward strand.
CTTTCGATCAATTTGATTTAATTCTATGCACCCCAGAGAGTTAGGATCACACAGATATTACACTAGAAGCAAGTCAAGACAACAAGAAGAAGGAGCTAATATTATCCCAACTGAAGCAGAAATGGGTGAAAGAAGAGGTGAAAGCCCACCTAGGGATTTGAATAATCAACTTGATAATTTCTTGACCACCTTTGCCCAACAATAGTAGGAAATGCTACAGCAATGCCAGGATCATATGATCATAGCCATGGATCAAATGAGAATGGACCATACAAGATCCAGAAGATCAAGTAGTCATCACAGCAAAAGCGATGCTGGACAAGGAAATTAGGGTAGAGTAGCCTCTAATGCTTTTAGGACAACAAGCACAAGGTCTAATCAACCTCTTCATCCTACCTTTTTGCCAAAGCAAACTGAAGAAGAAGCAATTCCAGAGGTGGAGGAAGAGACACACATCATTGATGATGTTATGGTGGCCTATAATGATTATATAGCTCTCCCACTTGATGTAAGACAATTAATGAATCTAAATCAATTTATGAAGTAGCAGAAAGATAAAGCCAGATTCAAGTTGGAAAGGCAAGACAGGGCAGTCAACCCTAGGAATTCAAGGAAGCATTGAATAGGGTTCCTATACCCATCTTCGATGGAAGTGGGAAGATAAGTGCTAGATCATGGGTACATAAACTTGACACATTCCTATCCTTGAAACCTATGGAAGAACATAAGGCTATACAGTTTGCTATGATGCATCTGGAGGGCATAGAATAAGAATGGTGGCACCATGGGTTAGTATCACAGGATCATGCGTTGATACACTCATATGAGGAGTTTGTCAATAAATTGATTTCATGCTTTGATTGGAAGGATATTGAGGTTTATTATAGGGATTTGGCTCAGCTAAAGCAGGTTGGACATGTTGAGACTTACATCAATGAGTTCCAGAAAATAGTAGTCATGGTTCCTGATATGACTGAGGGGTGAGTGGTTATGTTGTTTGTTAAGGGTCTATGTGACAGATTGAAGGGTTTAGTGAAGGCTCATAAGCCTAGTACACTACATGATGCCATTGGCCTAGCTCTTGATTTGGAGACTACACCTCCCTTCCAACCTCAAAGAAAGACCTTCAGTGAACTTCAATTAAAACAAAAGGATTTTGATTAGCAAAAGAACACCCCACCAAAACCTGAAGAGGAATCCAAAAATGAACTACGCAAGAAAAATTTATGCTTCACCTGCAAGGAGACCTGGGAGCCTGGCCATCGTTTCCTTGGGAAAGGCAAGGTGCATCACATAGAGGTCCATTCCGATATTGATGAAGAGGTTGACACGAGTTCAAATAGTGATCATGAAAAGTGACCACATAATGATGCTAACACAGGAGATATAGCTTATGGTACTATTGTGGCACTATTGGGAGTTCCTAAGTATCATCCTTTTCGAGTGGGAGGAGTTCTTAAGGGACAACGGTCACTTGTTTGATTGACAGTGGAGCTACTCACAACTTCATTGACAAGGGATTGGTTGTGAGGAAGGGATTGCAGGCTGAGGAATTTCTAGGTTTTAGAGTTATGATGGCTGATGGATTTAAAATGAGTTGCACTAAGAAGCTTCCTCAGTTAAGTGTGTAGTTGAATGATTATGTGGTCACTGATCATTTTTATGCAGTTGGGATTGGTGAATCTGATATTGTCTTGGGCATTCAGTGGTTACAGTCACTTGGGAGATATATATAGGATTTCTAGCAGATGGAGCTAGAGTTCACAACAGATGGGAAGAAGATTGTACTAAGAGCTTTAGCAAATGGTGCTCCAAGTGTAGCAACAACAATGAGGATGGAGGCTCCTTTTATGAATGATGAGGTAAATGATTCTACATGTTGCATGACATTTTTACTTCCAATTATGAGTCATCATCCTTATGAGGGTTTGGAGAACATGATAATCATAGTAGCGCATCGGTCTTCTGTGGAGACTAAGGTATATAATGGTGAGTTTTCTGATTACATGTTGAGAATCATTATACTACTTTCCAGGAGAAATAAGGTGATGTTGTTTGTAGATTTCATGCAATGTTGTGTTTCTAATAATAGAGTTTGCAGATTTCTGAGATTGATATGGAATCCTCGAAGTTGGTGTTGGGTATGCAGGTATCGATTGCTTGGGATAATCTCCGGGAAGGGAGGACCGTAATGTTCCTCTTTGTTTGATGATAAATTATGAAGAATTTTTCTGACCTTTTCTATTCCCAGAGGTTAGAAATAAAATAGTCAATAAGGGAATAATAAGAATAATTAAAGTGGAGCCAAAAAGATATATTTTTAGTTTAAAAGTATTTAATTATTAATTTTTTTATGGTGGGGACACTTTAAGTGAAGATTGCATATCTACTTGGAAATTGAGCTGGAAATAGAAACATGATCTCTAAAGGGGATCGCTGGTTTTTTGGAGGCCATTAAAGACATCAAGGGGTTTAAGGAGTCATTATTATTGGAGATCTATTTTTATGGTTATTTCTCTCTGCAGATTTACTTCCTAAAAGCTCAGGATGAAACTCCTGAAAGCTTTCAGCTTTGGACACCAACCCAGCACACAACATTGTTACAACGCTACATACTAGAAATCAGATCCAGCTATTAGAGGTTCACAAATTTTACAGGAAGGAATCTAAGGTCTAATACAACATACCCAACTATTTATAGACAGGTCTGCAACCCTCCATTAGAGCATGTCATAGGAACAAATTGGTGCTTTTTACAATTTTAATTAGAATATGAAGCAATATTAGTCAGAACATATATGCATGTAATCAGATTTGACTTAATGAGAATAAGGGTTTCATCTAGGTGATAAATCTTGTCATTATTGCATATGGGTAGTATCTATTTTCTTTTCTATGCATTCTTTTCATGTTATGTCATTGAAAATATATGAAATCAAAAAAATTCAATAGGCAGAACTGTGTTAGATTTGACAAAGGATATTTCAATTTCCCACACCAATGTCTGGTTGGAAAGGAAAGGAATAAAGCTAAGGCCATTCAAAATAGGGTTGGAAGAGGAATATGTTGAAGGAGCCTCTGGCAAGAGATAGGAGTTGAGGACTAAGAACAAAATAGTCCTTGATGCTTCCTACTACACATCTTTGATGGAGTCCTTAAGTAATCTCCACCCATTTTTCCTATAAACAAATTGGGGAAACAAAGATCACAAAGTTCATTACAATAACTTCAAATATAATTATAGCTAGAAGAGATAATATTCATTCATCTTTATTGCAACTAGTGTTATTTATGAATGCTTTCTGGATTTAATTGTGTATCTTTTTTCATCGATGTTTCAGATCACACTCAGTGATCCATCATCAGGAAGAGGAAAATTATCACTGATTTTCTATCAATAATTTTCCTCTTCCTGATGATGGATAACTGAGTGTGATCTGAAACGTCAATACAAAAAGATACACAGTTAAATCTAGAAAGCATTCATAATGACTTTATGTACTATGGAAAACTCATCCCAACTACTAGAGTTATTTAATTATTCATAGAATGCAAGAACATGTGTTACCAATTTATTATTAGAATGTATAGGACTTTTCTTGGAGGCCAGCCCAAGTATCATGCCTACTTTTCCTCCTATCCACCATTACAATGAGGTATTCAAATTCATAGGGGTTTTGATGAGGTGTGTGGCCATTAGAGGTCTCCAAGCCATTTGATTGGTGTAGGGCTTCTACCATCTAGGAAATTTTGTAACTATTTTCTAGAACCAATCCAAGAAAACCATGGAATCCACCACTTAGCCAATCTAGGAAAATTATAGCATCCACCACTCAACCAATCTAGAACTCAATATCACTAGATTGACCAACTAACACATGCACAAGCATATGCCAACAATTCTCTAAACATCTAAGTCACAATTATAGTCAACACAGTTTGGAGGGCTACAACCACTCCAATGGGCCCAAGCACACGTCAACAAGGAAATATAAATTGATTCTTTTAAATAAACAATTAATTCCTTAGTTTGTGCTTCAAGTGGTCATTCCTTGTAGTGATTTTGGTTTTTCTTTGCAATGTGATTCTAGTTAGAGCACACACCACTTTAATTTTGATTTGAACATTATTCCAAAAAGTACATTCTATACATAACCCATCTTTCATTGCTTGTTTGTTAAAGTCTATATTAAAGATTAGTTAATCTAGAGCTATGTGTTAATGCACTTAGTTTGTGTAAGAATGGGTCAATGGTTATTCTAAAAAATAGAACACAACTAGTTTTTGAAGCACATCAATTATTAGGAATAGTTCACATTTATGGTTTGTTCTCCATTCATTTTTTCTACCACACATGTAGTAAACAATTTATTCAGATTTAGATGTGGAACATATATTAAATACTATGTTAGAGGTGCTTAGAGATAGTTGTTATGAGGACATGGTCACATCATCTATCCTAGTCTACCTGATAGGGCCACATCATGCGACCTATTCTATTTTGCCCAACCTAGTTTTAGTGTCTATCATGTCTTCATCAAGTCTTAGTTCTTATTGAAAAGGTGTTTCATTGAAAAGTGTAATGAGGCTTGTAACTTTCAAGGCAAGAGAGAAAGACTGAAACTTGTATTGGACACAAGTCAAACACTTGGATAATGATGTATAAGCTTGTAGACATGACATATAAATGATGCAAGATGTAGAGATCTAATGGTTTATGTATGACATAAATATGTAGCTTTAGATGCTCTATAATTAGACACGTCCTTAGAGTGATTCACATACACACTTGATGTAAATATGTAGCCTTAGATGTGGATATCTGACTCATGGATTGAGCCTATATCCACAAGAATGAAATGACTAGAAACTAATTGTTGGAAGTTACTTGTCTCAATCTTCTAACATCTAAATTTTAGTAAGGACTAGCAATGTTTACAAACACCTTTCAAGAATCTATTGAATTAAGAGGGTCATGTTATCCTTAGTCAGAACCCTAGGATGATTTATTCAATGACTTTAAAACAATGATTAAGGAAAGCAAGCAAATGTGCAATGGGCCTAGGATGAGTTCAAAAGCAAACAACTCCAAATCGGTTTCACTTTTAAGTTCTTTGACCAAGATGTTCTTTCACATTCTAGTATGATTTTAAATGAATGAATGAATGTATTTAAATGCAACAACATAACACATATATCAAAACCAATGCGCACTTGGTTAGCTCACAATGAGTAATAGGAGGATTTCACTAGGACTTATTTTGAATTAAAAAATTAAAAGTTTAGTGTTTGGATTTGTGATTGTAGAAATGACCTAACCCAAATCTACAACCATGGATTTGATCTAGGGTGGTTTTTTTAAGGCCTTTAGATTACACGAGGTCCTTAAAAGGATACCATATAATCAAGATATTTGTTTGACTTCCATTTTTTAAAGAAAAAAGTACACAACATTAGGGACAAAATTGTATACTAGTACCACTTATCTACTAGCTCGATAGATGACCAAAATATTAGGGTGTAAGTTAGTCATTGTGGACATACTATGAATATATTGTATGGATTGGTATTACAAATGGGAAGATTGTGTTTCTTTGGTAGATCCCATGTACAATAAAACATATCATTTTAATATATACATAGGTCCCATTGAATATATTATATATAAAAAATTAAATGTATTTAGTGGTAAAGCACATTAGACTTACATATCAAGGATAAGTTTCCAATTAAACTTATCTTACTTGAAAAATATTTTTTTTATGTAACATTTAAATGTGCTAGTTAATTTATAGTTCATATTTGATCACATGATCTAGTAAATAAGTGGTGTTAATGTGTGCTATTAGGTACACCATTAATATGATTATTGTATTCAATTATTGTATAATTTCTTGGGGGCTGATCTTGGAGAACTTGACTACTTGTAACTAATCAACAACCATTAAGGTATTTATAAATACCACCAAGTTTACAAATGTTTAAGAAACATACAGAAGTCAGAGTGAGTAGGTAAACTAAAGATCAAAGATTAGTAGAATACATAGGACAAGTTCATAGAAGTGGGACAAGTTTACAGTCATAGATTATTCTTAGATCATAAGACTCATCCCTATATAGAATCAAGGGAATATTGTAATCCCATGATGATATCCTCTCTATCATCTCCTATTCCTAACCTTGAAGCTTATCAAATTTAGATCTTCATAAGTTTTTATGTGCATTCATCAGTTATCAAGCAAAGTAGACTAGTTTTGTATTTATGTTCTTGCACATTTTAATTATTAAGCTCAATATATTCAAGTCAACTCAACTCCATAATTAGTCTAGGTTAGTGATGCTTAAATGTGTATGCACTTTATTTGATTATCCTAGACTAAGCTTTAGGGAACCTTGTTTTCCAATACATTTTTTACGAACTTAATAAATCCTATAAAGCCTATGTAATTTCATGGAAATGGCTCAACTTTGGGAGATGATGAGTCACACATGGAAATGGTTTAGATAACTTGTAGCCTTGATAGGATATAAGAATTGAAGTAAAACTGTCTAACCTCAAATTGGACATAAGGATTTGATGAATGTATAGAGCAAGAATAGGCCAGGGTCATTTAACCTTGTATCTATGCAAAATCTTGTGTGGTGCTCCTAAAAAAATATGGCTCATGGAATTTATGTGTAGATTTTTGAGCTTCAACTAAACTCACAATCAAGGATAAGTTTCCAATCCCTATGATTGATGAATTAGATGAATTGCATGAGTCATATTTCTTCTCCAAACTAGATTAATGGTTTACATAGCACTAGATCCATCTTTAGGAAGCGTTCTAGACCATGTTTTGAACTCATGAGAGCCACTCAAGTTCCCAATTATGGATTTTGGCCTCACTAATGCCTTGTTTACATTCCAAATCCTCTTAGATCTTTTAACCATTTCTTAGGAAATTCATTATGGTATTCCTTGATGACATCGTTATCTACAAAATAAAATTGGATGAGAACCTCATTCACTTGGATCAAGACCTCCAAATTCTTTTAGATAACTAGTTAAGCGCAAAAAGTGTTAGGACTAGGTGTTGTAAACCTTGCAAGTCCTAGTGATGATGTCATTATTGAATATTTACAAAATATTATAATGTTTGGTCTTAATGGAAAAGGGTGCCACACATGAAGAGAATCTTGAGATTGCTTTGTTGGCAATCTCTATTGTGTGTCATTTATCTTATTCAACGATTGTAAGAAGTCATTGAAAGGGGATTGCAAGTAGACTAGTCAAGGCATCTTTAATTGTGTCACAATTTAGATGTTTGTAAGAGGTTTGTAAGAGACAATATCGCACCACCAAGGAGAACTCGAAAGTTACATATGTTTCCCTTGGTCATAAGGGTCAATGGTCATCATCATGAGTTATAAATTCTAAGTGGGGAGGAGTTAACTTTGGAGAGGGGCACATGTTGGGTTCAACTTGAACAAGATGGACCAATGTTTGACTCATCGTTTTGAGTCCATGGTTTTGGAAAAATATTTATGATTTCTAGGATCTCCTTTTCCTATATACCAAGGGATTGAATTGCAGATTGTATGTTTGATTTTATGTAGGTTTACGTTGCTAAAATTCCTCCAAAATGCAAAGTGTTGATCTTTAATTATACAATATCCCAAGCCAATTTATCCAACTTTACATAGATCTCTTGTGTCAGTGGATGCAATTTGCCTTCTACACAAAAAACATGTACCATTTTATGGCCTTCAATCCAACTACATCCAAGGATCTTTTTAATTCTTTTCTCTCATCAATCTCCTTACCATTTGAACCTCGCACCACCTGACCACTATAGACGTTTGAGAGAAGAAAATAAGTCACAACATTTTTAGGAACCAAATCAAAAAGCAATGTCGTTGTAAATACTCCCAAGCCTATGCACATAGGTGATTTGCAGGGACCAAGAAAATACATCCACACAACCACCATAGGTTTAACTGACATCTTAATGATACATTTTAGGGTGTCCTTAAGATAGCCAACATGGGCAAGAAGGTCACCCATGCACACATAATGATTAATTGTAGGTGTAATGCAATAAGGGTTACTCTGCGATTGAAGTATGTACAACCCTCGTCCACTAAACTTGTATGGTTGCACACACATAGAACACAAGCAAAGCTTATAATGTCATGATATGTTCCAAAGTACTTTATTAATTCAAAGATTTTGAAAGCATCCTTTCAAAATCTATTTTGTGCATATTCCTGCAATCATGGCATTCCATGAGACCACATATCTTTGAGGCATTTTGTCAAACAGTTCAGGTGCCTTGTCTATGCTTCCACATTTTGCGTACATGACTACCAGAGCAGTTGCAACTAGAACATCTGAAAAAATTCCTCTCCTTTATGCTTTGATGGATGTCCATACCCTGTTCCAAAGCGCTCCCATTTGGCACAGGCTGGGAGGAAGCTGACAAAGGTTGTAGAGTCTGGCTTTACGCCTGCAATTCCAATTGCTTGAAAGTTTCTAAAGCATTTTCAACAAATCCATTTTGTGAATACCTTGCGATTGAGGCATTCCATGAGAACACGTTTCTTTGAGGTATTCTGTCAAACAGCTCACGTGCCTTGTCTATGCTTACACATTGTACATATCCTGCAGTCATGGCATTCCATGAGATGATATCTCTTTGAGGCATTCTGTCAAACAGTTCACGTGCCTTGTCTATGCTCCTACATTTTGCATACATGTCTAGCAGGGCAGTCACAACTACAACATCTGACAAAATCCCTGTATCCTTTATCCTGTTCTAAAGCTCCCATTTTGGTACAGGCAGGGAGGATGCCGGCAAAGGTTGCGGAATCTGGCTTTACACCTGCCAATTGCATTTGCTTGAAAGTTTCTAAAGCCTTTTCAACAAACCCGTTTTGTGTATATCCTGCAATCATAGCAGGCGAAGAAACCACATTTCTCTGCGCACCATCCGGACAGTTCGCGTGCCTTGTTTATGCTTCCACATTTTGAATGCATCGCTGGCGGGAGACGATTTCAAATTGATTGGGCGGGAGAAATTTAAGTTCACCAAACCGTGACCGCGAAGCCTTAAACCGTGACTGCCGAAATGGAAAATGGGAACGGAGAGTGGGAAGTGGAACGGACGGAAATTCAAGGGCCCACCTTGCCACGTCACATGGTCAGCGCTTAGGGTGTGTTGTTTAAGCCCAGTCGAGCTGCGTAATGTCGTCCTCACCGTAAAATCTCCCCAACAGACTGAATGTCGAATATTTTTTCATTTATCTCCAAAAAGTTTGTAATAAAAAGAAACAGAAAAGTCAAGCTAACAAAATTTCCAAAGCCTAAATTGAGTATCTTTTCTACACAAAGCTAATCCACCAAACTCAAACTGTACTATATCCCAGCCGTGTGCCTAAGCCGTGGTCACATGGGAGCACTTGACCGCTAAGATGCTGCCTTATATTTCTTCCCTGTGGTCTTATTGTCAAGAGCGACAAAAATATACAATAGGTAAATCAGTGAGAAATTTTGGTTGTCGGTTTTTAGAAACAAAGGTACATGTTGCCGGGTTATCGAACACTGACTACCGGAATATCGGACAATTCCGGTGATGGAAAATTTTCGGTCAACTTCGATTCCCATTTAAATAGTCTATCTGCTAATAAACAATAAACAAATATATTCTGCAATTAGTTTTTTTGAAATTGGTTTCTCCGCTCGTCTTTGCTCCTTTTCTTTTTTAAGAATTTATTTGATTTCTTTTGTTGATTTGTGTTTGAGATTTTATGCATTTGTATATGTTATTTGTATTATATTTTTTTTATGTGGGTTATAGTTTATTGTTTTTAGTTTAGTTAGTTTTTTAAAAAATGTTGGTAGTATAGTTTTTATTTTTAATAAAGATATGTTTTATGTGTACCATACACATGTGACTTTTTGATGTTACTATAATTACTTTTGTTTAGGTTGCATGGCAAGGTAAAGTTAGAGAGGAGTCTTTATTCTTAACTATTTATTTTCTCATTATTTTTAATTATTAATTTTGTTATTATCTTGTTATTAACATAGATATTTTGAAGGATCACTCGCTGTCCATTAAGCCTTGGTCCCCTTCCTTCAATCCCCTCACTGAGACGCTAAATACCAGACCTATTTGGGTAAGACTACTGAATCTCCCTCTCCAATTTTGGGAGGATTTTTGCTATGAAGCTATCGGTAATACAATAGGGCATTTTTTGAAGGTTTATGCTACAACTTCGAAGATAGAGCACTCTACAATGGCTCGCATATTAGTGGATTTAGACATTTCCAAACCCCTCCATGGTGATGTGGTCTTGATGGTGGAAAACAAGCCTTGGACGCAACTTCTGGACTATGAGGGTCTCCCCTTTCGGTGTAGGTGTTGTTTCTATGTCGGTCATTTAGCCTTTGGTTGCCCCCAGTCTCGGCGCAGGATTGCGGCAACTTGGTGGAAGGATGCGCTGCCAGATCACCTAACCGTTGATGCTCCCATGTCCTCTTCCCAAGAGGGGGTGTCGTTCGAGGTGAGTGTCTCTTCTTAGGAGCAGGTTATCCCCCAGCTTGCTATGGTGCCTCTGACGACTATGACTGCTGTTGATTTCGATGCTCCTATCGGACCTATTCTGGTGGCCTCTGATGCGCTGTCGGCCCCCTTGTTGGTCCATACTGCTACTGCTGCTAGCTCCCTTTCAATCCCTGATTCTCCTTCTGTGCTACCGTCTACATCGCGTGTTTGCCCTCTGGCTGCGAGGGCAGCTGAGGGTCACTTCTCTCACCTCGCTCTGAGGATTTTGACTCAAAGTTTTCTTGGACTATTGTCCATAGAAAGCAGAAAGGACTCCCTAGGTCTGTTGCTGCTTCGCGACAGAGAGTCAAGGGAGTTAGATTTTTACCTTCGAGACCTGGTGTTGTTTAGGTTCCCTTGTCCTGGCTGTCGTTCGACCGTTGTTCCTCTACTGTTTCTATTCTTTTTCTGGCTTGTTTGGTTTGGATGCAGCCCCTATTGCTACTTGCTTTGCATTGCCCATGGGGCTGCCTTGTAAAGGGTTCTGGACCCTCTTTTCTAGCTGAATTAATAAAAAACATAGATATTTTGAATATATTTATTTAAAAGATGTTGAGAGATATTATCTATAGGTATTTATATTAGATTTGTGGCATAAGTTATATAAACATCTTGAGATTTAATATCATTCATTATACTTTAAGTAGATATATCTAAGACATCTATTTTAGGTAGATATATTTAGGATATCTCTTCTAGTTTATTAAGCTTAGTAAGCTTGATATGTAATAAATTTTCATTACTTTTATGTTTGCTTAGATGTTATGGTGAGAGAAGTTCTTAAGAGAAAATACTTACATATCATTAACATAAATATTAATCTCATGTTCATATAATGTAGTTATATTACCCTTCCAAGAATAGTTATTATTCACTATTACACCTATAAATATTATTAGTTATCTTTTGTTATGACATCTATATTGTTGTATTATTTAATAAATTCTTAATCAGCATATTTGTCTATATGTCTGATATATGAAAATCCATATAAATTAAACTCATATATCATCCTTATTAACATGAACATTGTGCAATTGAATATAATGTAATTTTTATGTAATTTTCCTATTAAAATGGGAACTGAAAGAAATACCTTCTTCTATGTAAGGGTCATTTTAGAATGATGTGAATAAAACAAAGTTCACCTTCACTTTTTAGGTAATACCACATGTTTAGAAAATATATATGACTTCTACTTTACTAGTTCTTATCATAACAAGATAATTATAACAATCAATATATTTACTAGTTCTTTTAAGTGGTTATTATTAATTAGTTTTTCCAACCAATTTTAAAAGTATCTATTAATTATCTATTTTTTTTTATAATATTGAAAAGTAAAAAATGTAGATGTTTCAATTAAGACTAACAGAAATATGACTTATGTAAAATGCAATTAGATGAAAAGTCTGGTCCTTCTTATTTCTATATATGTGAAGCTCGAGGAAGTAATAGTTATCACTATATAAAAAAGCATGAGAAAAGTAACAGGTGTCCAACATGTCATTTTCAACATCTTAAAACAAAGAATTAAGTGTTGTATTTAATTTCCCTATTAATGGGGTAAGAAATAATTTTTCTACTAGAAAGAACTTTTTTTTAAATGCCCCCTTAGGAGCAATTCAAGCTAAACTTTGATGATGCATCTAAAGGCAATCCTTGTTTGGCTAGTGGAGGAATTATAATTAGAAATTATAAAACTTTTTTTTAAATGCGCCCTTAGGAGCAATTCAAGCTAAACTTTGATGATGCATCTAAAGGCAATCCTTGTTTGGCTAGTGGAGGAATTATAATTAGAAATTATAAAGGTTGTTTGATTCATGTGGGCACTCTTCACTTTGACCAATAAAATGAACAATGAAAGCATAATGGCTAGCTAGAGTGATAGGTTCAAAACTTGCTTTAGAAAAAGGACACGTAATTAGTTAATTGTCAAATGCAGTTCACAAATGTTATAACTAATCTTAAGAATCAAAATTTCCCAAATTGGAAGCTTTGTAGATTGCTCGATGAAGCCTTAGAGTACTACCAAAATATCACAAATGTCCCTTTTATATATAATTTTAAGAAAGGTGATAGGGTGGTTGGTGCTCTTGCTAATGTAGACATCTCACAAGACCCCTTCTCTACCCTTTTTAATGATTTCAATGATTCATTCCCCCTTCATTAGGAAAGATCTTATTGGATAAAAAGTTATCTTGATGTCTTTGTGGTGTTGTCATTCCCACTCTTTGTAGGCACTTGCATTTTTCCTCTTCAACTTATTATTTTTATGTTTAACATCTTGATGTTTCCCTGATGTAGTGACATACTTCAAAGACATTTATATTTATGATGGAAAATTTAATCTTCTCTTTTGCATATGATTACACATGTTACTCCTCATTATCATGACAAGTTGTGGTTTTGGTGCAATGTGTATTGCTTGTGTGGCTGGGTTTTATTGGTGTCTACATTCTAGTTAAGGATAGGTAGAATTTGTTTGTTCTTGACTATATGTCTTATGGCTCCAAAACTATCATGTGAAGGGTCTTCCACATCGGCAAAGATGGCGTTTAAAATACTATGGGAGAAGCATTATAAAATATGGATTTATATTAATTTGTTTAATGAGCTACACATACACGCATTCAAGCAAAGGTTAGGTTCTACAAGCGAGGATCTTATTTTGTTTACCAAATTGGATTCTTTTCTTTTATCTTTTTCCTGGGCTCCATGTGGCAAATTAGGAGGGGTTATTAGAAAATGTAAGACATGAGCAGCCCAAATGTCATTTAATATTTAATGCCCAGTAGAGATTATGCAGCAATAAGAGCTGCATGATATGTGTCTTTTCCTTCTATTTCCTATCAATGTGGAGTCAAGATGATCATGTTTAAGCATGAAAATTTGATTGTAATAAGAAGCAGGGGTAAAACCAATTATTATTAAAGTAGTATTCATCTGGGGGTTAGATATAAAGGTTTCTAATTTTTTGTTTTGTGTTCTGCTAAAGGTAGTTAAGACAGAGCAATAAGTTTATATGTCATGTTTTTATGATTTGTTTTTTTTTTTCAAATTTTTACTTGATTTATTGAAGAATTTTGTGGGGTTTTGTAATCATTGTAAATTCCTGTTTTTGCTATAAAGATGTGTGTCATTTGGTCTAAGATGTGATTTTTCCAGGGTGAATGAAATCATATATGTATTAGTAATATTTCTCACCATGATGTCATAGTTTATCCATGATACTTTCATCATCCAAGACATATTCTGTGTATTCTTAAAATCAGATGATACAATTACCCTTACATATTAAACATTTTACTCTATCGGTGAATCCGTTATCATAAAATTCATGCAACTGCTAATATTAGGATTGTATGACAAATAAGTTGAAAGAATATCCTGTGGAATTGTCTGTTGCAGATCATACACATTGACAAAGCTGTCCATGTTTTCCCTCTACTAAATAAAGCATACATCTCATAAACTGCTATAAATTTAGCTCCAATGAAGCCAAAAAGATCTCTAAGAATGAGTGGGAGAGCAATCATGGCAGGTTAGATTGGACAGATATACAGTGGCTCATTTTCATTTAGTTTTTTCATCTATTGGAGTAACTATTCTTAAATATTATCTATTTCAACAGTCAAAGGTCAATTTTGATCAATAAAAATAAAAATAAGATAAATAATTAATATTTTTATATGAATGAAATGTAATATTACAATTGACTGTTTCACTATTACAATGGATAATATTTAAGTAGAGTACATTCCAATTACATCACTTACCATAAAAATTATATATTTGATTCTTTTAATATGATAAATAAAATTAAATGATATAATTTTAAAATAAAATTCCTAATTATATGATATAGTTGCAAAGTAACATTCTGGATTATATGATATAATTAGTTAATTATATGATATAGTTATTGAGTTATATTTAAAATTTATTAGATATATATTTAACTAAAGAATTGTTGAGGCTCTAATATTCTGGATCATATATACGTATATTTTGAACATTATTGATTTTGTAATTCCAATGTAAGTCTGCAATATGATATGAGTTATTTTATGATATAAGTCCACAGAGCAGATTGTGTAAGCCATACTTTTCATATCCAGAAGATAGGAAAAGTGATGTACAATTGATAATCTCAGAAATTCAGGGAAGACATCTGTTGGGTATTTCATTTTCTGTGATTAATGCTGTAGAAAAGTTTTTAGATCTGCATTGTTCTTCGCAAGAGTTTATTTGCCAAATGAGAACAGATCTGGTACAATGTTAAAAATAATTACTAATCAATATGTTCGAAACATAATCTGAAAATCATATGAATAACTAGGCGACGAGGATTGAAAGCAATATGTACGTGGAAACAAAAAAACTTTTGGACAGCTTTAATTTTAGTCTTTTCAATATTTTTAGTGTGGGAAAGTGAAGAGTCAGTGCCCCTTTTAAATGTTTTGTACCATATTCCAAAGCCATCAGCCACATCAACCATCTATTCAAAGGAAAGTGGAGAGTTATAGGTGATGAAGACTAAATTGAATGATTGGTGAATGGAGAGCAGTAAGGGCCCAATCACATGACCATTATTTAAAAAGAAAAATTGTCTTCTCAAAAAAGTGGGTGAAACGACATAATCTCCACGTTGGATGATAGTGAAAATAGATATTTTCTTAAAATAAATTTGTCAAGTCAATTGAAGAATTATAGTTGTTCCACCAAAAGATTTAAAATAGCAGTACATATGGAGAGTAGAGGACACAAAAATCTTGAACTGACTACTTGGTGAATGGCATACACTTTGGAAAAAAGTAGTGGAGAGCTTTAATTTTAATCTTTTCAATATTTTTAGTCTAGAAAAGTGAAGATTCAATACCCCTTCAATAATTTGTCATTGTTGGCACTCTCGTATTAGTTCTTGTCTTCTTTTCTATTTTCTTAAGATTTTAAGATGCTATGGCTCAAGAAACACTTAAGTTACTTTTGGAAAGAAGAGATATTTTAATTTTAATGCTCTTTTAATACGCATTTTCCAATTCTTATTTTGTTAATGTTTTTTTCCCCTTAATTTCACTTTTAACATAACTATCTTTCATTACCAAGAATATCAAATGAAAATTAATTCTCTTTGATTTTTAAATTATATATTATATTATTGTAAAGGAAAATAAACTTTCCTTAAGCTTATTAATTTATTAATTTAATAAAATGTATAAATTATATACATAAGTATTAGTAATAGGGTGAGTGCAGGATCATCATGGGCTAAAAAATACCTCTAAGTGGAAATGAAAATGCTAAAAAATAGAGTTAAACAACTTCACATGAAATTTTGAATGGATTATCTGTTGACCCCAGTTGGCATTTGTTGGCAATGATGTCAAACAATATTACAGTTGGCAAAAGTTGTTTTTGCAGTGGTGGTCTTAGGTGACACATGGTAATATAGTTCCATGATTTGATAAAGTGCTTTATGGTGACATGGTTTTCATGACTGTGACAGTTGATCTTGATAGTGGGTTTAATATGATGGATGTTATCTTGACATATCTTTATGTTGGCATATGGTTTATCATACATCATGTGATTATGTGGCAGAGTGACATTACATGCATATTGAATTATGAGGTTTTCTCAATGTCCTATTTATTTGATGTACTTGGTTAGGGTGACTAAGAGTCACTCAAAGTCACATCATGTTTAATTTGCTCTTATGGCATATAAATTCAAATTCATAAACTTTGTTATAAAAATGCCACTTCAGGCTATGTAAGTGATTTAACCTATCGAACAGGTCTCAAGCTTAAAAGTAGGTAAAAATGGGCTTTTGGTCAATTGAAGTTTATCGGCCCCTCTTAGGGCACACTGGGAATGCAGGTAACATGAACCAAAAGGGCTTCATAACATTTCATTTTGTATGGTTTGAGCTTTGAATATGAGCTCTCCGCTGAGCTAGGGTATGAAGACAAGGGTTTTATATTTCATCATTAAAAGTCATGGATATTGTAGAATCTTTGAGGAAGAATCATGCAGGATGTGACAACGCTGACTGAAGGTTGTGGATAGTTAATATATCGACTGGTTTTTTAGATGTTTTCATTCTTTTTCTTTCATTCTTTTCAACAATCATTAGCAATTATTTTGATAAAAAAATGATTAAGAGTTGTTAAGGTTTATTATAGTTTGCATATGATATAGTTGCCTTCTTTTTGAAAACACAGTCATTTCTCAAAAATACAAGAAGGATCTTAAGTTTTTTGTTTGTTCTTCATTTTGTAAATGGAAAACATAATGTGGGGATTAAAGTTTTTAACGACTTGTAATTCTCTGCATAGACTGTGTTTATATGACAGTTTTGGAAAAAGGGTTTCAGTTGATTAGTTTGTTGGTAAACTCAGACAGGTTTTGCCCATTTGTGTTTGGCAGTTGAAAAGAGTGATTATCTTTGTTTATCCATAAGCAATTTATGCTAGGGTTTGAGATATTTTTGAAGGATATTGTTACAATTCATTAGCTGTGGATAGTTTTGTCTAACTATGGTTTCAGTAATGGTTAAGGACTTTATGTTGAGATCTTGTGTTCTGTTCAGATTAACCATGATTTGGTGAAGTCATTAAATATGTAAATATCTTTCTTTATCCTGTTGTACGACAGAGAACCATGGTTAATATGATTTGAGTTACAAAAGTTTTGATAAAAACTTGTAATGACATTGTGGAAACCATGACATATACAATTTGGGGTTCGACCCTAACCATGACTGGTTACCTAGACAGTTTCAAATTGTTGGAGCAAAACAGTTATATTTTCAAACTGTTTAATGAAAGAAAGAAAGACATGTTTTGAGAAAGTATAAAAGATAAATTATACTCTATTGTATTTTCTTGGTTTTTGCAATCACTGTAATATCAAAAAAAACAATAGAATATAATTGAACATCTTTCTATATTCAATGGTATATGTGCACAAACTATTGTATCTCTTGGAATCTCAAAAATTCAATGAGACATTCAAGAATAGAGCATCAAGAGAAACAAAGTAATCCTCTGTATTGATAGAAATTATTCATTGTATTGATGTACTTGAGATGTGCCAGTGAGGTAGGATAAAAAGCCAGTGAGGCAAAGTTGTAAAAAGCCAGTGAGGCAAGAAAAGAAGTTAGTGAGACTGTATGATTGGTATTTGATATTGAGCCAATGAGGCATCTTACCCAAGTGGTTTTTATTCCCCAAGAGGGTTTTCCACTCATGCATTTTTTTGTGTTATGGTCTCTCTATGTGTGATCCATTGATGTCTTATGTCTAAACTTTTCATTACATTCACTGTTCAATACTTTATTTTTTGTCTTGCAAAACATTCAAATCAGCATTACAATTTGTTATTTCAAGTTTGAAAAGAGATAAAATTTATCTGTGTTTGTCTCCAACACTGATTCACCCCCCCTCTCAGTGTTGGTTGTACTCTAATAAGTGGTATCAGAGCCAGACCCTTGAGTAAAGGTTTAATCAACCTAAGTGTTTTCTGGTAGAGTACACACAATGTCATCCCAGGAAGTTCTTTCTACCT
The DNA here is from genome assembly GCA_027924645.1 of Cunninghamia lanceolata. NCBI lineage: Eukaryota > Viridiplantae > Streptophyta > Pinopsida > Cupressales > Cupressaceae > Cunninghamia > Cunninghamia lanceolata. Next base: position 1,391,142 of record BSBN01000295.1, read on the forward strand.
TTAAGGCACCTTTATTTGATGGTTTTGATTATGCATTTTGGAAATATAGAATGGAGCATCATATAAAGTCTTTAGGCTTTGATGTCTAGAATGCTATTGCTTCTGCTTATACTGGTACTGGAACCCCATCTATAGCTAATGAAGAAAGAGCCTATGAGTGTAATGCAAAGGCTTCAAATGCCATTTGTTGTGGTTTATCTAATGATGTCCTTGTCAATGTCATGGAGTGTAAAACTGCCAAGTCTATATGGGAAAAGTTATCAAATATATATGAAGGAGATGAAGATATTAAAGAAGTAAAACTTCAAGCTTTAAGAAATAAGTTTGAAGGATTGAGAATAACAGAAGATGAGAAGGTGGCAGAATACTTTCAAAGAGTTCAAGAAATTGTAAATACAATGCGAGGTCTAGGAGAAAAAATAGAAGAAATTACTGTTGTGAAAAGATCTTAAGAACCTTATCTCCTAAGTATGATTCTAAAACCTTTGTTGTAAAAGAAAGAAACATGAAAAAATTAACTATAGATGCTTAACATGGTATATTCACTGCATATGAAATGAGAAAGATTGATGATACTTCTAATAAAGAGACTGCATTCAAATATGTCAAAAAGGATAATGAAGTTAAATTTGAATATGAAAAATTAGATGATGATGAATCGGTTCTTATAAGTAGATTAAGAAGAGGCTCTAGTGGTAGGTATAAAGGAAAATTGCCCTTCAAATGTTTTAACTATGGTAAAATATGACATTATGCTGCTAGGTGTCCTAACAAGGAACAAGACAGTGAAGTGGAAGATAGTAAAAATATGTAAAGAAAAAGTATAACTTCAAGAAGAAAAACAACTTCAAATAGAATAAAAGTTTGATTGCTGATGTAACTGATAGCTATACTGAAGTGTCTAGTGAAGAAATTGATGAACATTTATTCATGGTTGCTGTTTGTGAAAATGAAAAGATAGAAGAAATCAGATTAGATGAATCTGAGATAGAAATTGATCTAGAGGGTGAATTAAAATGTGCTCTCAGTGAAATCAAGAGGCTTAAGAAAGAATCTTTGTTATATATAAATACAAATCTCAACAAGAAATTAATTCTTTAGTCAATAAGATCACTGATTATGAAAATTAAATTTCTGTTCTAAAACTTCAAAATGAAGAAAACAAAAAGATCATTGATGACACTCAAAAGTAGTTACCTGTAAAAGAAAAAGAATGTTGCACTCTTGAGGAAGAAGTTGTAAATCTGAGGAAAAAGGTTGTTAAGCATGAGAACAATAACAAACTGATTGATCATGACTTCTACAAAGAAAAAAAAGGTTCTGAACTACAAAAGGGAGAATGTTCAAACTCAAACAATGCAGCTACAAAAAGAGGTAATTTTCTAAGGTTTAACTTGCATTTTTCTAGCTATTGTTTTTTTGTGCAATAGATATGGACATAAAGCACAAGAATGCAGAGTTACATCTAGAAGTCAACCTAGTTTTGTAGATGGTAACTTGTTTAAGTTTTTGAATAATTTAAAATGCCATATCTGTAGAAATCTTGGCCATATAGCAAAGTTTTGCAGATCTTTCAATGCAAGACAACCAGACAAGGCTAATTCTCAGCCTAAGGCATCTCATAAAATTGAGAAAGCCAAATTGGGCTGGAGACTGAACAAACAGATAAAAAGGCTGATGTTATGTTTGTGCAAACAACCTTACATGTTCAAAAGAAAGATTTGTGGATAGTGGATAGTGGTTGCTCTCACCATATGACTAGTGATAGGAGCAAGTTTGTTGACTATAAGGATCATGATGGAGGATCAGTCAAGTTTGGAAATGATTTGTGTATATCAATTAAAGGAAAAGGCACAATCTTACTTGATAATGATACACCATTGCATGATGTTTATTATGTTGAAGGACTGACTCATAATCTGCTTAGTGTGAGTCAGGTTTGTGACAATGGATTCAAGGTAACCTTGACTTCACAGGGTTGTGAAATCAGTAAAAAGTATGGAAAGATAGTGGAAGTTGGGCTCAGAACAAAAGGTAACATCTATAATTTACATGAGACCACTAGTAATTATAAGAGTACTCATGTATGTTTTATGAGCCAAATAGAGGAAAGTAAATTGGGGCATAGAAGGCCAGGTCACATAAATTATGATACTCTAGTTAAAATAAGTAAACATCAGAAAGTCAGAAATATGCCTGTCATTACAAAACCTAGCAATGTTACTTGTCAAGAATGTCAACAAGGAAAGCAGACTAGAGTGAGTTTTAAGCCTAAAGAACATTTTTCTACTACACCCCTGTAATTGGTTCATACTGATCTTTGTGGTCCTACAAGGACTAGGTCTCTTAATGGTGAACGTTATTTTATGTTGTTTATAGATGACTACACAAGAATGACATGGGTTACTTTTCTAAAATATAAGTCTGAAGCATTCAATAGATTCAAAATCTTTAAGAAAATGGTAGAAAAAGAATCAGATCTAAAACTAAAATGTCTTAGGTCTGACAAAGGTGGAGAATACACCTCACAAGAGTTTGTTGATTACTATAAAAAACATGGGGTCAAGAGGTAGTACTCAGCCTTTAAAACACCCCAGCAAAATGGGGTTGTTGAAAGAAAGAATAGAACAGTAAAGGAAATGGCTAGGACTATGTTGCAGGATGCAAACTTGTCAAATACCTATTGGAAAGAAACTGTTTATACAACTGTATATATTTTAAACAGGGTACAGCTAAGGACCAAAACCAATTACAGCCCCTATGAATTGTGGTATGGCAGGCCAGCCAATGTTGAGTATTTTAGAATATTTGGCAGCAAGTTCTTTATTAAAAGAGATGATGATAATCTAAGCAACTTTGAGTCTAGATGTTATAATGGTATTTTTCTAGGCTATTCTACTCATAGTAAAGCCTACAAATGTTTCAATAATAGGCTCATTTAAGAATTGTAGAAAGTACTAATGTTAAAGTTAATAAAGTGCTGTAGCCTAGTGTACAGGTGAATGAAGAAAATGTACAATCAAATCTTCTAGAATATGAGGAGAATTCTGAAGAAGAGGAGGAAGTTGTTGAACCAAAGGAGTTAGTTCACAAAACTCCATCAAAATCTGTTTAGAAAAATCATCCTGAGAAGCAGATCATAGGAGATAAATCTGCTGGAGTACAGACAAGAAGTAGAGTAAATGCTCAAAATCAGGTACATTTATGTCTACTCTCTCAGTTTGAAGCAAAAGCATACAATGAAGCTTGTAAAGATGAATCTTGGATAAGTGCTATGAAAGAAGAATTAGAGAAAATTGAAAAGAATAAAACTTGGGAACTAGTCCCTAGACCAAAAGACAAAAACATAATTGGTGGCAAATGGGTTTTTAGGAATAAATTAGATGATAAAGGGAATGTGATGAGAAATAAAGCAAGGTTAGTGTGCAAGGGGTGCTCTCAAATTGAGGGTATAGACTTTGATGAAACTTTTGCCCCAGTTGCAAGACTTGAGGCTATTAGAATATTCCTTGCATTTTTTGTGTATAAGAACTTTAAAGTTTTTCAAATGGACGTGAAAACTGCATTTCTAAATGGTGATCTAGAAGAAGAAGTGTACATGGAACAACCTGAAGGTTTTGTATGTACTGACAAACCAGATTATGTATACAGGCTTAAAAAAGCTTTGTATGGACTTAAACAAGCTCCTAGAGCTTGGTATACTAAGTTAGATAAACATTTGCAATCACAAGGCTTTACCAAAGGTGGAGTGGACAACAATTTGTATTTCATGACTAAAGGTGACAGTATCTTAGTTGTTGTTGTTTATGTTGATGATATCATCTTTGGTAGCAATGATGATGAGTTATGTTCCTCCTTTCCAAACATTATGAAATCTAAATTTGAAATGTCCATGTTGGGTGAACTCTCTTTCTTTCTTGGATTACAAGTTACACAACTTTCAAAAGGCGTCTTTATTTCACAGACAAAGTATGCTAAAGAGATGCTTAAATGTTTTCAAATGGATGAATGTAAACCTATTGGTACTCCTATGGAGACTTGTTGTAAGTTGAGTCATGATGTTGATCAGCCTGATATAGATCACACTTTGTACAGGTCAATGATTGGCAGTTTGTTGTATTTAACTGCTACAAGACCTGATATAATGCAAGTAGTCTGCTTAGTTGCTAGATTTCAGTCTGCACCTAAGCAATCTCACTTAAATGATGTAAAAAGAATTCTGAGATATATTTAAGGTACACTTGACTATGGACTTTGGTACCCAAGGCATAATGATTTCTCTCTATTGGCTTATACAGATGCTAATTGGGCAGGTAGCATTGATGATAGAAAAAGTACATCAGGAGGTGCATTTTTCTTAGGTGGTAGACTGGTAGCCTAGTAGAGTAAAAAATAGGATTGTGTCTCTTTCAACTGCAGAAGCTCAGTATATAGCTGCTGCCACTTGTTGCACTCAAGTGCTTTGGATGGTATAGACTCTGAAAGATATAAAAGTAGAAGTTTCTCAACCTATTACAATACCGTGTGACAATACAAGCACTATAAACATTTCTAAAAATCCAATCATGCATTCAAGAACAAAACTCATTGATATTCGTTATCATTTTCTCAGGGAAAAAGTACCGTCTAATGAAGTTACTCTGGACTTTGTGTCTTCTAATAATTAAGTGGCTGGCATTTTTACTAAGTCACTTCCAAAAGAGGTTTTTGAAGGTCTAAGGGATAGACTTGGAGTTTTTTCCCTTAGTTCTTTACAATGATTCATATTTATGGTATTGATTTCAGGGGGAGCTACTTGACATAATTTTTTTTTATCCCTGATGATTCTTCAGTTGGCATTTGCAGTTGGCATTTGTATAGTTCTTCTAAATGGATGTTATAGTTTATATTTCTCTTGGCTATTTTATGATGATCATATCTATATCTACAGGTTCTATGGTTAATGTACATTATTTCCTAATCAGTTTATCTCTATAACTGACATTTTCTGTTGGTGTGAATAGTGTTTCTCTCTCAGCTTCTTCTTTGGCATTGTTGTCAAAAGGGAGAGAAATTCAGGTATACAGTATAGTTGATTTTTTAGTTGACAATGATATTGTTGACAGTTGATCATGTATATTCATTTGTAGTTCATTTGATTGGCATGTGTCACATATCTCTACCTATTCTATTTTTGGTTTGACATCAATGCCAAAGGGGGAGTTTGTTGACATCAATTAGCATTTGTTGGCAATAATGTCAAACAATATTACAGTTGGCACAAGTTGTTTTTGCAGTGGTGGTCTCAGGTGACACATGGTAATATATATTCATGATTTGGTAAGTGCTTTATGGTGACATGGTTTTCATGACTGTGACAGTTGATCTTGACAGTGGGTTTAATATGATGGATGTTATCTTGACATATCTTCATGTTGGCATATGGTTTATCATACATCATGTGATTATGTGGCAGAGTGACATTACATGCATATTGAATTATGAGGTTTTCTCAATGTCCTATTTATTTGATGTACTTGGTTAGGGTGACTAAGAGTCACTCAAAGACACACCATGTTTAATTTGCTCTTATGGCATATAAATTCAAATTCATAAACTTTGTTATAAAAATGCGACTTCGGGCTATGTAAGCAATTTAACCTGTCGAACAGGTCTCAAGCTTAAAAATAGGTAAAATGGGGTTTTGGTCAATTGAAGTTTACCAGCCCCTTTTAGGGCACATTGGGAATGTAGGTAATAGGAATCAAAAGGGATTCATAACATTTCATTTTGTATGGTTTGAGCTTCGAATACGAGCTCTCAGCTGAGCTAGGGTATGAAGAGAAGGGTTTTATATTTCATCGTTGAAAGTCATGGATATTGTAGAATCTTTGAAGAAGAATCATGCAGGATGTGAGAATACTAACTGAAGGTTGTGGATAGTTAAGATATGGACTGGTTTTTCAGGTGTTTTCATTCTTTTTTCTTTCATTCTTTTCAACAACTATTAGCAGTTATTTTGATATAAAAAATGATTAAGAGTTGGGTATGTGCAGGATCATCGCGGGCCAAACAGTGGCAATAGGAAAAAAATTGCATTTTTACTTAGCCAAATTTGCGACTTGGCAAAGTTTGACTTTGAAACAGATATCCGTTTTGAAAACGGATATCCGTTATCAAAACGGATATCCATTTTTTTTTCTCTATTGTTTTCATTATTTTTTATTTTATTATTTTAGCATTTTTAGCATTTTACTATTTAGGCATTTTAGCTATAAAATACAATCTAAATTTTAGAAAGACTGTATCATATGAAAGGGGCAACCTTGTCATCTTTTGGAATGCATGATTTCTTTTAGTTCCAACCATTTTGGCATCATTTATTCTTGTGATTGAGAGTTCTCTCCACCCCTGATTGAACCATTACTTCCCCTAACTAATTCTCCTATCCTCTTGACTCTCAATCAATTCTTTAGTCCACTCCCAATAAGTCTTCTATAATCTCTCAATCAATTATTTAGTCCACTCCCAATTAGTCTTCTATAATCTCTCAATCAATTCTTTAGTCCACTCCCAACCAACCCCACCATTCATGTTGCTTATTCTACTATTAATACATCTCTCGCCATCATTTTTAGGGGAGACTATCCATTTCTTCCATTTATGTCAAATTCTTGTTAATATCTCTTATTCCATTTTCCATTGATCCCAACACATCATGGATAGTGAGTCACCTCAAAAGAGTTAAGCCATATTTTCATTACAACCCCCACAATAATTATTATAATTTTACAGTCCTAACTTTGTGAGCCTTTTCCATTTCAATTTTAAGGATTTGAAGGTTCTTACACTCTCCATAAAATCTCCAAGTTCTCAAGGCATCCTTATTCTTCCCATTGTCATCAAGAGGATGTTCTAATTTCTACAAAGGAGGATACCAAAATGTTGGATCCTTGAGGACAAAAGCTAGCACAGGTGCCATAAAAAGATTCCTTGAAGCTTTGCATGTTCTTTACATTATTTTAAAAAGATTTCAGTAGTAATTAGAAAACTTAAATTTGCCTAAGAAAAGTAACAATTTGTTGCCTCTTGTTGCCTCTTCTTGGTTATTTTAAAAAGCAACAAGGTGAAGTGACACATCCTTATGACCAGCATCAAGAAGAACAACAAGAAGTGTATTTGGATCTTGGAAAAGATCAGGAAACAGAGGAACATCCAGTTGATGAGAATAAAGAGCAAGATAAAGAACAACCGAATGACTGAGATAAAGAGCTCGATGTGGAACATTATATGACATAGAACCAACAAGATGAACATCAAGTTGAACAATGAAAAAGTGGTATTAGTTGCACCTATATAGAGAAGTGGTTTAGAGGTTGGTTAGGGGAATTATTTAGGGTTTAGAGGTTTAGGGTTGCTCGGGTTTAGGGGTTTAGGGTTTACAGTTTAAAGAGAGATAGAGAGAGGGGACTGAAAGAGTTTGGGAGAGATAGAGGAGACAAAGGGGAGAGATAGGGAGATAGAGAGTGAGAGACATGTCCAAAGACATAGAGAGAGAGATTGAGGGGTAGAGGGATGATAGAGATAGGGAGATAGAGGTTTAGGGTTGCTTGGGTTTAGGGGCATTATTTAGGGTTTAGGGTTTAGGGTCTTGGGGTTAGGGGTTAAGGTTTAGAGGTCTAGGGTTTAGGGTTTAGAGAGAGATAAAGGACCAATAGGGAGATATAGAGGAGTCCGAGGGGAGAGATAGGGAGATAAAGAGTGAGGGACATGGCAAGAGACATAGCGAGAGAGATTGAGAGGTAGAGGGACAAAGGTGATAGGGAGATAGGGGAGAGATAGGGAGATAGTGGTTTATGGTTACTTGGGTTTAGGGTTTAGGGGTTAGGGGTTAGGGTTTAGGGGCATTATAATTTAGGGTTTAGGATTTATTGTTTAGGGGTTAGGGGTTAGGTTTAGAGGTTTAGGGTTTTGGATTTAGGGTTTATAGAGAGAGAGGAATGATAGGGAGATATAGAGGAGTCTGAGGGGAGAGATAGGGAGAAAAAGAGTAAGGGACATGGCCAGAGACATAGGGAGAGAGATTGAGAGGTAGAGGGACAAAGGTGGTAGGGAAATAGGGGAGAGATAGGGAGATAGTGGTTTAGGGTTACTTGGGTTTAGGGTTTAGGGGTTTAGGGTTTCTCAGGTTTAGGGGTTAGGGGTTAGGGTTTAGGGGCATTATTTAGGGTTTAGGATTTAAATTGTTTAGGGGTTAGGGGTTACATTTAGAGGTTTAGGGCTTTGGATTTAGGGTTTATAGAGAGAGAGGAATGATAGGGAGATAGAGAGAGGAGATCGAGGAGAGAGATAAGGAGATAGAGAGTGAGGTACATGGCCAGGGACATAGGGAGAGAGATCAAGAGAGGTAGAGGGATGATAGAGATAGGGAGATAGGGGAGAGATAGGGAGATATAGGTTTAGAGTTGATTGGATTTAGGGTGTACCTAGGTTTAGGGTTTCTCAGTTTTGTAGATAGCTAGATAGAAAGAGAGAGGAGACAGATAGGGAGAGATGGAGGTGACAAAGGGGAGAGATAAGGAGATAGAGAGTGAGCGAGATGTCTAGAGAAATAGGGAGAAGGATTGAGAGGTAGAGCTCGATGATAGAGATAGGGAGATAAGGGAGAGATAGGAGATAGGGTTTAGGGTTGCTCGCGTTTAGGGTTTAGGGTTTAGGGGTTCGAGGTTAAGGTTTAGGGGCATTATTTAGGGTTTAGGGTTTATGGTTTAGGGGTTAAGGTTTAGAGGTTTAGGGTTTAGTGTTTAGAGAGAGATGACAATTAGGGAGATATAGAGTGAGGGACATGGCCAAAGCATAGGGAGAGAGATTGAGAGGTAGAGGAATGATAGTGATGGGGAGATAGTGAGATAGGGAGATAGAGAGATAGAGGTTTAGGGTTTCTTGGGTTTAGTGTTTAGGATTTAGGGGTTTATGGTTTCTCAAGTTTAGGGTTTAGGGGTTAGGAAATAGGGGTTAGGGGTTAGGGGTTAGGGTTTAGGGGTTAGGTTTAATCATGTGTTAATATAGGTTGTGGAGTGAGAAATGGGTGGTATGGGAGATCAGAAGACTAGTTTAAAGTTGGGCCGATGGATATATGTCACAACAAAAGGTTCAAAGGCTCGTCAAAAGTGGAGTGATCGGAGCATTGGTATAAGAATTTTTGAGTTGGCCGATAGTGTTTATCTTGCCGATAGGAAGAATGTATATGATTTGATGTTATTTGGGACTTTGAGAAGGTTTCTTAAAGCTGATTAAGCTTTAATCTATTTGAACTATGGGTTTTGATGGGTATTTCACCATGTTTTGAGAGCTTCCACTATGTGCTCTGCATTAGACCAATAGGGAGATATAGAGGAGTCCGAGGGGAGAGATAGGGAGATAAAGAGTGAGGGACATGGCAAGAGACATAGAGAGAGATTGAGAGGTAGAGGGACAAAGGTGATAGGGAGATAGGGGAGAGATAGGGAGATAGTGGTTTATGGTTACTTGGGTTTAGGGTTTAGGGGTTTGGGGTTTACAGTTTAGGGGATTAGGGTTTCTCAGGTTTAGGGGTTAGGGGTTAGGGTTTAGGGGCATTATTTAGGGTTTAGGATTTAAATTGTTTAGGGGTTAGGTTTAGAGGTTTAGGGTTTTGGATTTAGGGTTTATAGAGTGAGAGGAATGATAGGGAGATAGAGAGAGGAGATCGAGGAGAGAGATAAGGAGATAGAGAGTGAGGCACATGGCCAGGGACATAGGGAGAGAGATCAAGAGAGGTAGAGGGATGATAGAGATAGGGAGATATAGGTTTAGAGTTGATTGGATTTAGGGTGTACTTGGGTTTAGGGTTTCTCAGTTTTGGAGATAGCTAGATAGAAAGAGAGAGGAGACAGATAGGGAGAGATAGAGGTGACAAAGGGGAGAGATAAGGAGATAGAGAGTGAGCGAGAGAGATTGAGAGGTAGAGGGATAAAGGTGATAGGGAGATAGGGGAGAGATAGGGAGATAGTGGTTTATGGTTACTTGGGTTTAGGGTTTAGGGGTTTGGGGTTTAGGGTTTCTCAGGTTTAGGGGTTAGGGGTTAGGGTTTAGGGGCATTATAATTTAGGGTTTAGGATTTATTGTTTAGGGGTTAGGGGTTAGGTTTAGAGGTTTAGGGTTTTGGATTTAGGGTTTATAGAGAGAGAGGAATGATAGGGAGATATAAAGGAGTCTGAGGGGAGGGATAGGGAGATAGAGAGTGAGGGACATGGCTAGAGACATAGGGAGAGAGATTGAGAGGTAGAGGGACATAGGTGGTAGGGAGATAGGGGAGAGATAGGCAGATAGTGGTTTAGGGTTACTTGGGTTTAGGGTTTAGGGGTTTGGGGTTTAAGGTTTAGGGGTTTAGGGTTTCTCAGGTTTAGGGGTCAGGGGTTAGGGTTTAGGGGCATTATTTAGGGTTTAGGATTTAAATTGTTTAGGGGTTAGGGGTTAGGTTTAGAGGTTTAGGGTTTTGGATTTAGGGTTTATAGAGAGAGGAATTATAGGGAGACAGAGAGAGGAGATGGAGGAGAGAGATAAGGAGATAGAGAGTGAGGCACATGGCCAGGGACATAGGGAGAGAGATCAAGAGAGGTAGAGGGATGATAGAGATAGGGAGATAGGGGAGAGATAGGGAGATATAGGTTTAGAGTTGATTGGATTTAGGGTGTACCTGGGTTTAGGGTTTCTCAGTTTTGGAGATAGCTAGATAGAAAGAGAGAGGAGACAAATAGGGAGAGATAGAGGTGACAAAAGGGAGAGATAGGGAGATAGAGAGTGAGCGATATGTCTAGAGAAATAGGGAGAAGGATTGAGAGGTAGAAGGACGATAGAGATAGGGAGATAAGGGAGAGATAGGAGATAGAGTTTAGGGTTGCTCATGTTTAGGGTTTAGGGGTTAAGGTTTAGAGGTTTAGGGTTTAGTGTTTAGAGAGAGAGGACCAATAGGGAGATATAGAGTGAGGGACATGGCTAAAGCATAGGGAGAGAGATTGAGAGGTAGAGGAATGATAGTGATGGGGAGATAGTGAGATAGGGAGATAGAGCTTGATAGAGGTTTAAGGTTTCTTGGGTTTAGTGTTTAGGATTTAGGGGTTTATGGTTTCTCAAGTTTAGGGTTTAGGGGTTAGGAAATAGGGGTTAGGGGTTAGGGGTTAGGTTTAATCATGCATCCCAGTCATTCCCCTATCGTTCCTATATATCCTATCTCTCCCCTCTATCTTTCCCTCTCCCTTATCGACGAAGCAAATGGAAACAAGAAAACTAGGACTCCCTTTCTCAGGTTTAGGGTTTAGGGCTTAGGGGAATTATTTAGGGTTTATGGTTTAGGGGTTAGGGTTTAGTATTTGGAAGAATTATTTAGGGTTACTTGGGTTTAGGGTTTAGAGGCATTATTTAGGGTTTACGGTTGCATGTCAAAAGTAGTCTCTCTCTCTCTCTAAATCCATAAACCCTATATAATGGCCCTAATCCCTAACCCCTAACCCGCATCTACCTCTCTCCTGTATCTACCTCTCTCCTGTATCTATTCAAAAGTGCCTTTAAAATACTATGAGATACCTTAGTATAAGTAAATCATATAAAAATCAAATATATATATCATCATAATCCTATATAAATTTTGATAGTATTTTATAGCTAAAATGCCTAAATATCATCATAATCCTTTATAAATTTGCTTGTATTTTATAGCTAAAATGCCTAAATATCATCATAATCCTTTATAAATTTGCTTGTATTTTATAGCTAAAATGCCTAAATACTTAAAATGTATGCAATGCTAAAATAATAAAATAAAAAAAATGAATACAATAAGGAAAAAGAAAACGGATATCCATTTCCAAAACGGATATCCATTTTGGAGATCATAAAAAGCAAAAAAGACTGCGTTTTGCAAACCCGCAGCTTGCAAAAACGTAGTCTCATCTTCAAAAAAATGGATATCAGAGCTGAGGAATGGATATCCGATCCAAAGAGGTAAGATTTCATGCATTTTTTTTGTTTGTTTTGTATTTTCAAGCAATTTTTTTGGTTTTTATGCTAAGTGGGTATGTTTTATAATTTAATTAGGTAAAATGGATGCACAAAATGAAAACCCAAACCCTCCACCACCAAACCCTCCCCCTCCAACAGTAGAAGAGAATATTCAAAGAAATATTGATCATATAAGTGGGATCATAGAAATGTATTGCCGCCACCCTCGATTGTCTATAATGACATCGAATTTAGAGGGAATCATTAATCATATTCAAACCTTGTCCACCCAACACGAATCATTTCAGCAATGGCGAGAAGCCAAGAAGGCCGAATATGCTGACGGTTTGTCATATGAGGAAGTCAAAGATTTAGAGATTACAAAAACTACGTTAGCCCAACACTTTGTCAATCCTAAAATCGGATTGCATGTTGATGTCCGTAAGCCCAAATTTTCAATCAAATGGTGTATTCATGAGGGCATTAGTCAAAACTTTTGGGATCGTTGGTGGATGGTTTTTGATAAACCACCCAACAACAATTTAGATGTGCCTTTGTATTTCCTCCGTAAACTCTATGCAGAGTTCATCATGGGTCAACATGTTAATTATTTTGATTTTAGAGAATTTCAAGGAGTGGGCAGAGGAATGCCTCAAGATAGACCTAGGGTAATTAGACAAGTACAAGGTCCCTATATTCCCCCTCCTGCTATCCCTTCTCCACCCCCAATGCAGCACCTAGACGTTGCAAATGCAACACAACAGGGCCTTAGTGCCATACACTCTTTGACCAAGCATTTGATTATACATACATCTCAGTTTGCACAGGCACATGATGAAGGTGATGATATTGGATCACCTGGTACTACTAGACCCTCGTCGTCCAGACATATATGTGTGCCCCATCATTGCATTTCTTGCAATCATTTATGCTTGGGTCCTATTATGGAGAGTAGTGAGCCACCGTTGAACACATCAGAGTATGATTTCCATTCATGAGATGAGGCAATGGGGTCCAGAACTCAAGCTGAGGGGTCAGGGACAAGAGTAGAAGCTACTGGATCAGTAAACATTAGAGAAGGAGAAATGCATGAGCAATCTTTTATGCAGGTAAAATTTAAAGTTAAATTTTATGGTCTATTCCATTTGAATATATAAACAACTTTATTAGTACTAATGTATCTAAGTGGGATAACAGTTGATGACAGAGGAGGAGTTGATAGAAGTTCATCATGGAACTTTGTCTGCCATCCAATTTGGCTTGGACTTGCCGCTTTAATTTGTTGTACACATTAACTTTTTTTATGCATTTATTTCTTTGTGAGTAATTATATATTAATTTATATCTTGATGTTAATTTTATTTTATAGCTAATCAAAAATGTGAATGATGTGGCATCTTTGCCAATAGTCTTTTCTCGAACTCCTGATCGACCCAAGGGACTATCATTTGCAGAACGGCTTTCTCAACGCCAACAAAGGGTGGAGGTAATTTGATTGAATTGTACTTTAATTGATAATTTAGAAAACTTAAATATTTGATTATAGTCATTTAGAGTCTTACATTCTTGTCCTTTTTAATTGATGCAGGAGGCCTCGATGGTGGTATGTGCTTGTTTTCTAGTAGATAAGTTTTTGTGTAGTGCATTTCCTATTTTAAATGTATGCATTTCCTATTTTGTTTAATAATTATATATTAATTTATTTCAATGTTACTTTGCTTTTATGTAGTCTGTTGAGAATGTGAGTGATGTGCCACCTTTGCCATCATGCTTCACTAGGACACCTGATCATCTTAAGAGAAAATCATTTGCAGAACGATTGTCCGAACAACAACATAGAGTTGAGGTAATTGAATTGAATTTTTCTAAATAATTGATAGTTTATCTAGCAGTCTTATAGTTGATTGTAGTGATTTAGATGTATGTTAATAAATGAAAGTTCTTAATTGTAGTAGATAAGAATCTATTTACTAACTTTAACTTGTGTTTTGACTTGTTAATGCAGGAAACTTCACCTCCATCAATTACTAGACATTTTGGTACAAAGAGGACACTTTTTCAGGATCCATCACAGATTGTGTATCCATCACAGATTGAGGGTCAAGTGGACTTGTAGTATTTGATGTAGCTATTTGGCATGTAGATTCTATATAGATTTTGAGACATGGCATATGCCACATTTTGTAAAAAATATTTTGAGTTGGCATATTTGCCAAATTTTTGTATATGTCTACCATTATGGACTAGATTTTAATGTATATACACCTTGATATACAATATAATTTAAATTCCTTATGTGCAAGTCATGATACTTCCCATGATGCCATACATTATGATGATAGTTCTTTAGTCCATTGATGATATGTTTAGCATTGAGAATGGTTTTAGATCAAGAGAATGGTTTTAGATAAATAGAATCAATATGAAAAAATTCTTTATATATGCCCTAATCAAATAAGGTCATGATAAACCATTTCATCATGTATTTAGTCTTCATCTTGTCAAATTTTGTAAATATGTCAAAGTTGTCATATGAAAAATGTAAAAAAAATGCAAAAGTATGGAAGATGAATAGTCAAGTACTCAAGAGTCAGTTGGAGACTATTGGTTTCCCTCAAATCATGTATAAATATGCATAAACCTTCATGGAAAAGGCATTGGAGATGTATTGAAAACATTTTGAAGATGAATTGAAGACATGTTTGAATGAAATTAATGTCAAGAAACTCTATGTCAAGGACACTGGGGGCACATTACAAACATAAAAAACTTACATCTTGGGGGGAGGTGCCAATAAGGCCAATAAGGATACTATTTCAGTTGGGTGTGTGTGTGTATGCAAATCCCATTTATGGCTGAGAAGCTCTCTATTTACTATTATTTACACATCAGAGTATGACTATCCTAAAACAACATCGTGTATATGCTCATAAAAGCCATCAAACTTTGAGAATAAACTCGGCATTAGATAAGGAGTGGAAGGCTAAAGTCACATTCCCAAAAACCTCTTAAAATCACATGTCTCCTCTTATGAAAACTAGGGTCTTTGCCGATACATTGTTCTGTAAGAGCAAAGTCACTTAAGATCCTAAGAGCAAAAACCTTGCCAGGTGCCATATTTTTTGTTCTGCTCATCGTGGGGTCAAACAGATTGCGCCAACGCGTCGAGGTGGGGGGTAAATGCTAGGGGAGGTCTTGTTTCGTGCGCCAAGCATCCTAGTCATTCTGGGTAAGAGGCTACCGGCAAAGTCCCTTAAGATCCCTGAGACCAAAAAACTGCCAAACTTGGACCGGGCAGTTCTCAGAATTCATGACAGTTGGGAATGCTCTATTTGGACCTACAGGTGCACGTGACATCCTTCCACAATAACCTCTCTCATTTTTGGTCAACTTGATTCCGTTTGACCGTGCCGAAATCAAACGCATTGTTGCAAAATGCTTCAATTTGATGCAGTGGAAAGGTGCTAGGTGCGACATTTTTTATTCCATAGCTCGTGGGGTCGAACAGACTCTGCCAACGCATCGGGGTGGGGGGTAAATGCTAGTGGAGGTCTCGTTTCGTGTGCCAAGCGTCCCAGTCATTCCGGGCAAGAGGCTACCGACAAAGTCCCTTAAGATCCCTGAGACCAAAAAACTGCCAAACTTTGACCGGGCAGTTCTCAGAATTTGTGAAAGTTGGGAATGTTCTGTTTGGACCTACAAGTGCACGTGGTATCCTTCCACAATAACCTCTCTCGTTTTTGGTCAAATCCATTCCGTTTGACCGTGTTGAAATCAAACGCATTGGCGCAAAATGCTTCAATTTGATGTAGTGGAAAGGTGCTAGGTGCAACATTTTTCATTCCATAGCTCGTGGGGTCGAATGGAGTGAGCCAACGCATCAGGGTGGGCAGGTAAATGCTAGTGGAGGTCTCGTTTCGTGCGCCAAGCATCCCAGTCATTCCGGGTAAGAGGCTACCGACAAAGTCCCTTAAGATCCCTAAGACTAAAAAACTGCCAAACTTTGACCGGGCAGTTCTCAGAATTCATGACAGTTGGGAATGCTTTGTTTGGACCTACAGGTGCACGTGGCATCCTTCCACAATAACCTCTCTTGTTTTTTGTTAACTCCATTCCGTTTGACCGTGTTGAAATCAAACGCATTGGCGCAAAATGCTTCAATTTGATGCAGTGGAAAGGTGCTAGGTGCGACATTTTTCATTCCATAGCTTGTGGGGTCGAACGGACTCTGCCAACGCGTCAGGGTGGGCGGGTAAATGCTAGTGGAGGTCTCGTTTCGTGCACCAAGCGTCCCAGTCATTCCGGGCAAGAGGCTACCGGCAAAGTCCCTTAAGATCCCTGAGACCAAAAAACTGCCAAACTTTGACAGGGCAGTTCTCAGAATTCGTGACAGTTGGGAATGTTCTGTTTGGACCTACAGGTGCACGTGGCATCCTTCCACAATAACCTCTCTCGTTTTTGATCAACTCCATTCCGTTTGACCGTGTTGAAATCAAACGCATTGGCGCAAAATGCTTCAATTTGATGCAGTGGAAAGGTGCTAGGTGCAACATTTTTCATTCCATAGCTCGTGGGGTCGAATGGACTCTGCCAACGCATCGGGGTGGGCGGGTAAATGCTAGTGGAGGTCTTGTTTTGTGTGCCAAGCATCCCAGTCATTCTGGGCAAGAGGCTACCGGCAAAGTCCCTTAAGATCCCTGAGACCAAAAAATTACCAAACTTTGACGGGGCAGTTCTCAGAATTCGTGACAGTTGGGAATGTTTTGTTTGGACCTACAGGTGCACATGGCATCCTTCCACAATAACCTCTCTCATTTTTGGTCAACTCCATTCTGTTTGACCGTGTTGAAATCAAACGCATTGGCGCAAAATGCTTCAATTTGATGCAGTGGAAAGGTGCTAGGTGTGACATTTTTCATTCAATAGCTCGTGGGCTCGAACGGACTCTGCCAACGCGTCGGGGTGGGCGGGTAAATACTAGTGGAGGTCTCGTTTCGTGCGCCAAGCGTCCTAGTCATTCCGGGCAAGAGGCTACCGGCAAAGTCCCTTAAGATCCCTGAGACCAAAAACTGTCAAACTTTGACCAGGCAGTTCTCAAAATTTGTGATAGTTGGGAATGCTTTGTTTGGACCTACAGGTGCACGTGACATCCTTCCACAATAACCTCTCTTGTTTTTGGTCAACTCCATTCCGTTTGACCGTGCTGAAATTAAACACATTGTTGCAAAATGCTTCAATTTGATGTAGTGGAAAGGTGCTAGGTGTGACATTTTTCATTCCATAGCTCGTGCGGTCGAACGGACTACGCCAACGCGTCGGGGTGGGCAGGTGAATGCTAGTGGAGGTCTCGTTTCGTGCGCCAAGCGTCCCAGTCATTCTGGGCAAGAGGCTACTGGTAAAGTCCCTTAAGATCCCTGAGACCAAAAAATTACCAAACTTTGACGGGGTAGTTCTTAGAATTCATGATAGTTGGGAATGTTCTATTTGGACCTACAGGTGCACGTGGCATCCTTTCACAATAACCTCTCTCATTTTTTGTCAACTCCATTCTGTTTGACCGTGTTGAAATCAAACGCATTGGCGTAAAATGCTTCAATTTGATGTAGTGGAAAGGTGCTAGGTGCGACATTTTTCATTCCATAGCTCGTGGGGTCGAATGGACTGCGCCAACGCGTTGGGGTGGGTGGGTAAATGCTAGTGGAGGTCTTGTTTCGTGCGCCAAGCATCCCAGTCGTTCCGAGCTGTAAGCTACCGGCAAAGTCAAAAGTTGCTAGGATTGAAATTTTGCATTCCACAGGTCCTGGGGCCGAACGGTTTGTGCCAACACGTCGGGGTGGGCGAGTAAATGCTAGGGGAGGTCTCGTTTTGTGTGCAAAGCATCCCAGTCCTTCCGAGCTGTAAGCTACCAGCAAAGTGACCGGTAGCTTACAGCTCGGAAGGACTGGGATGCTTTGCACACAAAACGAGACCTCCCCTAGCATTTACTCGCCCACCCCGACGTGTTGGCACAAACCGTTCGGCCCCAGGACCTGTGGAATGCAAAATTTCAATCCTAGCAACTTTTAACTTTGCCGGTAGCTTACAGCTCGGAACGACTGGGACGCTTGGCGCACGAAACAAGACCTCCACTAGCATTTACCCACCCACCCTGATGCGTTGGCGCAAACCATTCGGCCCCAGGACCTGTGGAATGCAAAATTTCAATCCTAGCAACTTTTGACTTTGACGGTAGCTTACAGCTCGGAACGACTGGTATGCTTTGCACACAAAACAAGACCTCCCCTAGCATTTACTCGCCCACCCCGACGTGTTGGAGCAAACCGTTCGGCCCCAGGACCTGTGGAATGCAAAATTTCAATCCTAGCAACTTTTGACTTTGTCGGTAGCTTACAGCTCGGAACGACTGGGACGCTTTGCACACAAAACAAGACCTCCCCTAGCATTTACTCGCCCACCCTGACGTGTTGGAGAAAACCATTCAGCCCCAGGAGCTATGGAATGAAAAATGTCACACCTAGCACCTTTCCACTGCATCAAATTGAAGCATTTTGCGCCAATGCGTTTGATTTCGGCACGGTCAAATGGAATGGATTTGACCAAAAATGAGAGAGGTTATTGTGGAAGGATGCCACGTACACCTGTAGGTCCAAACAGAACATTCCCAACTTTCACGAATTCTAAGAACTGCCCCATCAAAGTTTGGCAATTTTTTGGTCTCAGGGATCTTAAGGGACTTTGCCGGTAGCCTCTTGCCCGGAATGACTGGGATGCTTGGCGCATGAAACGAGACCTCCACTAGTATTTACCCGCCCACCCTGACATGTTGGCAGAGTCCGTTCGACCCCATGAGCTATGGAATGAAAAATGTCGCACCTAGCACCTTTCCACTGCATCAAATTGAAGCATTTTGCGCCAATGCGTTTGATTTCAACACGGTCAAACGGAATGGAGTTGACCAAAAATGAGAGAGGTTATTGTGGAAGGATGCCACGTGCACCTGTCGCTCCAAACAGAACATTCCCAACTATCACGATTCTGAGAACTACCCCGTCAAAGTTTGGCAATTTTTTGGTCTCAGGGATCTTAAGGGACTTTGCCGGTAGCCTCTTGCCCGGAATGACTGGGACGCTTGGCGCACAAAACGAGACCTCCACTAGTATTTACCCGCCCACCCCGACGCGTTGGCAGAGTCCGTTCGACCCCACGAGCTATGGAATGAAAAATGTCGCACCTAGCACCTTTCCACTGCATCAAATTGAAGCATTTTGTGCCAATGCATTTGATTTCAACATGGTCAAACGGAATGGAGTTGACCAAAAATGAGAGAGATTATTGTGGAAGGATGCCACGTGCACCTGTAGGTCCAAACAGAGCATTCCCAACTGTCATGAATTCTGAGAACTACCCGGTCAAAGTTTGGCAATTTTTTGGTCTCAGGGATCTTAAGGGACTTTGCCGGTAGCCTCTTGCCCGGAATGACTGGGATGCTTGGCGCACGAAACGAGACCTCCACTAGCATTTACCCCCCACCCCGACGCGTTGGCGTAGTCCGTTCGATCCCATGAGCTATGGAATGAAAAATGTCGCACCTAGCACCTTTCCACTGCATCAAATTGAAGCATTTTGCACCAATGCGTTTGATTTCAACACGGTCAAATGGAATGGAGTTGACCAAAATGAGAGAGGTTATTGTGGAAGGATGCCATGTGCACCTGTAGGTCCAAACAGAACATTCCCAACTTTCACAAATTCTGAGAACTGCCCGGTCAAAGTTTGGCAGTTTTTTGGTCTCAAGGATCTTAAGGGACTTTACCGGTAGCCTCTTGCCCGGAATGACTGGGACGCTTGGCGCACGAAACGAGTCCTCCCCTAGCATTTAACCCCCCACCCCGATGCGTTGGCGCAGTCTGTTCGACCGCACGAGCTATGGAATGAAAAATGTCGCACCTAGCACCTTTCCACTACATCAAATTGAAGCATTTTGCAACAATGCGTTTGATTTTGGCACGGTCAAACGGAATAGAGTTGACCAAAAATGAGAGAGGTTATTGTGGAAGGATGTCACGTGCACCTATAGGTCCAAACAGAGCATTCCCAATTGTCATGAATTTTGAGAACTGCCCAGTCAAAGTTTGGCAATTTTTTGGTCTCAGGGATCTTAAGGGACTTTGCCGGCAGCCTCTTGCTCGGAATGACTGGGACGCTTGGCACACGAAACGAGGCCTCCACTAGCATTTACCTGCCCACCCCGACGTATTGGCGTAGTCCGTTCGACCCCACGAGCTATGGAATGAAAAATGTCGCACCTAGCACCTTTCCACTACATCAAATTGAAGCATTTTGCAAAAATGCGTTTGATTTCGGCACGGTCAAACGGAATGGAGTTGACCAAAAATGAGAGAGGTTATTGTGGAAGGATGTCACGTGCACCTGTAGGTCCAAACAGAACATTCCCAACTTTCACGAATTTTGAGAAATGCCTAGTCAAAGTTTGGCAGTTTTTTGGTCTCAGGGATCTTAAGGGACTTTGCCGGTAGCCTCTTGCCCGGAACGACTGGGATGCTTGGCACATGAAACAAGACCTCCCCTAGCATTTATCCCCCCACCCCGATGCGTTGGCACAGTCCGTTCGACCCCACGATGAGCAGAACAAAAAATATTGTTCCAGTTGACACATTTTCAATCATTGACATGGATGATATCTCAGTACTATTCCTTTAGGCACAATATGAGCTTCCAATGGAAGGCGCAATTGTGAGGTTAAGATGATGAAAAGTGTGCCTCATTCACAGTCATGTTTTACTTGTCTTCAATGATGATTCCTTGATTCAACTTAATCCTTTGATAATACATTTTAACCTCCTTGTGAAAGCGCACTTTCAAGGTTGCTTGAGCAAGAACTAGCGCCTCAACATCGAGGCGCACTTTTGGTGTTCTAGAAACATGAACTAGCACGTCAAATAGTAAGGCACTCATTCTAGGTTGTTTATTCAATAATTGGCACTAGTCACATATGGTGTAGAGAGGTAGATGTGCGCCCAAGTCATCATTTGATGCCTTCAATAACTATAAACTCCTTTGATGATGCATTTTATCCTTCCTATTCACTATCTAGCCTTAGGCACACATTTTAGGTTGATCAATCATAATCTAGTGCCCTAAGTACCAAGGTGCACTTTTAGATTAGTTTGATAAAGGATTAGTGCCTTCATTTCTAGGCGGAAGTTTGAAGTTGAAATACATCAAAATAACAAGTTTCTTCATCACTTCAAACATATTTAACACTTTGAAGATCTCTAATGCATGATTGAATATCAAGAAACCAATGTATCATTTCATGAAGGCCTTAAGTGTTGTAAATATGTATCTTCTTATTTAATCATGTGTTGTAAATGAAGGAATGCAATGATTGCAATATGTGCACAAAACGGAATTTTTTATAAGGATTGAAAGGAAATGTTAAGAAAATGCAATTGGCGGGTGTAAATCCAAAGTGTGGAAGCATAGACAAGGCATGTGAATAGTTTGGCATGACACCTCAAAGAGATTCTATCTCATGGAATGCAATGATTGCAAGATATTCACAAAATGGATTTTTTGAAAAGGCTTTAGAAACTTTGAAGCAAATACAATTGGAACGTTTAAAACCAAATTCCATAACCTGTGCAAGCATTCTCCCTACTTGTGCCAAATTAGGATCTTATATATACATATATGCACATAATGCCATGAAAATAATGTATAGTGTATATATCAAGCCATATAGGCATGTACAAATAAAACCATATGGGTATATACAATGATATACATCGATAACATACAAAAGTATGTTTACAAAGCCAAATACACATATGTAACAAAATGTCCCAAAATCAAATCTCCTATGGATTGCTATCAAGTAATCTATGGCTCTTGCTAGGCCATGAAGATGGTGAACCAGTCAATGACTCATCTTCCATCGCTCATCGACTAGACCTCCTTGATAGAGATTTTTGAATTTCCACCTATTAATACAATCAAACAACATGCACATTAATATAGAATTTAATATTCAAAATATATAACATGACATAAGTAATCAATCACTACCACCAATTGGTGATCCCTTTTGATCATTTGTTGTCTCTCTTCTTGTATAGAGCTAGATGGGTAGGGGAGGTGATGTCCTGTGAGAAGCATGAACAAGCAGATTTAAAAGTAAACATGAATATCATAAATATGTACATTAAATGTTGCGCTTATTATAGGACTGTTCTAGTACTATTTTAGGACTGTTGTAGTTAAAACTATCCTAGTAGACATGTATAGGACTGTTATAGGATTGTCATCTCATGGAATACAATGATGGCAAGATTACTATCAAGATTAGTATGAAGATTAATTATGACTGTTATAGGACTTTTATAAGAATGCAAAGTAAGGAAGCATAGGCAAGGCACATGAACTGTTTGGTGGAATACCTCAAAGAAATGAGAATTTTGTCAGATGTTATAGTTGCAATTGCCATGTGACACATGTATGTAATATGTGAAAGCATAGACAAGGCACATGAACTATTTGGCAAAAGACATCAAATACTTGTTACCTCATGGAATGCCTTATGTAGAAAAAGGTACAAATGTGCAGTATTAAGAAATACAAATGAGAACTAAAAATCATACCTCGAGTATAGTCAAAATAACCTACGATGCCATACAAAATAATTTACGATGCCATGCAAAATAATCTACGATGCCATCTAAAATAACTTTATTCACTGTCCTGTATAGTCAAAAGCATGCATTATAGTTATTAAAGAAACAAGATTTTTAATAAAACAATTCTAAAAAATAGAAAAAACAAGAACAAGTTAAGATAAAAAATGTCATACCTGTCCATCTGGAAGTTTAAATGTTAGTCAAGCGTACCTGAGGGGTCATCTCTTACCTTCAAAGTATCCAATATTGCTTCATGATCAGCATTACTAATTGTCCATAGTTCTTTTGATTTTGGTCTTCCACTATGCTTTAGTAACTTGACATTTGTTGCTACAACTAGGTGAGAATACATCAATATAGTTTTATGCTTCTCAAAGTCTTCAAAGGCCAGGATGCCATTCTTTTTAACCATATATGTTCGTAACCAAGTCCCAGCAATAACAACTGATCCTGTAGGATATGTGAACCCATCATCATCTGTCATAGGTTGTGTTAGCTTTTGTTTTCCCTGTACACATCATGCTAACCAATAGTCTGACCTCTCTTCATTTCCATGCGGTGCAACAACTGCATAAACATGACCTGGCTGTACAAGGTCTGAAAGATGTTCATAGTCAAATGAGCTCTCCATGTCATTGATGGAAGATGATTGACCTTCATATAAAGGGACTAAATATTGTGGAATCCATGCATCTATCCACTCACTTGACTCACAATTGTTCCAATTATATTTAATACAACTCTGACAAAAACAAGCTAATTCTCGTGTCTAAATAGTCCATGTACTTGCATTTGAGCTTTGAAATGAATGCATCTTTGATGATTCACTGATTCTCTAACATTCCAATTTCTCTATCGCTATCCCATCATCAACCAACCAAAAGAACCTGCGCACTTCAGAATCAAGAGCCACTCCTCGTGACAATGCATAGTTACACCACTTAACAATGGAATCTGCATCACTGAATGTAGCACCACCTCTAATCTTTAGTTGTTCTTTAAAAAGAGCTCTCTTCATGCATGCACCTGCTCCATCATGTTCACCTTTTCCGTGCCCGGCTTCAAAAAAATCCCAAATATGAGGTATACCCTTCTCTACATGCATTTTGCTCAACCAATAGAAATTACGAACATTCTTGAATTGACCAGTGCAATTATCTGACCAAATGAGATGTTGATCTATTCTAATATCTTTTTCTTGCAAGAACCCATAAAATTGTTGAAAACAATATTGCACAAACTCTGCTGAATGAGATCGATCATCACTCATGTAAAAATGGTATTCTCTGACAATCTTCCTGTTCTCTTCTGTACTCTCGGGGGCATGTCTGTATGTGATGTGAACAAAAATAGCAATCTGAATAGAATTGTAGTACTGGGATTGAACTTCATTTTGGGGTTGCAATGTATAGTTTTCTGCAAAATTAACTATAGAGACAATAGTTCCAATCAGGAAAGAGTCTTTACACATCCTGAACTGTTGATCTAACCATCAAGACCTGTGGCTATGTCTGACATACTTGTAGAAAAGATTTTTCTTAAAATCATCAATAAAATCAGCAATACTTACCTCTCTTACAATCAACTCACATCTAGAACCTTCACCTCCACTTTTCAAATTGTATTTCACTGTCTCATATCTCTTTTTCTCAACCATTCTCTTTCCAAAATCATGCTCGTTGCCCTCATGAAAACATGATACAAACTTTGATAACCCACCACATTGTAAACACTTTTCATTTAAACAATCATTCTTGTAGAACATGCAACCATCATCTCTAATACATAGAAATAAATCCAATAAGTCCCTAGATGACTTTGGTAGTTGAATTGCACCACACTCCTGTAACATTTCGTTAGTGTGCAAAGTAGAACGAATATTGCATAATAATTCATGGTACATAGAAAATTCTACATGGTATTTGCAACAACATGTATTACGAACTTTAAGAGGAACACAATAAAATGGCTTAAGAGATTCAAATGCTCTTTGTGAGATTGTCATACCTGGGTGAGTTTCACAATATTGTTTGTACAATGTTGTTTGGCTACATTCCAAGTAATGTTTAGGATGTGGTGTGCGGTCTTTATCACCAATTCTTAACTTTACAACATCTTTTGCATTCGGTGATACCCTAGAGTTAGTGTGCCAAAATCGTTCAATTTCTTCCTTTGTGCTATCAATTAGCTTCTTGTCAACTCGTGGAAGCCTACCACTGAAAACCCAAGTATCATTGGCAATAGGACTATCTAGCCTTGATCTTAATGCTAGTGCTTTTGACAATGTTTTACGATTCAATCTTAAGTCAACACAAGTTTGCCTCATTAATCGAGCATTTCTTAATTGTTTGCTTACTATTGAGGTTGTTATTACTCTACGGGCAGCTCTTTTATCTTTCTCCTTGCTAGTCTTTCCAATAGAATTGAGTGCATTGAAAAGGCTTCTTACAATAATTTTATTCCGATCGGACACTTTGTTTAACCGAATCTTTAATTTCTTTAGTAAAGGTCTCATTTTGTACATCTTTAATAATTGCACAAAAAGTTGGCATTGTTCGGTTAATGTTTTCTTCTCAAAGTATTCATTGAAGAGTTTTGTAGCCCACAACCGAACCGTTCGTGATGACCTCTTGCCTTCAAGTTTTTCCATTATGTTCTCATCAATTTCAAGTAACCATTTTGGGGTTTTTGGGTGTTTTCCAATTTCATCACAGTTATCCTCTTCTTGACAAATGTCCTCTCTTCTTATGAAATTTGGAGATACATTGATTGTTCTTGTTTCATCCATGTTTTCAACCTCATCAATTTTATCAACAAATGGATTATGGAGTGCAATTTCAATATCATGATGTTCATATCCACTTTCTTCAAGTGCACGTCTTCATTTTTCTTCTTCTTCTTTGTCCATGGTATTGCTATTATGAATAGGTGTTTCATAACATTTTTCAATATCTTCATTTGCAATATCATGGTGAATTTCATTCTTATCTAACATTTCATTATAATCAAAATTAACATCTTCAATTTGCATGTCATTAGATGGTAAAGAAGAAGATTCACCTTGATGAGCATCTGCCAAACCCACCCTTCCAATCCTCTTCCTTTCCCTATCTTTTTTCCTAATTGCTTCGATTTCCTACAATGTAACTTTCCTCCTCCTTTTTGCTTTACGACGACTGTTGCTCCCCATTAGGGGAACAAAAATATCACCCTTATGATTGTAACAAGAAAATTGTGTCTCCAAAAGTGCATAAAAATATTCCTTTCACTGTCATAGCCAGAAATCACGAGTATTTCGACAGCAGAGGGTCTCTGGTTGTGGAAGTTGGGCCCAGCAATATTCCTTTTGTCTTTTTTTTTGCTTTTCCAAAACGGATATCCGTTTTGGAAAACCCAATTCTTTGCAACAGACACTTGCAATGTCCATATGCCTACTACAAAATAGATATCCGGTTTATTATGTACATTTGGATTCTATACTAGGGATTCATTGTATTATTCAATAAACTTGTGAATTACCATTTAATTTCAATGTTTACACACTAATCCACCTAGGTATCAACTTAATAAAGCTCTGGATATAAGCCATTATTTGATTTTAGGCTATCATCAAATGAGGAGCTTCTAAAGGCAAAAATGTTGTCCCAAAAGAAGACTCAATGTTATTCGTAAAGACATTAGATTGTTAAAATACAAATTCGAGGTTAGATATTCCTTGGGCTATTTTAGTATAGAGAAGCAAAATTGCAATATATGACTATCCTAGGAATTAGAATGGTTGATCATAGGATATTCATGGCATTTTGATATTAATGGATGGATTGATGGATGTTTAGGGAGTTTAAGTTTAAATGTAATGTATGAGAATTCTTATTTATGAAGGATCTAATATGTCTTATGTCCTATTTGCAGGCCATTCAAGAAAGAAATGAAAAGATACCAAGGACTATCATAACACCTATTATAATTAGGTGCATCAAAGGATTGTCATCCAGGACCTTACCAATATGGGAAGTTATCAAAACCATGTCATGTTTAAAATTAAAGGCTTTATCACCTCTTTGTCCCTATAGGCCTATTAGAACAATAGGTCACATTTTATTCATATACTGGGGTTGAGAATAAACACTAAGCATTTGTAGTTATGGCAAGTGTAAATGGAAATAGATCACAACTTTAGACAATCTATCCTCTCCTAGATTGCACTGACTGAGTGGAAATTAAAAATTCCCTATTAATGTCCTTTATATACTGAAGGTATGGGTGAGAAAGGTAAACTTTGTATGTTGTAGACAAGTGATGCAGAGCAACACAGCAAAAGCTTACAAACAAGGTGTAAAATACCCATTAACCCACCAATTGCTCAAATAGCTTTTAAAATATCCTTCCCAAGGTCCAAACGAGACCGAAATACACTCTTTCTTTACTATTGGCAAGACATTTCTAATGTCTCATCGAACTATGCTTCATATGTTCTTCCTTTCTCTATTGTCGGCCAGACTTATCATTATCGGTAACCTTCAAATTTGTTAGCCCGATGTGGGACCTCTCGCTGATGTGTAGAATCCATCGCTCAGGCTTATGCTGTCGGTGTGACTCCTCCGTTGTTCTCCGATATGTATAAGAGGACGGATCAAAGTAATTAGCATGCTCCCTTCAAAGTAAAGACATGAGAATAGAGCACTTGTGAGATGGTTATTGTAAAGGGACAAATCAATTAGAGACATGCAGTTTCCTAGAGAATTTGGAATGCTTCTGCTCAGGCGATTGTAGGACAAACAAAGATGTTCTAACTTCCCCAGACCACCAAATTCTGCAAGTATACTCCCCTTCAAGTTGTTGTGTGAAATTCTTTTCCAGTGAAGTTGTGAGTAATTGGCAAGAGATTTGGGAATAGAACCCTCTAGTCCATTTCTTCTTAAGTCAAGTATCTTCAATGCTTTCAACTGGTCAAACCAAGGTGGAATCCTTCCCTTGAAAGAACTAAAAGAGAGATTTAAAGTGCATAACAAGGAGAGACCTCCTTCGGATGGAAAAAGGGTACCTTTTAATTCCAATTGAGGGAGAATTATGGCCACCACTCTATTGGTATGTTTCTTGTACCAAACACTGGTCCAGAAGCACACATTTTCTGAATTGGTAGAAGTCTAGTTGGAGAAATGTGGTCTCCTCGACTACTATTATTGTAGGATATGCATAAACAAGTTTGTTGAAAAGGCTTTAGAAATTTTCAAGCAAATGCAATTGGCAAGTGTAAAGCTAGATTCTGCAACCTTTGTCAGCATCCTCTCTACCTCTACCAAAATGGGAGCTTTGGAATAGGGTATGGACATTCATCAAAGCATAATGGAAGTGGGATTTTTGTAGATATTCTAGTTGGAAATGCTCTGGTAGACATGTACGAAAAGTGTGGAAGCATAGACAAGACACATGAACTGTTTGAAAAAATGCCTCAAAGAAATGTGGTCTCATGGAATAAGATGATTGCAGGATATATACACACTTACTCCGATGTGAGATTCACCACCCTTGTCTATCAGTAAGACCAATACCCTCGGTGAGACTTTTTACTTGCATTCTGACGTTATAACTCTCCCCGATGTGTTTACCGTCCATTAGTCATCGGTCAGACATTCTCTTCGATTTCTGATATCGTATCTCACACCGAAACAATAAACACCGAACTACACCATCAGCCATACCACCTCTATCGGTGACACTTTTCTTCTCGCCTCCGAGAGTCCATCTCTTTCCGATGTTCCTTCTGTCGGTGTGACTCCCTCTCATCGGTGTAGTTCTCAACTGTTCTTCCAATATGCCGATAAATAACCCATCGGTGACACTTAATGATTGTCATCCCGATATGACTTGATCTGTGAGATCAATGTTGTCAGCTCAATGGAACTTTGTCGCTCCAATAACTATTGTCAGTCCGATGTCTTCGATTTAGCCTATACATAACATGACTTGTTATCACTGGTCAACTAACGTATCTTTTCCCAATTTTCCTGATATGGCCGGTCAACCTTTGTATCCTTTGACATGTACATTCACCATTTACAACCATGATAAACGATAGCAGGATATACACGAAATGTCCACGCATACATAAACGATATACCCATGGATTGTATCTTCGGCGAAACAATACCAATGGTACAAAATATGTTGCTTCTCTTCATCCAAAACCAATGGCAAAAAAATTTTCATAGATCAACAAAACGGATATCCGTTCTGAAAACGGATATCCGTTTCTAGAACGGATATCCGTTTTCAGAACGGATATCCGTTTCATGTTGCTTCTACCGAAGCAAAACGGATATCCGTCTTGCTTTGGTACAAAGCAAGACGGATATCCATTTTGATTGTTGACTTTTTATGGATTGTAACGTGTTTTAATGTTTCAGTCTCTTCTTCAAACTTCACCCTTCGTGCTGACGACTTTTTTTTAATGCAAAATTGATAAAACGAAAAGGGTTTATAGAAAAAATTGTTAGCTTTCTAAAAATATAAGATTTATTTGGTTATCATTTTATTAAATAATTATTAATAATTTTCAATATACCGTGTCTCTGAAATCTTGATGGACACACTGATTGAAAAACATCCATAACTTTCAAACCATTTCACCTTTTTGAGATCTGAAACCTGCATCACACTCTATGCTTTTCTGGCTATAGGTTAAAAAAAAAAATTTGAATTTTGATTTTTTTTATCGAGTTAGGTTGGCTGGAAAATTACTTTTTATTTTTAAAAAAAAGTCACAGTAAAAAAATCATAACTAATTATTTTATTAGAAGAAAATTTCAAATAAATATGCATCACATCCGGACATGAGTCCTCTACTTATTTTGAAAGTTTCAAAAAAAAAAAATTTTTTTTACTCATAGTTAGGTTGGCTGGACAGACACCCACTTTTTATTTTTTTCTGAAAAATTTAATAGCTGTTCATTGAAATATTCAATTTTCACTAAGTAAATTTAGTTTTTATTTAAAAAAAAATAGTAGCCTATAAACTAGATTCAATTCTCTACAAATTTCATTCTTACGTCTTTTTCAAATTGTATAGATAATCCATTCAAAATTTCACATGAACTTGATAAAGTCTGATTTTTTGTATTTTCATTGCCACTTAGAGGTATAGTTTGGCCCATCATGATCCTGCACATACCCAGTTATTAAGGTTTATTATAGTTTGCATATGATACAGTTGCCTTCTTTTTGAAAACACAGTCGTTTCTTGAAAATACAAGAAGGATCTTAAGTTTTTTGTTTGTTCTTCATTTTGTAAATGGAAAACATAATGTGGGGATTAAAGTTTTTAACGACTTGTAATTCTCTGCATAGACTGTGTTTATATGACAGTTTTGGAAAAAGGGTTTCAGTTGATTAGTTTATTGGTAAACTCAGACAAGTTTTACCCATTTGGGTTTGGCAGTTGAAAAGAGTGATTATCTTTGTTTATCCATAAGCAATTTATGCTAGGGTTTGAGATATTTTTGAAGGATATTATTATAGTTCATTATCTGTGTATAGTTTTGTCTAACTATGGTTTCATTAACGGTTAAGGACTTTATGTTGAGATCTTGTGTTCAGTTTAGATTAATCATGATTTGGTGTAGTCATTATATGTAAATATCTTTCTTTATCCCATTACACGATAGAGAACCATAGTTAATATGATTTGAGTTAAAAAAGTTTTGATGAAAACTTGTAATGACATTATGGAAACCATGACATATACAATTTGGGTTTCAACCCTAACCATGATTGGTTACCTAGACTATTTCAAATAGTTGGAGCAAAATAGGTATATTTTCAAGCTGTTCAATGAAAGAAAGAAAGACATGTTTTTAGAAAGTATGAAAGAGAAATTAAACTCTATTGTGTTTGCTTGGTTTTTGCAATCACTGTAATATCAAACAAAAACAATAGAATATAGTTGAACATCTTTCTGTATTCAGTGGTATATGTACACAAACTGTTGTATCTCTTGGAGTCTCAAAAATTCAATGAGACATTCAAGAATAGAGCATTAAGAGAAACAGGGCAATCCTCTGTATTGACAGAAATTATTCATTGTATTGATGTACTTGAGATGTACGAGTGAGGCAAAGTTGTAAAAGCCAGTGAGGCAAGAAAAGAAGTCAGTGAGACTGTATGATTGGTTTTTTATATTGAACCAGTGAGACATCTTTCCTGAGTGGTTTTTGTTCCCCAAGAGGGTTTTCCACTCATGCAATTTTCTATGTTATGGTCTCTCTGTTTGTGATCCATTGATGTCTTATGTCTAAGCTTTTCATTACATTCATTGTTCAGTACTTCATTTTCTGTCTTGCAAAACATTCAAATCAGCATTACAATTTGTTATTTCAAGTTTGAAAAGAGATTAAATTTATCTGTGTTTGTCTCCAACATTGATTCACCCCCCCTCTAAGTGTTGGTTGTACTCTAATATTATCTACATGATTTGAAAAATATGTAAGAATATAATTTGTAGATAATTGAATGCAGTTTAAATGAGCTACTATTTTTTTGAAAAGAATTAAATTTATTTGATAAACAATGAATATTTCAATGAAGTGCTACTAAAATTAAAAAAATAAATAAAAAATAGGTGTCATTCCAACCAAACTAAGTATGAGAAAAAAAATGAATCTTTAAATATAAGTAAAGGACACATGCCCAGATGTGACACATATTTTTCTGAATTTTTTCTAAGAAAATAATTAGTTATGAATTTTTTACTATGACTTTTAAAAACAATTACAAAGTAATTTTTCAGCCAACCTAACTTGATTAAAAAATATGGAATTCAATTTTTTTTAACCTATAGCCAGAGAAGCATATAGTGTGACACATATTTTAGATTTGAAAAAGGTGAAACAATTTGAAAGTTACAGATGTTTTTCAATCAATGTGTCCAAGATCTCAAGCATACTGTATGTAGAAAATTATTAATAATTATCTAATAATCTTATAATAAAACATATCTTATATTTTTATAATGTTGACAACTTCCTAAATAAACCCTTTTTGTTTCAACAAATTTAGATTAAGAAAAGGTCATCAACACAAAGGGTGAAGTCATGAAAAGAGGGTGAAACATCTAAACACGTTGGAGCAAAGGAAAAGTCAAGCTTGACACTCCCAAGCCTAAACCCAAGGCATTCCTGAGGCAAAACCTTTTCTGTAGAGGTAACAAATATCCATTAATAATGGATATCTGATAAAAATAGATACCCATTATTAACAGATATCAATTATGTTACCTAGATATTTGTTAGCTACTAGCATTAATGGATTTCAGCCTTTGGATAACAGATATCCATTACCAGGATATCCATTATCCACTTACATTGAAGGATTTTTGCCTTTGGGTAACAGATATCCATTATTAGGAATGGATATATCTGTTATTAGGAAGATATATCAATTACCTAAAAGCCCAAAAAACAAAAAGAAGTTTGTTGAGCCCAACAATGGCCCCCACAAATCCCCTACTCTCAAGAAACTGATGATATCAGCCTATTATAAACAAAATCATACCTTTCTACACTCTTTAGCACAAAATTTGACTGTTTCAATTATTAGTGTGATAGTTTTTGTTCTTCTAATGGGGAGCAATAGTCATCATAAAGCATAAAATGTTGGGATAAGGTGCCATTAACCTTGTAAATCCCAATATTATATTTATTCCATTTATTATTTGTAATTTGTAATTACCCATAAGGGATGTACAAGTTTCATCGACTGTGGTAAAAATTATTTACTGTCCATGGTAATTACGGATTTACTGCACAGTAAGTCACGGAGTTACCGACGGTAGTTACGGGATGTCATTTACTATGGTAAATGGTAATTGGTCAAAGTGGAGTGCACATCTGGAGGAATAATCTATTTTTAGTGTTATGACGCACGTCATAGATGTTGTAAGAGGGTGTAAAAGATTCTATGACAACTGTAAGTTGTCACAAGAATCTATGACACTAATAATAGCATATGACGCGTCATAAGATGCTGTAAGTGGCTATTTTTGGCCCCAAGGTGTTCAAGCTTGCATGGGCACCTTTTTCCATGTGTAGGATGCATATATGACATCATTTATGACCCCGTAAGAGCCTATTCTTGGCCATAGATGCCCAAGGTTATGTTGTTGACTCTTGACAAGTGTTATGGGCTTGTAAGAAGTCATTTAATGTCTTGAGGTTGTGTAAATTTTATATAAACCATAGCATAGTAGATGAGATGAATATAACAGTTTACAGGCACCCAGGTTCTGCCGAAGTGAAGGTTGAAGGATAGAGGAAGTGAATGTATTTGTAATCTCCTTTTGTGAAGATAATACAACTTGGCCTATTTTCTTGGTGGAGTTTTTTACCTAAAAGGGTTTTCTCCACATTAAACACGTTTTATGTGCTTCATTCTGCTTTTGGTATATTTTTGTATTGTGGGTTTATGTTTTGTTACAATCTCCATTAATAACACACAGTTAAAGATTGCTGAAATTTATTTGAATTAGATTTCCATTGAAGTAGTGTTGCTTTCATTTCTAACATTTGGTATCAGAGCCTGGCTAGCTTTGACTCTTGGATGGTAGTGTGGAAGCTGTAGCTACAGTGGGAGATTTGGTTGCATTTGTTTTGCAGATCTTGTGTTGTTATTATGGCTGCATCCACCGTTGCATCAACCTCTCGAATGGACATTGAGAAGTTCAACAGAACGGGGTATGAGTTGTGGAAACTAAAAATGGAAGATTTGTTGGAAGAAAGAAACTAGTGGTTGGCTATCCAAAAAGAGAAGAAACTTGACGATGTCTCTCAAGATGAGTGGGATAGATTGGATAAGAAGGCATAGGGAACCATTCGTTTATGTCTTTCAGACTCTGTCCTATTGAATGTCGCAAAGGAGGAGACCACAAACAAGTTGTAGAATCGGTTGGGTGAGATCTATCAACCCAAGAGTATGGTAAATAAACTTTATTTAAAAAGAAAATTGTTTTCCATGAATGCGAGAAGGTGAATCGGTTGCAGAGCATTTAAATTCTTTTAATTTGTTGATGAGTCAGCTTGCTTCAGTAGATGTTAAAGTTGATGAGGAAGATAAATGTATCTTTCTTCTTTGTTCTTTACCTGAATCATGGGAAAAGGTCATTTTGGCTATCACTGCTAACCTCACAGATCTGAAGTTGGATGCTCTTATTGTAGTTTTATTGGCACAAGAATTGAGGAAGAAGAGTTCGGATAGTTCAGGTGATGCTCTCAGTATTAGGGGAAGGTCTAAGGAAAGGGGACCTAAAGAAGATCATAAAGGGGCTAAGGACAAGTCCAAGGGCCGGTCTAAGACTCCTGGTAAAAAGAACAGAGTTAAGTGTTGGAACTGCAATAAAAGGGGACATGTGAAGGAGTGTAGAAACCCCAAGAAATAGTGGGAGAGTGCTTCAGATAAGTCCTCGAATGCAGGTGAAGAAGTTTTACTTTCTACATGTAATCTTATTTCTAATGATCATTGGTTGGTTGACTCAGGATGCTCGTTTCATATGACCCCGCATAAGGAATGGTTCTCCACATATGAAGAATATGATGGAGGTAATATCTACCTTGGTGACAACTCTACATATCCGATTGTCAGGAAAGGAAAGGTATTGTTGTGTTTCAGTGATGGGAGGATTAAAACCCTCCTTGGTGTTTTGCATGTTCCTGGATTAGCTAGAAATCTGATTTTAGTTTCAAAGTTGAATGATTTGGGAATGCATGTGACATTTGACAAGTAAGGCTGCAGATTGGTGAGAGGGAACTTGGTGGTAGCGAAAGGGAAGAGATTTAGGAACTTGTTTAAGCTTGAAGCCACTACAGTTTGTAATGCCTCCTATGTATCTAAGGCTGCTACTGAAAATACATGTATGTTGTGGCACCATAGATTGGGCCACACAAGCAATAATGTATTAAAAACTATTAAGAATAAAAACTTGTTGGATGGTTTCTCCTATTCTGATGAGCACTTTGATTTCTGTGAGAATTGTGTGTTTGGTAAACAAAATAGAAAATCATTTCCTTCAAGAAGCAATAGAGCAAAAGAGAAGTTAGAAATTATTCATACGGATGTGTTTGGACCTGTGGATAATGAATCTATCAGAAAATCTCGTTATTTTGTAACCTTCATTGATGATGTATCCAAATTTACATGGATTTATTTTATGAAGCATAAATATGAAGTTTTCAATAAGTTTAAGGAATTCAAAGTCTTAGTAGAGAACCAATCAGGTTTAAAGATAAAAATATTAAGATCTGACAATGGAGGGGAATATTGCTCGAAGTAATTTGATGAGTTTTGCAAGCAGGTAGGTATAATCAGACAAAAGACAACTCCGTATAAACCACAGCAGAATGGTGTTATAGAATAGATGAACCGAGCAATTATGGAAAGGGCCAGAAGTATGCTTAGTGATGCACAATTGGATAAATACTTTTGGGCAGAGGCTGTGTGTACTACTTGCTACTTGATAAATAGATCTCCTTGTAAGGCTCTTGATTCGACACCTTATGAAGTGTGGACAAGTAAGAAACCTTCTGTTTCACATTTAAGGGTTTTTGGTTGTGAGGCTTTTGTTCATGTGCCTAAGGAAAAGTGATCTAAGTTGGATCCAAAGGCTGAAAAGTGTACATTCATTAGATATGGTGATAATGTGAAAGGTTATAAGCTTTGGAATCCACTAACCTGCAAGATTATCTTTTCTAGAGATGTTATTTTCAGGGAACTTAGAGCTATTTTTGAACTTGAGCAGCCAAAAGAGAAAGAAGAAAAGGTAAAGAAGGTGAACTTTGATTTAGAGCAGCAAGATGCACCTCAGGAAGAACATAATGATGGATTAGGGGATGATGAAGAAGAAGAAGATTCAAGTAGTCTTGATGAATATGAATCTGTTGTTATAGAAGAAGTTGTTGCAGATGATCATGCAAAAGAACAAGTAAAGTCTCTTACTCCACCCTTGAGGAGATACAAAAGACAATGGAATCCAATTGATAGGTATAGCCCACTAGATTTCCATTATGTATATGCTTTATTGAGTACTAACGATGAACCTAGATCCTATAGGGAATCTATTTCTACATATGATAGTGAGTCTTAGCAACTAGCCATGCAGGAGGAGATGATGGCTTTAGACTCTAATAACACCTGGGATCTTGTTCGTTTACCCAAAGGAAGAAAGGCCATAGCTTGTAAGTGGGTCTTCAAGAAGAAGTTTGGAGCAGACAGGTCATTGGAGAAGTACAAGGCTAGACTGGTAGCCAAGGGCTACTCCCAGAGAGAGGGAGTTGATTTTGGTGAAGTATTCTCTCCTGTTGCTAAATTAACTTCTATTAGATTTCTCTTATCCATTGCTATAGCTTATGATTAGGAGATTGAGCAAATGGATGTTAAGACTGGATTCTTGCATGGAGATCTTGAAGAAGAAATTTATATGCAACAACCTATAGGTTTTGAGGTAAAAGAAAAAGAACATTGGGTTTGCATGTTAAAGAGGTCTCTCTATGGTTTGGAACAGTCCCCCAGAATGTGGTATCAAAAGTTTGACTCATTCATTTTGAAATTGGGTTTTGTTAGAAGTGAGGAGGATCATTGTGTTTATATTCATTGTGTTAATGATTTTATACTGGTTATTGCTTTGTATGTTGATGACATGTTATTTTTCAGCAATACTAAGGGTATGGTTAGTGAGCTTAAAGCCCAACTTTCAGGTGAATTTGAGATGAAGGATCTTGGTGCTTCAAGGTATATTTTGGGAATGGAGATCAGGAGGGACAGAGTTAACAGAAAGCTTTAGTTGTCACAAAGTAAGTATGTGAATACTATTTTGCAGAGGTTTAGTTTGCAGGACTATAATCCAATTAGAGTTCCTTTACCCATTGGTACTAAGATTTCATTAGATATGTGTCCAAAGACTAAGGATGATCTTGAGGATATGTCTAGTGTGCCATATGCTAGTGTTGTAGGGAGTTTGATGTACGCAATGGTTTGCACTAGACCGGATATTGCCCAAGTAGTGGGAGTTTTGAGCAGATTCATATCTAACCCTGGTAGACAACATTGGAACTATGCAAAGATGGTGTTTAAATATCTTGCAGGTACTCCTAATCATTGTTTGGTTTATTCTAGTGCTAATAGTGCTAATAAATCTTTGGACATATAGGGTTTTTTTTTTATGCAGATTAGGTAGGTGACTTGGATAGTCGAAGGTCCACTAGTGGCTATGTCTTTACTCTGTTTGGAGGAGTAGTGAGTTGGATGAGTACGAGGCAACCCACAGTTTCTTTGTCCACCATAGAAGCAGAGTATATGGCTGCTACTCATGTCTCCAAGAAGGTAGTTTGGTTGAGGAGACTATGTACATGTACTGGTTTTGATTGCAGGAACATTCAAATTGGTAGTGATAGCCAGAGTGCTATTGTTTGGCTAAGAATCCCATGTATCATGCTCGAACTAAGCATGTTGATGTTTAGTTTCACTTTGTTTGAGAGTTGGTTGCTAATGGAGAGATTAAGCTAAAGAAGATAGATACTCAGGAGAATGTTGCAGATTCATTGACCAAGCCTATGAGCATAGAAAAGTTTGAATGGTGCAGAGAGGCCATGGGCCTTGTTTCTAGTGCCTAATTAATTTTCATTTGATTTCCTATGGGTTGATTTACAATGTATAATGTCAAGTGGGAGAATGTTGGGATAAGGTGCCATTAACCTTGTAAATCCCAATATTGTATTTATTCCATTTATTATTTGTAATTTGTAATTACCCATAAGGGATGTACAAGTTTCATCGGCAGTGGTAAAAATTATTTACTATCCATGGTAATTACAGAGTTACTACATGGTAAGTCCCGGAGTTACCGGCAGTAGTTACGGGATGTCATTTACTATGGTAAATGGTAATTGGTCAAAGTGGAGTGCACATCTGGAGGAATAATCTATTTTTAGTGTTATGACGCACGTTATAGATGTTGAAAGAAGGTGTAAGAGATTCTATGACAACTGTAAGTTTTCATAAGAAACTATGACACTAATAATAACATATGACGCATCATAAGATGCTGTAAGTGGTTATTTTTTGCCCCAAGGTGTTCAAGCTTGCATGGGAACCTTTTTTCATGTATAGGATGCATGTATGACAACATTTACGACCCCGTAAGAGCCTATTCTTGGCCATGGACGCCCAAGGCTGTGTTGTTGACTCTTGACAAGTGTTATGGGCTTGTCAGAAGTCATTTAATGTCTTGAGGTTGTGTAAATTCTATATAAACCATAGCATAGTAGATGAGATGAATATAATAGTTTACAGGTACCCAGGTTCTACTGGAGTGAAGGTTGAAGGACAGAGGAAGTGAATGTATTTGTAATCTCCTTTTGTGAAGATAATACAACTTGGCCTCTTTTCTTGGTGGAGCTTTTTACCTGAAAGGGGTTTCTCCACATTAAACACTTGTGTTATGTGTTTCATTCTGCTTTTGGTATATTTTTGTATTATGGGTTTATGTTTTGTTACAATCTCCATTAATAACACACAGTTAAAGATTGCTGAAATTTATTCAAATCAAATTTCCATTGAAGTAGTGTTGCTTTCATTTCTAACAAAAAGGAGGAGGAAACTTCAATTGGAGGAAATTGAAGCAATTAGGGAAAAAGATAGAATAAGGAAGAAGATTGGAATACAAGGTTTGGTGGATACTCATGAAGGTGAAGGTTCATCTTTACTCTTAAATGACATGCAAATTGAAGTTGTTAATGTTGAATATAATGAAATGTTTGATAGGAATGAAATTGACCATGATATTTTAAATGAAAATGTTACAAAACATTATGAAACACCTATCGATAAGAGTAATATTATGGACAAAGAAGAAGAACAACATAGACATATGCTTGAAGATTGTGGATATGAACCACATGATATTGAAATTGTACTCCATAATATGATTGTTGATAACATTGATGAGATTGATAACATGGATGAAACAATGAAAATCAATGTATCTACAAATTACAAAAGAAGAGAGGACCTTTGTCAAGAAGAAAATGAAATCCCACATCCATAATTTCTTAATGAGCCTGATGAAATTGTAAAACATCTAAGAACCCAAAAATGGTTACTTGAAATTGATGAGAATATGATGGAAAATTTTGAAGGCAAGATGTCATCACAAAAGGTTCGATAATGGGCTTCAAAACTTTTCAACGAATACTTTGGAAATAAAACATTAACCAAACAATGCCAATTTTTTGCACAATTACCAAAAATATAAAAAATGAGATATTTAATAAAGAAATTAAAGATTGGGGTAAACAAAGTGTCTGATCAGAATAAAATTATTGTTAGAAGTCTCTTCAATGCACTCAATTCTATGGGAAAGACTAGTAAGGATAAAGATAAAAGAGTTGCAAGTGTAGAGTATTAATAACAACCTCAATAGTGAGAAAGCAACTAAGAAAGGCTCGATTAATGAGGTAAACGTGTTTTGACTTTGTCATGCCCACATTTTCCTTGTGGTCACAACACACATCACACGTGTCATAGCCACATCTGTTATGTGGTTATGACACGAGATATGAAAAACTTTTCTCACACTGTCCTAAAAACCCCCTCGCATGCGTAAGCATGCTCGGCGGTGTTCTCTCATGGCGAAAACACTACAGTTTTCGGTGGGATATAAGTACAATTGCATGCATCCAGACGCAAGCAGACCAACAAGAGGGTCTCTACGACGCCGCTAACGTCATTGCAAGAGTGAGATTACCAAAGTTCCTAAATCTAAATCTTGGCAAATTCTGGCAGCATAACGCCTTACGGCGTTAGTGGGAATTACTCAGCACTCTTTTACGCACGTGGTTCGCTGATAGATTAACAACTTCCCACGACGCCTTGTTCTGACTAAACCGACTAGTGATCTCCCTATTTAGTCATTTTTCAGCAAGGCACGGTTGTCTGTCTCCTCTCTTGTTTCCTGAAACATACTCCTCCTATGACTTAGCATTCTCAACAAGGCAGTTTGTTTGCTCTCTCTTCCCTTTTCTCTGGGTCTTAATTTTGATTGTATTTTTATCGCACTTACCTTAACTGTTTCTCTGATAATTTAGTTTGTTTATATTTCGGTCTCTCTCTCTTTCGTTTTCTATGCTTTCTTTATGTATATCGGGTCCTTTCTTCATGATTTACATCAATCAGGGTTATCACTGCATCTATTGTTGATATTAAACCTAACTTCCGGATGGTCTAGGTCACATAGGCTGGTTTACTACTTCGCTGGACTCGGTCTCCTAATCTTCTCCGATCTAGGTTCCTCCTCTACGTATGTATTAATTAATCTTGTTCCGAAGCAAATTTTAGCGGAAGGGTCCATCAACTTAGTTCTCTTATCCCATGTGGGAAATGTCGCGCATTTTCTCCTCTGTGTTTTCCAATGTTAGTTTTTCTTCTTCTGACTCTCTTACAGGTTTACTTATGAGGACGTTTACTACAGTTGAGATTAAAATGGTCTCACATGAAATGTCTGTGATGGCTCCTTAAGTTTATTTCCAGTGATCTTTTAAGCAAGGTGACGTGTAATTTTCCTCTTCATTTTCCGGGTGATTGAAATTACGTTGATAGTTGAAACTTCCGAGAAACTCTTCCCGGAGTAATACAGTATATTCCTTTACGCCTCTCTTTTCATTATAATTTTATTTTCTCTTAGCTTATAATTACTGTTGTTATTATTACTAATAATTAATATTAATACTCTTATTGTGAATCGTATAACATTGTTAATCGATGTAGGAGGCTCTCCTCTTTATAAAACCCTGATCATGGAAACATAACTTCTTTGGTTGTTGTGTTCAACACTTAATAAAAACCAACTGTGAAAATATATTTTTTTGTTTTATTTTTGTATATCCATGTGTCACATTTTATCAAGATTTTAAACGAGGGCCCAATAAAATGGCTCATAAAACTACTCCTATATATATATATATATATTTTAATGTACATGTAGTTGACGAAATTGTTCTTTTAATTTGTTTAACAAACTCCACGTAATCCCTTATATATATATATTTATATTTATATATATATATATATAGATATATATTAATTATTTCATTATATATTGCTATATACATAGACATATATAGTATCTATATATGTCTATATATATGGCAATTATAATGTATTTCCTTTCAAAATAGACCAACTTATATGTTAGGGCCAAAAGCCCTAACATTTTTTTTTGTTTTGTTTTAGACACAGCCAGCGGAGGAGATGGGGTGGCGGTGGCCGCAGCCAGCGGAGGAGACAGAGGTCGGCCGCGCAGAGCTGTGGCTCCGCGGGGGTTTCAAAGGAAAGGGGGGATGTGGGGAGGGGCGGAGCCCCACCCACATCCCACGATGTGGGGTGTGGGTGGGGCTCCGCCCCTCCCCACACCTTTATTTATTAGATAGATACTGCGGTGGGGATTTCTCCCCACCGCCCAAATATGAAGCTTCGGCTGTGTTTTTACACAGTGATTCACAATTTCGACAGTCATAACTTTATTCAGTATTTAGTGCCTTTCGATGATATATGATATCAATAATATATATATATATATATTTTTATATAGATTTATATTTCAGTCTCTTTAATAAAACAATTTATTCAGTTTTCTATTATTCTATCAAAATGATAATTAATAAAAACTGTTATATATATATATATATCTATATATATATATATATTTGTATGTATATATATATTTCATAATTTTCTCAAATTAAATACCTTATTCATTTTCTTGTAGTCAGTTAAAACGATCAAGTATTAATTAAATAAAATTCTATATATATATATATATATAAAGATATATATATATATATATATACACTTAAGAAAAATGAAGTTTTAATCAGTATATTTAGGCAATTAATACATGTCCATTTCAACTTTTAGAACAAACAGAAGTAATTATAGAATAGATTTTCTTTAAAACTTACAAAATAACTAAATCCATTACTTATGAAGGAGAAAACTTCATCATTTAAAACTAACTTATCCATTAGAACAATTGACCATATAACTGACCTTTCAACTAATTTAGCAGTTCTATACTTATCATGACATATATAAATTCAGATTAGATTGCAAATAAGTAATGAAATTTCTATTTAAAAAGGTTTACAAAACAACAAACTTGAAAATTGAAGATATTTGTTTACCACATTCATATTACAGAAAAGTTAACTCTTCCACTATAAATAGCAAGAGAATAAATTTTAAACCATGGATACAACAACTAACTTCCCAGATATGAACTTCCTTCTCCCAAACAATATACAACTGATAGCTTGTGGCAACCAAGAAAAAGTCCATCAATAACAAGATCAGGGAGGTGAATTCCTTCACTCCCAGGGTAGGGTAACAATAAATTACAGTAATAACAAGAGAGGTGCTCTCTCTTCATCTCTTATGAAATAATCCTGGCCTAATTCTCATGACAAGGAAGAATAACTGTTTCTTCATAAATATAACTCCTCCCAAGCCAACCAGAAGCTCCAAGAGAAAACCTGCGTATCAAAGACAAACAAAGAAGAAAACACCACTCATCTAGCTCTCCTCCCTTCCGTAGACCCGCAAGTGGGTCACCCCCGAGCTAGGGAGACCATACTCACACCTGGGTAACTCAAGCACTCCACTTCACAATAGTAACAACAACAATCCCAAAGCACACAAACACCCGTGGGTCATTTACACAACACGGAAACTCAACTACAGTGAGTTTCATAAGGGGCAGGAGAGTGGACACACTCGACTCCAGAGTGTCACCCTAACAGATAAGTTAACCAATACAATTTCTCTTGGTCTCAAACCAAGTTTGATCACAAATTTTTAAGAAATCTGTATATGACTCTCAAGTCAAAGATACAGACACAGATACATGCCCTCAAGGCTTTCAACATCCCAAAAGATGGAAACAGGTATGCACCCGAGGAGGATCTTTCCTCCCCTACCCCAAACTTGATGAGCATTTCTCCCAAGTGGGAGAAGCTCTGTCAAACAACCCGACAACAAACCCCACAGAAAACAAATCTACACACAAATTCTCACACTTTGCATACACATTCAGCTATACGAAACAAAGGTAAAATTCAAACCAACCTTACAAAGCCCTCCTGGAATGAAGCTGTTGCAGAGCCCACAGAGTTCTCTTCCAACCTTAGCCACCAACTCCCTCACCCTTCTCTCTCCTGCAAGCTAACTTTTCTATTTTTGGTAAAGCAGAATGAAAGTTTCCCCAAAATTCAACTAACTCCCTCTCATCCCAAAATTGGAAACAAATAACCCAAATTCTTTTCAGTTTTGAGGAATGGGGAGGTGACACTTGTCACCTTCTCACTCTCCCCCAAAACCACTATTCTACCCTGGTGGCTTATGTCACTCACCCTTCCCAAGAGTACTCCTTATTCCTCTCCTCATGTGATTCCTCTTACGCATGGGAGAAATAAAAGGAGTTAATGGGGAAGAAGACAGGTGACCCATGCCCCTTCTTCCCTCCTTCACATGGGTGTCCCCACAGCACATGGGGGAATCTCACTTATGGAGGGGGTGACTTCAAGTCAATCCTTCAATAATGGATGGCATCTCTTACCTTGGGGATTGTAGAGGGGATGGGTTGGGTGTTGGTACAACCCATCATGTCCCCTCCATTCCTCCAATTTTCGCCACTTAACTTCAGGGGGAAGTTAAGATGACTAGATGGAGGTTACTCAAGGGTTACCCATGCCAAATGGGCCCCTGGACCCATGGGGTATAACCCAGGGTCAACTTTAACCCATACAAGACACCCCTGGTCAAGGTAAAGCACAAGAAAAGCCTCATAAATTTAAATAAAATAAGGAAATTCAATTTCAATCCTTTTTACAACACAAATTATAAAACAATGTTACATGAGGGTAACCTAACCCACTCGACCATACGAAAGACCACATTACATCATTACATCAAACACAAAGAGATCTTGGTTCCTCGTGGAACCAGATCGGCTTAACAGGGAATAACAAATAACAAGGTGCGGAATGATCTCCGAAATCTGTGGTTCGATTAGTAATTCCTGCACACTAAATTACAAGATCAGTAACCACATAAAATCATCATAGCCGAAGCAACTTAAAAACATGCATTATCATGACATAGTACTAATTAACACAATGAAATCATATTACAATTTTCCATCATCACCTAATTAATTAATTTTTTTTTTTGAAATGTAAACTTATCCAAACATCACCCAATTAGTTTTTCCGAAATCATAATAAAGTTTAATAGTTTGACAATTCTGGGAACTGCTATCCCACAAATATAAAAAGTAACAATAACAGTAATGTAAATAGTCATAACAACAGAAGTAAAAAGGGCGGTCCTCACATCCTCTTCCCCTAAGATGGTACTTCCTCCTAGAAGTCGTCAAAAAGGTGAGGATAAAGGGTCTTCAGTCTCTCTGCATCTTCCCATGTTGCAGTGACTTCGTCGTATAGGTCCCACTGGACTCTAACTTGGTCCAGCTCTCGACCTCGAAGGGCCAGCGTCCGACGAGCCAATATGTGAATTGGCTCCAGCGCCAGTTGTCCGTCTGCCTCTACCTGAAGAGCACTCCAATCCAACACGTGAGATAAGTCAGAAATATATTGACGTAAAACTGATTCATGAAATACATCGTGGATACGTGACAGGCTAGGTGGCAAGGCTAGACGATAGGCTACTGGTCCTATCCGCTCCAAGATTTCGAAAGGTCCTACAAATCGAGGTGCGAGCTTAGAGCCTTTTCCATAACGGATTGGACTCTTGTGCGGCCGCACTCTCAAAAATACTCTTTCCCCCACAGAGAAGCTTCGGTCTGTCCTCTTAGCATCGGCATACTTTTTCTGCCTGTCCTGTGCTTCCTGAAGCCTCTGTCTAATCTGTTTGACTTGCAGTTCCATATTCTGAACTATCTCTGGACCGATGACTGCTCTGTCCTCTATCCGATCCCAACTCAAAGGTGTTCTGCATGGTCTGCCATATAACGCCTGGAAAGGAGGCATACCCAACGAGCTATGATGCCCATTATTGTAGGCGAACTCAACTAGATACAGGTACTCCTCCCATCTAGACTGGTGGTCCATCACATACATGCGAAGCATGTCTTCTAACACCT
This sequence comes from Cunninghamia lanceolata, assembly GCA_027924645.1. Taxonomy (NCBI): domain Eukaryota; kingdom Viridiplantae; phylum Streptophyta; class Pinopsida; order Cupressales; family Cupressaceae; genus Cunninghamia; species Cunninghamia lanceolata. The sequence goes on from BSBN01000295.1 coordinate 1,436,031, forward strand.
GGTTAACTCTCTCTGTCTGCCCGTCGGTTTCTGGATGATATGCTGAACTGAAGTTGAGCTGTGTGCCCAACGCCTGATGTAAGGCTTTCCAGAACGATGAAGTGAATACGGAGTCTCTGTCGGATATAATGCGGCGAGGTACCCCATGAAGTCTAACAATCTGATCAAGAAACACCTTTGCCACTGATGGTGCATTGTATGTTGTGCATATTGGTGAAAAATGCGCCACTTTGGTCAGCTTGTCAACTGTCACCATAATAGCATCATGGCGACGTGATGACATAGGTAGACCAACGATAAAATCCATAGAAATGGTGTCCCATTTCCATTCAGGTATCTCGTGAGGGTACAACAGTCCCGCTGGATGCTGATGTTTGGCCTTGACCCTCTGACATTCCAGGCAACGAGCAACAAATTCGGCAATGTCACGCCTCATCCCAGCCCAATGATAAAGCTGTCGTAAGTCAGCATGCATCTTCTTCACTCCTGGGTGTGCTGCATAGGGTGCTCTATGAGCCTTTGATAGGATTACTGTGCGAAGATTACCCGCATGGGGTACATAGATGCGCTGCCGATGTCGAAGCATACCATCAGACTCAAGGGTATATCCTGTAAATTTGCCCTCAAGGGCCTTCTGATTTAGTAATGCCTGCTGCACCTCAAGAAACCATTCATCCTCCGGTAAATTCTGTAAGATGCGATCTTTCAAGTCCACCTTCAAGGTCAGGGTTAGGATCTCGTGGCGCCTTCGACTCAAGGCATCAGCGACCACGTTCTCCTTCCCTTTGATGTAGTGGACATCGAAGTCGTATTCGCATAGGAATTCCATCCAACGCCGTTGGCGGGCGTTCAAATTGGGCTGTGTAAAAATATACTGCAAACTATGATGATCCGAATGGAGTTCAAAGCGTCGACCTAGGAGAAAGTGTCTCCAGCGAACCAAAGCATGAACAACTGTTGCGAGCTCTAAGTCGTGAGTAGGATAGTTTAACTCATGTGTCTTTAGTTTCTGCAATTCGTATGCGATCGCTCAGCCACCCTGCATAAGCACGGCTCCCAAACCTTCTAATGATGCATCTGTACAAACTACAAACTCCTCTGTAGGATTTGGGACCGCTAAAATAGGAGCACTAGTAAGACGCTCCTTGAGGACTCCAAAAGCCTTTTCGCACTGCTCGGTCCAAATGAAACCCTTCCCTTTTCGCTGAAGGGAAGTAATGGGATGTGCTATCCTGGAGAAACCTTCGACAAACTGACGATAATACCCGGCTAACCCCATAAAGCTTCTGACCTCTGTCACGTTAGTGGGTGCCGGCCACTCCTGAATTGCTCTAATTTTAGATGGATCTACGGAGATGCCATCGCCTGATAAAATGTGTCCCAAATACTGCACCTCTGTCCTGAAGAAGGCACACTTCGCCAAGTTGCCATAAAGTTGCTGCCCTCGTAATTGCTGCAAAACTTGACGCAAGTGCTCTACATGCTCCTCCTCAGTCCGTGAATAAATCAAAATGTCATCTAGAAATATGATCACGAACCGATCTAGGTAAGTACGGAACACCCCGTTCATGAGACTCATGAATACTGCAGGAGCGTTCGTCAACCCGAAAGGTACCACTGTGAATTCATAATGACCATATCTAGTTTGAAAAGTAGTTTTATGAATATCTGCCTCCGTGATGCGCAATTGGTGATACCCAGATTTTAGATCAATTTTCGAGAACACTCTGGCTCCCTGCATCTGATCAAAAAGGTCGTCAATCCTAGGCAGAGGATAACGGTTCTTCACCGTCACCTTGTTCAACTGCCTGTAGTCCATACATAGACGAAGAGACCCATCCTTCTTCTTCATGAAGATAACTGGTGCGCCCCATGGCGAGACGCTAGGTCGGATGTGCCCCTTCTCAAGTAATTCCTCTAACTGCAGCTTAAGTTCAGTGAGTTCATGTGTAGTCATCCTATAGGGTGCACGGGATATCGGTTCTGCACCTGGCACTAAGTCGATGTGGAAGTCTACTTCTCTGCGTGGAGGCATACCTGGTAATTCCGGCGGAAATACATCGGCAAACTCTCTAAGGACAGGGTGATCATCTAAAGTAGCCTCAGGTTCATCCTCTGCTCTATCACTGACTGTGATGGCAAACATCTGACATCCCTTCCGCATACAGTGCTTAAGCTGCTGAGCGGATATCATATGAACAGCCGTGGGCTTTTGAATGCCCACTATCTCAACCGACGAACCATGATCGTCTAAACAGCTAATCGTCCTCTGGCGACAATCAAGCTTGGCTCTATGTGCCGCAAGCCAATCCATACCCAGAACTACTCCGTAAGATCCTAATGGCATAATCCTAAGGTCACATGTTGTGATGAATGATCCCAATGTGATCTCACAGTCTTTAACCAAGGTATCTACTGACATCCTGGCCCCTGAGGCCAACTCAACTTCCCACCTAATGTCTTGCCTAGAAGCCACCAGCCTGCAACGCTCCACTAACGATGTAGACAAAAAGGAGTCAGTAGCTCCTGAGTCAAAAAGGATCGAGATGGGGAAGTCTCCAATCGTACCTGCTGCCTCGATGACAGAAGCCTGGAAATCGGCCTGGCGGTTATCAACCGCTGCAAACATGTGGTGGGATCTGCCCACGTCACCTACGATCTGCTCAGATCCTCCTGATCGAGGCTGTCCCCCTGCAGTAAATCCCTGCGGGCACTCTCTAGCCAGATGCCCTGCCCCACCACACACATAACATGGTCCTCGAACCTGTAACTGCCCTGACTGTGTTCTGCCCGATTGTTGTTGCCCAGTCCATCCAGTGGATCCCTGTGAGCCTCTGTAAGACTGCTGGGACCTTGCGGGTCCCGCCGATGAACCCTGCTGTCTCTGATCTCTGCGTGAACCCTGCTGCTGCCATCCACGGTTCTGTCCTCCCTGTCCCCTCTGTTGAAATTTGGATTTTTGCTGATGTTGCTGCTGCTGTGGAGGCCTAGGAGGTAATGATGAAGGATTATATCCTCCTCTCTATGTTGTGTTTTGAGGCCTTCGAAAGTTTTGCTGTTGTTGGGGATTACGTTCCTGGTACTGCGGGCATGAATTCTGTCCTCGTCCCTAAATTTCCTCTGATATAAGGGCCTTTTCAACAGCCTCGCTCATGGTATGGGGATTTGCCATACGAACTGGTCCTGCTATCCCGTGATTTAGCCCTCTGATGAATTTGTGTATTAAGATTTTCTCGTCATGGAGGTATTCCGCGTAACGAGAAAGCTCTATGAATCGGCTCTCATACTGAGTAACGGTGAGTCCCCTCTGCTGTAAATCATGGAACTCATCGATCCTGCGCTGTCTGTAATGTTCAGACAAATATCGTGCATTGAAGCGCTTAATGAAGATGTCCCATGTGAGTGTATCCACGGATAGTCGGCGCTTGCACTCCTCTGTGCGCCACCAGGTGGCTGCTGCATCCCTAAGAAGATGGACTGCCACTCGTGCTTTCGTGTTGCTTCCATATGGTCGCAATGCGAAACACCTATCTAAGCTAATCAGCCAAGCCTCGGCCACAGCTCCCTCGGTAGCACCTGCAAAAGTGGGTGGGTTGAGCCTCAGTAGATCTCTGATGGGGTCCCCTCTGTCTCTAAGTCTCACAAGTGGCTCTTCCACACCATCCTCATATAATCCATGCTGAACCTGTTCTGCCCTCTGGATCTCATCTCATCTCAAAAGTCTCGGAGGACTCCTGCTCTGTGCTCGGGAGGCTGACCCTACCTCCTCTATTGTTGTGTCAGGAATCTCAATGAAGGGCTCCACACGTGGCACCTCTAGTGGATCAACGCGGGGCTCCATACGTGGCTCAATACGTGACTCGGCACGTGGCTCCTCTCGCGGATCAACACGAGGCTCTATACGTGGCTCAGGAATCACTGGCGGTAACCTGTCTAACATAGTCTGTAGTGCCTATAAGATCTGTGGACCTATATCCAATATTGGTGTCGCCTGTGGTACTAGTGGTGCTTGTGGTACAGGTGGTGCAGGTGGTGCTGCTGTAACTACTAGTGTCGCCTGTGGTACTAGTGGTGCTTGTGGTACAGGTGGTGGAGGTGGTGCTGCTGTAACTACGGGTGCCAGTCCCTCAGCTGAGGAATCGCTGTGCACCTCGACTAACGCTGTGTGGCGTGATCGCGCTCGTCGAACACGTCGGGGAGGCATCCTACAAAACAAGGTAGAAACTAATTAGCCAAGGTTGCGGAATAATAACGTGCCCAAATACGCCCAGTGTTTAAACTTGGCTCTGATACCAAATGTCATGCCCACATTTTCCTTGTGGTCACAACACACATCACACGTGTCATAGCCACATCTGTTATGTGGTTATGACACAAGATATGAAAAACTTTTCTCACACTGTCCTAAAAACCCCCTCACATGCGTAAGCATGCTCGGCGGTGTTCTCTCATGGCGAAAACACTACAGTTTTCGGTGGGATATAAGTACAATTGCGTGCATCCAAACGCAAGCAGACCAACAAGAGGGTCTCTACGACGCCGCTAACGTCATTGCAAGAGTGAGATTACCAAAGTTCCTAAATCTAAATCTCGGCAAATTCCGGCAGCATAACGCCTTACGGCGTTAGTGGGAATTACTCAGAACTCTTTTACGCACGTGGTTCGCTGATAGATTAACAACTTCCCACGACGCCTTGTTCCGACTAAACCGACTAGTGATCTCCCTATTTAGTCATTTTTTAGCAAGGCATAGTTGTCTGTCTCCTCTCTTGTTTCCTCAAACATACTCCTCCTACGCCTTAGCATTCTCAACAAGGCGGTTTGTTTGCTCTCTCTTCCCTTTTCTCTGGGTCTTAATTTTGATTGTATTTTTATCGCACTTACCTTAACTGTTTCTCTGATAATTTAGTTTGTTTATATTTCGGTCTCTCTCTCTTTTGTTTTCTATGCTTTCTTTATGTATATCGGGTCCTTTCTTCATGATTTACATCAATCAGGGTTATCACTGCATCTATTGTTGATATTAAACCTAACTTCCGGATGGTCTAGGTCACATGGGCTGGTTTACTACTTCGCTGGACTCGGTCTCCTAATCTTCTCCGATCTAGGTTCCTCCTCTACGTATGTATTAATTAATCTTGTTCCGAAGCAAATTTTAGCGGAAGGGTCCATCAACTTAGTTCTCTTATCCCATGTGGGAAATGTCGCGCATTTTCTCCTCTGTGTTTTCCAATGTTAGTTTTTCTTCTTCTGACTCTCTTACAGGTTTACTTATGAGGACGTTTACTACAGTTGAGATTAAAATGGTCTCACATGAAATGTCTGTGATGGCTCCTTAAGTTTATTTCCAGTGATCTTTTAAGCAAGGTGACGTGTAATTTTCCTCTTCATTTTCTGGGTGATTGAAATTACGTTGATAGTTGAAACTTCCGAGAAACTCTTCCCGGAGTAATACAGTATATTCCTTTACGCCTCTCTTTTCATTATAATTTTATTTTCTCTTAGCTTATAATTACTGTTGTTATTATTACTAATAATTAATATTAATACTCTTATTGTGAATCGTATAACATTGTTAATCGATGTAGGAGGCTCTCCTCTTTATAAAACCCTGATCATGGAAACATAACTTCTTTGGTTGTTGTGTTCAACACTTAATAAAAACCAACTGTGAAAATATATTTTTTTGTTTTATTTTTGTATATCCATGTGTCACATTTTATCAAGATTTTAAACGAGGGCCCAATAAAATGGCTCATAAAACTACTCCTATATATATATATATATTTTAATGTACATGTAGTTGACGAAATTGTTCTTTTAATTTGTTTAACAAACTCCACGTAATCCCTTATATATATATTTATATTTATATATATATATATAGATATATATTAATTATTTCATTATATATTGCTATATACATAGACATATATAGTATCTATATATGTCTATATATATGGCAATTATAATGTATTTCCTTTCAAAATAGACCAACTTATATGTTAGGGCCAAAAGCCCTAACATTTTTTTTTGTTTTGTTTTAGACACAGCAAGCGGAGGAGATGGGGTGGCGGTGGCCGCAGCCAGCGGAGGAGACAGAGGTCGGCCGCGCAGAGCTGTGGCTCCGCGGGGGTTTCAAAGGAAAGGGGGGATGTGGGGAGGGGCGGAGCCCCACCCACATGCCACGATGTGGGGTGTGGGTGGGGCTCCGCCCCTCCCCACACCTTTATTTATTAGATAGATACTGCGGTGGGGATTTCTCCCCACCGCCCAAATATGAAGCTTTGGCTGTGTTTTTACACAGCGATTCACAATTTCAACAGTCATAACTTTATTCAGTATTTAGTGCCTGTCGATGATATATGATATCAATAATATATTTATATATATATATATATATTTATATATATATATATATATATATATTTATATATATTTATATTTCAGTCTCTTTAATAAAACAATTTATTCAGTTTTCTATTATTCTGTCAAAATGATAATTAATAAAAACTGTTATATATATATATATATATATATTTCATAATTTTCTCAAATTAAATACCTTATTCATTTTCTTGTAGTCAGTTAAAACGATCAAGTATTAATTAAATAAAATTCTATATATATATATATATATATATACACTTAAGAAAAATGAAGTTTTAATCAGTATATTTAGGCAATTAATACATGTCCATTTCAACTTTTAGAACAAACAGAAGTAATTATAGAATAGATTTTCTTTAAAACTTACAAAATAACTAAATCCATTACTTATGAAGGAGAAAACTTCATCATTTAAAACTAACTTATCCATTAGAACAATTAACCATATAACTAACCTTTCAACTAATTTAGCAGTTCTATACTTATCATGACATATATAAATTCAGATTAGTTTGCAAATAAGTAATGAAATTTCTATTTAAAAAGGTTTACAAAGCAACAAACTTGAAAATTGAAGATATTTGTTTACCACATTCATATTACAGAAAAGTTAACTCTTCCACTATAAATAGCAAGAGAATAAATTTTAAACCATGGATACAACAACTAACTTCCCAGATATGAACTTCCTTCTCCCAAACAATATACAACTGATAGCTTGTGGCAACCAAGAAAAAGTCCATCAATAACAAGATCAGGGAGGTGAATTCCTTCACTCCCAGGGTAGGGTAACAATAAATTACAGTAATAACAAGAGAGGTGCTCTCTCTTCACCTCTTATGAAATAATCCTGGCCTAATTCTCATGACAAGGAAGAATAACTGTTTCTTCATAAATATAACTCCTCCCAAGCCAACCAGAAGCTCCAAGAGAAAACCTGCGTATCAAAGACAAACAAAGAAGAAAACACCACTCATCTAGCTCTCCTCCCTTCTGTAGACCCGCAAGTGGGTCACCCCCGAGCTAGGGAGACCATACTCACACCTGGGTAACTCAAGCACTCCACTTCACAATAGTAACAACAACAATCCCAAAGCACACAAACACCCGTGGGTCATTTACACAACACGGAAACTCAACTACAGTGAGTTTCATAAGGGGTAGGAGAGTGGACACACTTGACTCCAGAGTGTCACCCTGACAGATAAGTTAACCAATACAATTTCTCTTGGTCTCAAACCAAGTTTGATCACAAATTTTTAAGAAATCTGTATATGACTCTCAAGTCAAAGATACAGACACAGATACATGCCCTCAAGGCTTTCAACATCCCAAAAGATGGAAACAGGTATGCACCCGAGGAGGATCTCTCCTCCCCTACCCCAAACTTGATGAGCATTTCTCCCAAGTGGGAGAAGCTCTGTCAAACAACCCGACAACAAATCCCACAGAAAACAAATCTAAACACAAATTCTCACACTTTGCATACACATTCAGCTATACGAAACAAAGGTAAAATTCAAACCAACCTTACAAAGCCCTCCTGGAATGAAGCTGTTGCAGAGCCCACAGAGTTCTCTTCCAACCTTAGCCACCAACTCCCTCACCCTTCTCTCTCCTGCAAGCTAACTTTTCTATTTTTGGTAAAGCAGAATGAAAGTTTCCCCAAAATTCAACTAACTCCCTCTCATCCCAAAATTGGAAACAAATAACCCAAATTCTTTTCAGTTTTGAGGAATGGGGAGGTGACACTTGTCACCTTCTCACTCTCCCCCAAAACCACTATTCTGCCCTGGTGGCTTATGTCACTCACCCTTCCCAAGAGTACTCCTTATTCCTCTCCTCATGTGATTCCTCTTACGCATGGGAGAAATAAAAGGAGTTAATGGGGAAGAAGACAGGTGACCCATGCCCCTTCTTCCCTCCTTCACATGGGTGTCCCCACAGCACATGGGGGAATCTCACTTATGGAGGGGGTGACTTCAAGTCAATCATTCAATAATGGATGGCATCTCTTACCTTGGGGATTGTAGAGGGGATGGGTTGGGTGTTGGTACAACCCATCATGTCCCCTCCATTCCTCCAATTTTCGCCACTTAACTTCAGGGGGAAGTTAAGATGACTAGATGGAGGTTACTCAAGGGTTACCCATGCCAAATGGGCCCCTGGACCCATGGGGTATAACCTAGGGTCAACTTTAACCCATACAAGACACCCCTGGTCAAGGTAAAGCACAAGAAAAGCCTCATAAATTTAAATAAAATAAGGAAATTCAATTTCAATCCTTTTTACAACACAAATTATAAAACAATGTTACATGAGGGTAACCTAACCCACTCGACCATACGAAAGACCACATTACATCATTACATCAAACACAAAGAGATCTTGGTTCCTCGTGGAACTAGATCGGCTTAACAGGGAATAACAAATAACAAGGTGTGGAATGATCTCCGAAATCTGTGGTTCGATTAGTAATTCCTGCACACTAAATTACAAGATCAGTAACCACATAAAATCATCATAGCCGAAGTAACTTAAAAACATGCATTATCATGACATAGTACTAATTAACACAATGAAATCATATTACAATTTTCCATCATCACCTAATTAATTAATTTTTTTTTTTGAAATGTAAACTTATCCAAACATCACCCAATTAGTTTTTCTGAAATCATAATAAAGTTTAATAGTTTGACAATTCCGGGAACTGCTATCCCACAAATATAAAAAGTAACAATAACAGTAATGTAAATAGTCATAACAACAGAAGTAAAAAGGGCGGTCCTCACAGACTTAAGCCTAAATCGTAAAACATTGTCAAAAACACTAGTGTTAAGATTGAGACTAGATAGTCCTCTTGGAAATGATACTTGGGCTTTCAGTGGTAGGATTTCACGAGTTGATAAGAAGCTAATCGATAGCACAAAGGATGAATGATTTTGGAACACTAATGTTCTAGAGTATCACCCATTGTAAAAGATGATTTAGAGTTAATAATTGATGATTAAGACTGCACACCACTTCCTAAACATTACTTGGAATGTAGCCAAACAACATTATACAAACAATTTTGTGAAACGCATCCATGTTTGACAATCTCACAAAGGGCATTTGAATCTTGTAAGACCTTTTATTGTGTGCCCCTTAAAATTAGTAATGCATTTGGTTCCAAATACCATGTGGAATTTTTTATGTATCATGAACTATTATGTAATATTTGTTCTACTTTGCACACTAACAAAATGTTACAGGAGTGTGGTGCAATTCAACTAACAAAGTCATCTAGGGACTTATTGATTTATTTTAATGTGTTAGAGATAATGGTTGCATTTTCTACAAGAATAATTGTTCAAATGAAAAGTGTTTACAATGTGGTGGGTTATCTAAGTTTATATCATGTATTCATGAGGACAACGAGAATGATTTTGGAAAGCAAATGGTTGAGAAAAAGAGATACGAAATAGTGAAATACAATTTGAAGAGTGGACGCAAAGGTTCTAGATGTGAGTTGATTATTGTAGCATCATAAATTGTTCTCGCTCACAATTTCATGCTTTATTTGGTACTCACTTTTAGTGCCCACTCCATTAGTGTGCTTTCCAAATCTTGCTTTAACCGTTTTCACTTGTCCTATCCAAAAAATGTAAAAGTGCATTAATCTTGGCATCGCCTTGAGTCATCTGAACCTTTTGAAAATTGAAGTTGCATGGACCAAAGCACTAAGAATGGATGTTTGCACCACGTGCTGAAATCCTGAAAGCATCTTTTAGTTCATCAACCATTTTTAGGTGTGTTTTTACTTGCATGGAATTCTGAGCTTTTCCTAATGTCTATCCATGCCCAAATGACTCCTTTCCCAACTTTTGGGCCTCTTGCCTCTTCTATAAAACCTTGTCACTTTGTCATTCAAAGGATTAAATTTTTTTCATAGCAAAGCTCTACCAAAATTACTGCTCACTATCATCTCACTTGTTTTATTGTTATTCCATTCTCATTCTTTGTTGCATGTTATTGAGAACAATCAATTAATGTGATTTTATTTAAATATCTTGTACTATCTGAAAGGCTCTCATTTGAAATTGCTATCCTCCCAAACAAAGTTTCATTTGTTCTTCGAGGTGATAGTCTTCTAGCAAGATCCTCGTAATCTCTTCCTAACTTTTGTCAATCCATTTAGATTAGCATTTATCTTGTGGGTTGAGTATCATTTCTTTATTATTCACTTATCAATATTGCAATATCATTTTGTCACTTCTCGTCACAATTCTAAACGCATATAGAATTCAGAGCACACACACTATTCTATCTATATACCAATCTCTAGCTGTTGTTGAGGTGGAAACACTAAAAGTGAGATTTGATTGAGGCAAACCTCTATACTACCCAACTTTCTTTCTCGGTTTGTGATTGCAGGTTGCGAGAGGAAAGATTTAGAATGCACGAATGTTTGAATTCCTTTTCCCCTTCTTTGTCGATTTCGTTATTTCATTCTCACCATATCATTTTTGTTTATTTTTCTTATCTATCAATTTCTATGTAGTAATTATTTTATTTTCTATCAACAGGAAATTATTAAAATTCATGCAAAGCCATACAAATCCAGTTTCTTGGCTTTCTATTTCATACAAACTACAACACTGAGCGCAAACATCCATGCCATATGCTGTCATCCTAGACAGTGAGGTTGTCCACATGGTGCTAGGTTCCTTGTGATCTTTTGTTTCCTTTTCTACATTTATTTTGTAAATTACTGCATCTATCTCTGTATTTTCTCTATTTTCCCCTATCTTAGTTTTAGTTAATAATATTTAATCACTTCAATTTCAATTGCAACAAAGGGATATAGCCCATATATTCTTTCTCTTCCTGATTCGATGCTTAATAGGATAAACATCTTCAATAGCTAGTATCCTAACGTGTAATGGGAAGTTGTTCTAATTAAAGATAGTTTAGTTAGAATTACTTTTCCCACATCACATTTTGGCGAACTTAACATTTTGAAGCATCTAAAAACCACAAAACAAAAACATTCTTTTTATTCTTCTAAAACAAAAAACCTTCTCTCTCAAAATGATTCTTTTTCTTCAAATCTTTAAATCTTAGAGTAATTATGTGTTGTGGAGCTCTTAGCAGTTTATGAGCTTCATGACCCACTGCTCTAACTTAGAATTTACCATTCATAGAATCTTAAGATTGTTCATGGCTTCCCATGCTCTTGGTAGCCCCTGCTCCAAGCAACCAAAAACTAACATTTTTGACTTCTTAATGGGAAGCTCTAGAGTCCAACAACCTATCTTCTTTCTCTAACACTCCTACAATCCCTAGACCACCATATTTTAGAGAGCCTCTCAATACATACATGCCCATGGCTAGTGTACCCCAAATCTAGATGTTGGACAATCACTTGGCCAACTTTCAAGATTTTTTGGGTATGGAGCACCAAGTTGTCAAGGTTGTCCCACTCATAGAGAACCTCTAAAAGTTGTTAATTAGTGATTCACATGGCATGGATATTCTACGTAGTATCTAGCTCACATTGTGAATAGAAATGTTCCATCGCTAGCTAGCTATGTAGAAACCATTAATGAGTCACACTAAAACACAATGCAAGCTCAATTATCAGTGTCTATACCGACTTCTTCTATCTCTAGCTTCACTTCTTCCCAAATTTCTACAAGTATTGCTCAATTAGTAAATACCAATACAAATTCTATTAGAATGGGTAGAACCCTATGAATCAATATGGGTTTGTTCCCCTTCATCATTATCATTTACTTTTCTTGGAGCTGACCGCTATCGCATGCTTGTTACCCAAACACAATCCACTCATACCACAAAGCCCATTATCACCCAACTCCTCCAAAATGTAAACTCTTTGAAAAAACAAATAGCCACTGCTTCCATAAGTTCATCTCAGCCAACCATCCCATCATACTATACTCAAAGTCCATTGTCCCTAGCCATTCTCACTTCTCCCCTCCCACAAAAGTTGTAGGATTTGTGCTTTGAGAAGTACATTGGTAAAGGAGACCCACATAACCATGTGTCAGCATTTATAACCTTGTGCAGTGATTTCATATTCCAGGATGCTCTACTAGAAAAAAATTTCCCATGGTCTCTAAAAGACACCATGTTGGATTGGTTCTTCTAGCTTCTTGATCACTCCATCACTTCTTTTCAACAACTTGTGAACATATTTCTTCAATGCTTCTAAGTGAATATTGGACCACATGTCACACTCACTGATCTCATCTATTGTCACTAGGGTGCACAAGAGAAAGTGAATGATTTTATTGGCCGCTATTAGGCCCTCTTTTCACAAATCCCTTATTCACTCCTAGATTATGATGTGCAGTGGGTTCTCATAGAAAACCTCTAGCCTCAGATAAGAGAAAAGATTCAGCTGATGCATTATTCCTCATTTACGCATCTCTATATGGCACTCCATGACTACCAATAGTTGATTAGTCAGTATGAGGAATCCTCATCATAGAATCCCATTGTGTAGTTTAATGCCCCTTCTTCATTCCAAAATTATAAGAAAAATAAAAACTTCATTAAAATAGATTGTTCTAATAATGTACAACAAGTATCGACCAATGCACCAACTTAAAGTGCTATGACCCTCTCTTCACAAAATAAGTCAAGGACTCAATAGTTCATCCCACTTTCCAAATCCCTCTATTCCATCATGCAACAACTTTTAAACAATAACCTCATCCAGCTACCATTGATCTGTCCTGTTGACACCACCAAACCATTGTCACCTTCTTACGACCAAAAGGCCTTTTGTCAGTTCCACAGAGTAAATGGACATGACAGCAAATGATGCATGTGTCTTAAACATAACATGTGCAAGACCTCATCAATCAGAATGTCATTTAGGTCTATAGAGTGAATGATAGAGGGAATAAATTAGTTTCTCTACCTAATCAAAACCTCCAAATCTACACAAACCCACTACCTCATCAGTTAATGAAAATAATTGAACTTCCATCACATCTTGTGGTTACTTATGTTTCTGCTGATGACCCTACCACCTCTTTAGCCAAGATGATTAACATGGTGGATGATCACCATCACCCTAGTTGAGCACGATCTATTCCTGACCCAATAATCTCTTTCATACCCATCGATGCACCCATGCATGTATACAATGGACCTCTGTGCATTTTTACAATCTTCAATGAAAATTGCACCAAGGGCATGCTAATTGACCTAGTGTGTATGGTAAATGTAGTCACAGAGGAATTTCTATATGTACACATGAACTATATCAAGACAAGTATGAGAAATCAGAAGTCCAGATATGGGTGCATGATGGATCCTCTCATTATACCTTGGGTTTTCTCACCCTTCCTATCTGGGTAGGACCAAAACTCCTAGATGTCGCATTCTCCATCATTCTCACTTCTAACCAATTTCATGTAAAGTTGGGCCATTCATGTCTCTCTTCCATGAGAGTAGTCCCCTCCATAATCCATAAGTGCCTAAAGTTTCCTCATGATGGACAGGTGCACACTATTTATCATAGTGGGTTTAAGCCTCTCATATTAAGAGGAAACTTCTTGGATTACTTTTGATCAACACTGACTGAGACATTGTGTCCATCCAATGATCTCTTGTTTCTCTCATACTAGAAATTAAAAGCAAACCATATTTCTCAATTATCCATCAGTGCCTCCTCTTTAACCCAAGTTTCTATTCCTCCTCCTACCCCACAAGTAGAGAAGGGCAAACAACCTAAACTGATTGACCTCCCTCAACCCTAAGCATCTAACATTTATGTAGAGGTTCCACCTCCAACATCTTACCCAAGACCTAAAGGCATACAACCCACACAATCAAGACCTTCCTAACCTTCAATAGCCACTCCTAGTCCTCCCGTCTTGTTAGAGACTCGAGGAAAGCAGCCCATGGTGTGGGATCCTTCCCCTTCAGTCCCTCAATTTTTAGTGGTATCCTTTATTCCTCTAGTCCCTTTGGTGGCTCAAGGAAGGCAACCCATGTTGAGAGACCCTCCCTTGGTAGTACCCTAGCTTTTGATGACCCCTTTTGTTCCTCCTACCGCTCCTAGAGCAATGGAAGAAAAGGAGACCACGTTGGGAGACTCCCCAATTCCTCTTACATATGCTTTGAGCTACACTAGGCATAACCAGCTTGTGAGAGATTGCAAGCATCACTGACATTCTACAGCTCATGAGCGTGTGACAGGATATGAACCTCTTCATATGCACCCTTCTCCTAGGTAGTTGGCTCCAAACTTGGCCCCACCTTCTCATCTTTTTACACCCTCTCCTCAGTGTGATTCTCTTCCATCACCCACTCATGTCTCTCCACCAATGTGTCCTAATGTTAGCATCACATCTAGTACCACTATATCAAAGTCTATCCCATTGTAGCGTACTTGACACTAGGTGTTCATTGATGTCTTGCATCCCACCACCATTGCCTCAGCATAAACATGAGTATTACCCCACCCACCCTACCACAATCCTAAGTGTGTGCCTCCCTCGCCACTACTGAGTCCTTTTTCTTTATCGATTCTGGTTGTGGAGACCTCTGCTCCACCAGTGGCCACCAATACTCATGATCCCACTATTACCATTAGGTGACCACCTATTGTTATCTATTCTGATAGTGACCTAGATCAATCTTCCCCCAAGGAAGACGTATTTGAGTCCTTGGAAGAGATACAATCTTTGTCCTCGATCTTCACAAGATCGATGGACCTCACCTTTGGTGAATTGTGCCAGGATCCTCCCTTGGATGTTGACCCTCTACATGACAAACTAGGCACTATACCGAGTAATTCACTTAATGTGATCCCTCTAGTGACCTATCCTCCATCCCTATATGATGAACAATATTGGGAGGCATATGACCTACTAGAGCCTAATCCTTGAGTGCAGTCCCTTCATTTCATTTATTTTTTTATTATGGTTTGCCTTTATGTTTTGTAATCTCTATCCTTATTGTATGGTGTACATCTGATTGTTTGTTATCTCTCCCTGGAGGACCCTTGATACCCTTGTAGGCACATGTATATAGGAAGAACAAAATTTTTGTTACATTCCTCTATATGTTTCTACATTCTTCCTTATGTTGTACTTGAAATCTTCCACATTTTGGGGACAATACAAAGCGTTGGATGATTTAGCATCCTTCCATGTTCACCCAAAATTTTATTTTGTCTTCATGTGACATTCTTCCTCTCTATTCATAGTTCTATGTGCCTAGGGGGATGATGAAAACACCATAATGCACTTCCTTGATTATTCCACTTCTATTTTATAAAACTAACTTTGAAGCATGTAGATCCCTCTGTATTTTTACTATGTTTCTTGTTTTATGTGACACCTTGTCATGTTTCTCAACATCATACCATGCTTGCAAAAATTGTTATGTATCATGCCTACAACATCGCCTTGATTGTCCTTCTTAGGTGCAACCCTCTCACGATGTAGCTCTCTGGAACATATCATCTAGGCAAATGCTTCCTGAAATCTCTCATTCCTTTATCCCTCTTTTTATCTTAAAATTAATTACTCCTCCATGATGTAAGAAATTATTTTAAGGTGGGGGCATATATTTTCTATATTGCACACTTGAAAACACACCACACCAATGGTATGCTCTCCGCAATACTTTTTATAGCAATCACGGTCCTAAGCAGATGCACTTGCTTAAAATGACCACCTTTATCATAATTACCTAGCAAACAATAGAATTTTCTAGTCATGTAATCTATGATACTGTTTTACATGTAGCTCACCTATCAAATAAATGCTAGTCTATGATGCTTGATTTTCTACTAGCACTTCTCATAAGCCACCTAGCAAACAATAGACTTTGCTATCTCTAGTGACTTATGGAAGTTTTTCAGTATGGTTCCTAGAAAACAACAGAATTTGCTAGCCCTAGAACCAAACCCTTTAGTTTGCCTTTTTATATGTTTTTATTAGATTAATGTGCATTAGACTATATTGTTTGCTAACCACAAGGGTTTCAGAAAATAATATTTTGTCTAATCCTCCTTATCAAATTTATATATATACATGTGCATTTGACATTTGTTTCATGTGCAAATTTTCTAGCCTAACATTGTGGTTTTGTAGAATCCTAAGATGGTGACTTCACATCTCTCACTTGGCGATATTCTACATCCTTTACAATACTTAGGTAAAAAGTTTTCTTTAATTTTATTTACTTTTTGTACTTTATCTTGCATATGCACATAGTGTCATATGCCCACTAAAGTGGGGGGTAAATGTAGCATCACAAACTTTTCTCACTCACAATTTCACACTTCATTTTGTACTCACTTTAGTTTCCACTCCCTTAGTGTTATTTCCAAATGCTACTTTGTCCCTTTTTGCTTGTCCTATCCAAAAATTGTAAAAGTGCCTTAACCTTGGTAGTGCCCTAAGTCATCTGAACCTTTTGAAAACTGAAGTTGCATGAACCAAAGCACTAAGCATGGATGTCTACGCCATGCGCTGACATCCCAAAAGTGTCTTTCAATTCATCAACCATTTTAGAAGGTGCATTTTTACTTGTGTGGCATTTTGAACTTTTCCTGATGTCTATTCACACTCAAATGGCTCAATTCCCATCTTTTTGGCCTTTTGCATCTTCCATAAAACCTTGTTTCTTTTCCATTTAAAGGATCAAAATATTTTCATAGAAAAGTTTTACTAAAATTACTGCTTACTATCATCTCACTTGTGTTATTTTTATTCCATGCTCATTCTTTGTTGCAGGTTATTGAGAAAAATCAATTAATATGATTTGCTTTAAATATCTTGCACTATCTGTAATGCTCTCATTTGAGATCACTATCTTCCCAAACAAAGTTTCATTTGTTCTTTGAGGTGATAGTCTTCTAGCGAGATCCTTAGAATCTCTTTCCCAACTTTTTTCAGTCCATTTAGATTAACATTTATCTTGTGGGTTGAGTATCATTTCTTTATTTATTCACTTATCAATATTGCAATATCATTTTGTCACTACTCGTCACAATTCTAGATACACTTAGAATTCAAAGCACACACACTATTCTATCTATATATCAATATGTGGTTATCATTGAGGTGGAAACACTAAAAAAGAGGTTTGATTGAGGCAAAACTCCATACAACCCAACCCTCTATCTCTATTTGTGATTACAGGTTGCGAGAGGAAAGATTTCGAATGCACAAGCATTTGCATTCAATTTCCCCTTCTTTGTCAATTTAATTATTTCATTAGATCACTATATCATTTTAATTTATTTTTCTTATCTGTTGATTTCTATTTAGTAATTATTCTATTTGTTGTCAATAGAAAATCATTGAAATCCATGCGAAGCCATATAGATCCAGGTTCTTGGTTTTCTATGTCGTGTAGACTACAACACTAAGCATAGATGTTTGCACCATGCACTATCATCCTGGGTAGTGAGGTTATTCACCTAGTGTGAGGTTACTCATGATCTGTTGTTTCCTTTTCTACATTTAGTTTTTTGAGTTACCACATCTGTCCCTATATTTTCTCTGTTTTCTCTTGTCTTACTTAGTTTTAGTTAATAACATTTAATCACTTCAATTTTAATTGCAACAAAGGGATATATCCTAGATATTCTTGCTCTTCTTGATTGGATAGCAATAAGATAAACATCTTTGGTGTCTAGTATCCTAATGTGTAATGGGAAGTTGTTCTAATTAAAGATAGTTTAGTTAGAATTACTTTTCCCACATCACAATTACAAGAGAAGTTAGTGTTGCTGATTTTATTCCTAATTTTAAGAAAAATATTTTTTATAAGTATTGCAGACACAACAACAGGTCTTGATTTTTAGATAAAAAATTTAAAATTTGTAAATATATTTTCTTGATTGGAACTATTGTCTCTATAGTTCATTTTGCATAAAACTACATGTTGTAGCCACAAAATGAAGTCTAATGCTAGTACTACAATTCTATTTAGATTTCTATTTTTGTTCACATGACATATAGACATGCCCTTGAGAGTACAAAAGAGAATTGGAAGATAGTTAGAGTACCATTTTTACATGAGTGAAGATTGATCTCATTCATCAGAGTATGTGCAATATTGTTTTCAACAATTATGAGTTCTTGCAAGAAAAAGATATTAGAATGGTTCAACATCTCATTTTGTTAGATAACTACACTAATCAATTCAAGATTGATCGTATGTTCTATTGTTTGAGTAGAATTCATGCAAAGAAGGGTATACCTCATATTTGTGTTGGCAAGAGACACTTCTTTGATTGATAGGTGTTGTCATTGATGGCAACCAAGATCATCCTAATCATCTGCACAACATAAATTGTTCATACTGGAAGTCAGATTCAGAATTTGTCTAAGTCTGGGTAGTTAGGAACAAAGAAGTAACAAGGTCTGGTATTTTGGTCCGGATCTCTCTGGTGGAAAGTCATGGTTAGCTGTGGATCTAGGGGAGTCATATGCATTGTCAAGATAGTCTCAATCTAGATTTTTGTCCTTCGGTGATGAAGGATTCAAAAGATATCATCCTCTGAGTATCGGGTTCTAGTTTGACAGAGTAGACAAAAGAAGAACAGGCTGACCTTGCAGAAGATCTTGATTCCGGATGTATGGAAGTTGTTTGTTGGGCAAATTGTGATGATCAGTGATAGTGGTCAACATGAGTGAGATTTTCAAGAGAACGTTTTGGTTCGTACCCTAAGTTATACATAGATCTAGCCGACAGAGTAGAACATTCATAAAAGATCTAAGTGTTGTTGAAGCTGACTGACAGGATGATTGTAGATCATGTTGCAGGTATATATAGTCAATGAAATTGGATAATTCAGTGTCTGGTGAAGGTGTGAAGAAGGTGTATGTGTAAGAGAAGAAGAAATACAAAGTACGAATGAAGGGAGATTAGTAAGAAGAACAGAGCAAAGATGAAATGTGTAAGATCTGTTTATGTACTTGATCGAAACTGAAATTATTACATGGGTAGATGCTACTAATCAGTTCAAATCTCTCTTATTCTCTTGTAATATTTTTCATAGGCAGTGAGCCTCCTCTTGAGCAGTGAGCTCTGGGCAGTGAGCCCGAATGCATGTGCATTCTCACTTGTAAAATACTTTTAACAGGGTATTAATTTTTGTGGGTGAACCCCCATTGTGGTTTTTCCCTTAACCGGGTTTCCTCATCAAAATCTTGGTGTCAAGTGTGTTATTTATGTTTTTTGTTCACATGTTATTGATTGATGCTACAATGTGTATATCATTAATTTGATTATAAATTACAAAGGAATATTAAGGGTAGAAAAGATTGAAAATTTGTGACAACTGATTCACCCCCCTCTCAGTTGTTCAGACCAAAACCAACAATTGGTATTAGAGAAAGGTTCATTTAAGAAGCTTAACAGATTAAGGAAAAGATCTTGAAAGAAGGTTTCAATGGGTTCACTCAAAGATCAACTTTAGTTGGCCCTAGAGGAGCTTGTTCAGTCTAAAGCAGAAATTAGTAATTTAAAAAGTGAACTTAAAGATGCTGATGATACCATTGAAATGTTAAAAGATAAATTAAAGAAATCTATGCAAAGGAAAAATGAGCTACTTCTGCAACTATCCATCTTACCAGAAGAAAATGGCATAAATGAAGCTTTGGAAGAAAAGACAAAAGAATGTGAAAAGCTGTCAAAAGAAGTTGTTCTGAAAATTGAAATAGAATCTGGAGTCATAAGGCAAACCAAAGAAAGTGAAGATAGAAATAAAATTGAAGAGGATCTAAACCAAAGACTAAAAGAAAGAATTGAAGAATGTTGCAAATTGGATAGAATAGCTAGACATCTAGAATCTGATTTATAAGAGAGCTAAGAAAATGAAAGAGACCTTGAAAGGCAAATTGTCATTCTCAGACATGACCTAGAAATTGCAAATGAATATAAGGAGAAGTTCAAGATAAGCTCAGCAAAATTGGAAGCACTACTCGAAGGACATAAAAAGGCTGATGACAAGCATGGACTTGGATATGAGAAAGGTGAAAGTTTTGGATCTGGACAGAAAAACTTCCAACCAAGAAATAAGAGGAACAAAACTAGAAAACCTCAGGTAAGATAGACTAATGCTCAAAGATATCCATCATTCAACGGAAATTGTTTCAATTGCAATAAATTTGGTCATAAAGCTACTCAGTGTAGAAGTAGAGCAAATCAAAATGGTCCATCCTTCTCCGGACAATGCTTCAAATGCAAGAGGTATGGTCATAAATCCAATGAATGTAGAAGCATGATAATGAACAACTCTAATGGAAATTTCTTCAATGGCTACTTCTTTTCTTGCAATGGATTTGGACACATGGATAATTAGTGTAGATCAAGAGGAAATCAAAGGTATAAGAAAGAAAATGTTGTGTGCTTTAATTGCAATAAATCCGGTCATATTGCAAGATTCTGTAAAAATAAGAACAATGGAAGAAAAGGTCTGGTAAACAGAAAACTGGATGAGTAGAGACAAGACAAAGGCAAAGAAAAAATTGATGCAAATGAGACTTAGAATGAAATAAACAAGATATGGGTCAAGAAAACAAATATGAATGATAATAACGGATCTGCACTGGAATCTGGTGCTGAAAATCCCTTCGGGAATTGAATTAAGAGCCTTGGCTCAAGGGGAGCAACATTGTAAATCAAATTCCCCCAGCCAATAAGTGAGTGCTTGGATCTGGCACAATAAGAAAAGATATCTTAAAATTGAATTATAACAGTTGGAAAGATTTTTGGAAGAAAAGAGATGAATATGAAAAATTGTGGAGTAATTTATATGAAACTACTCAACAAACAGAGTAACCGGATGTATTAGGGAAGAGCATTTATTACAAAGACAAATTAGGTGTTGCAGAACATTAAAGGATCATTCATTCCTCATTTAGATCACTTTCCATTAGAAGAAAGAAAGAATAAGAGAAGTGAACAAGTTCAGAGCTGAGAATTCCCAAGAATTGATGCACAAAGAGGATCTCCAAGAAAAACCCTAATCTGCTGAACAAGGTATTTCTATTTCCTACGAAACTTCTTGAATTCTCAATCTCTGCAAATGGCTACACCTTTACTTGTCAATGTTACTGAGAGGCCTCGTCTAAAATTCAAGAAGCATCCCTATAAATCTGTTGAAGTCGAGCCGCTAGGTGCCTTCTCAAGTGTCCCTTTGGGGTCTTACATGTTGAAGACATTAGGGCATACATTCATTGCAATCTAGAAGAATTTGGGAATGTGAAACTGATAGAGTTGTTTAAGAATCATTTGAAAGATGACAATTACCAGTTGAGACCTAAATATGAAGCCCTTGAAAGCAAACACTTCCTACAATTAATTGAATTTCTATCTTTTGATGAAAATGAGTGGGTTCGTTACATCTTGAGCCAAATACATGATGAATTCTTATGGCAGATGAAACCATTTTAGATCACAAAGGATGTTATCAAGATTGTAATTGGGTTAAACTCCTCCAATGGATTTCCTATGTTGAAAGCCATTAAAAACCAAATAGTAACTGATGCTATCAGCGCCAAGTTTGACAAAAGGGCAATGACCATTAATGATATCACAGAACCAGATGTTAAATTTTCCTCTATGGTGATCGATACAAGATTTATCACTCAAGCAGGGAAAACTCAATTTCTAGGACTGTAATATATGCAACTTATATAATGTTAAAGGAAAATGCAGATTATGATTTATGTGAATTACTACAAAATCAACTGATAGAGAATTTGACCAAAATCAAAAGAGACAAGAAAAACTCCTTCAAATATGGTTCCTTGATCATATGCCTATTCTTCTATTTTATGAATGAAGTGCCTAGAGTACAAGGTGTGCACTGGTCAAATGACAGACCTGTGGCAATTCAGATAAGAGACCACTTACATAATCTTGGAGATTTAGGTGCACAAAAAACTACAATATGGGGATATTTCAAAAACTTTCAAAGTCTGATGCATGCAAGGGAAAGAATCCCTAGTTTAGTTATTGAAAACTATGAAAATAAAATATGTTTTATGGTAGACACAAATCAATGTTTGATGGAAGCTGTAGAACCAAGAATAGTTTGGATAATACCAATAGGCTATGAAGTGGATGAGGAAATTTTGGACATGTATGCTCAACATCTCCTGAGAAAACCTAAATACACCTCTGTTGAAAGGTTCAGAACATACAAGGAACTAAGCTTAAAGTTGCATGTGGAACTTAGGCAGCCGGAAGAAAAAAGAAAGGCACACAAGCAAGTGGAGATGTATGTAAAAAGCATTGGGATTACAAAAGAAGTAGTGAGAGAAAATAGACAAAGGATTGAAAAGATAAAGAAGAGCACTGGGCAGGCAAAAAGTGAGTCTGTAGGCCCCCCAGAAACCCCAAGGAAGACAAGGAGTTTTGTAACTCCTGCTAAGCCACTCAAGTCCACCTCCACTAAGAAGCTGAAAGCCACTCCATCCAGTGAAGGAGGGAAAAGAAAGAAAACCAAGGCAACAAGAACCAACAAAAGCACACAAGATGATGAGGAGACATAAATAGATGAAGTGAAAGAAATAAGATCCAAGAAATTCAAAACTTCAAAGACTTCTGAAGATCAACCGTCTGGAAGCATTAAGGCAAGTAAAAAACAAGTAACTGGTAAGGTCACCTTGACTATTGATGAAATTGTAAAAATAATCACTATTCATAGAAATTTAAAACCTATCAGAGTTTACTATGATAATCTTGATCAAGCAAATAAGAAAATGTTAGAAGATGTTGTTATCATATATTTGAATAAATTCAATAGAGCCCTGTTGGAAATCTTACAAGAACTTCCTAAAAGTTTAAGGAAGGTAATGGAAATGAGGAAAGAAATATCGAAGGATAAAGACATAGAACTTAGAGAGTATGTTCTCTCCTCTTTATGTCTTGTAATGACTAGAAAAGAAGCAGATAAAATCCTCAGAGAAGTTAAGGATAAATTCTGAAGTAAGGTCTGGATGAACAAGCTAATGCTTGGTGAGACTGAGGAAATTGTAAACGAAACTGAGGAAATTCTGAGAAAAGATTTGGACAAAAACAAATACTATATTGTTTCAGAAAAACAAGTGGAAGAAGACAATCCTCCTGCTCTGGAACAAGAAGCTCCTAAAAAAGAAACTAACAAAAGAATTGATGACCAAAATTCTACTCCAGATCCTCTGAAACTAATCCATGAGGAAACCAATGATGGACTTGATTCATCAAATCCAAATATTGGAGAAGGTCAGGAAGAGGAATAAGTCAATCAGGAGTACATAGATATGGTAGACAAAATGGCTGATGCAGGGGTTACCTCACCACCTGATCACTCTGGAAAAGAAGAGGATATTGCTACCACATAGAGCCCTCCAAATCAGGTAGCAAGTTGTGAACAAACAGGAAAGAGTCCCTCTTGTGAGAATACAAAGAAGAGTGAAATAGAGAAAGAGGAGGAAAAAGGAAAGAAAGACAAGGCAGAAGAAGATGGTGCAAATGTTGAAGCACCCAAAGCAAATGTTGAGAAATCAGATGAACAAAAGGATGGTTTAGAAATGGATGAAAGAGACACTGCAGATGCAGTAAAAAGTCTTCTTGGAAAAGAAGTAGTGGAATTTGATGAGCCTGAGCTACTCCAAGGACTAGCCAATCCAGATTCTCTCTCTCCAATTCAATTAATGAAAATAGAATCACTCACTCAAGTAAAGGCTAGAGAAAAGATGTTAAAGTCCCACATGGAGGACAGTGAGCTACTGGGGCTCGCAACCAAAATTTTGGAGAAATTAATGCCAACCTATCAGAAGAATCAAAATGATTCCCCCTCCAATCATCTAAAAAATCTTGTAAGTTCAATAAACTCACATTTTGAGTCTTTTGAAAAATCTGCAGCGACAAAAGTTTAGAAAGAGTTCTTATATAAGAAACTCAGTCAAGTTAAGAATCTAATAAGGAGTGATAGGTTCATATTGGGCATTAGTATAAAGAGCATTCAGAATGCTCTAAGAGATGGAGGAGATATATACAAGTTTTGCCTATCATGGTCTAAAGTCAATGAGGATATTGAGAAGAAGATAAAAGAACAAGAACAAAAAATATCAGTTCTATCTCAAAATTTAGATCCTCTAACTGTCTCTCCTATAAGCCAGGAGTGTCAAGTTATTAGCTTGACAGATGAAATAAAGGGACTTGTAAAAGAGAAAAACAATATTATGAAGAGGATGTGTGCACTCCAGGGATTGATTGCTCCCAAGTTAGAAGCCATGTTTAATGCATTATCAGAAGCTCAGAATGCACTTGAGACCGGTGATCCATCAAATTTATCAAAGGCAGAAGCATATTCATTTTTGTTAAGTGGGCACATCTCAGTTTTGGATGGGATGAAGAATACTTGGGCCTTTGAGCTTGTGCAATTGAAAAATAGTTTTACAGATATTCTCAAGTTCATGTGAAAATTAATGATTATTTGTATTATGCGGCATTATAAACAATATTTTTGGAAGAATTTTGGCTTGTGGACCCCACCCTTTTCCATTGATGTCAAAGGGGGAGTGAAGGGCAGTGAAAAATGAGGTATTCAATAAAGGGGGAGAACCGGAATAAGTGAAGGGAACAAGTATACAGACAAAGGGGGAGCTTCACTAAGACACTTAGTCATTTTTCACTAAGTGTTGCCATCAATGCCAAAGGGGGAGATTGTTGGCAAGAGACACTACTTTGATTGATAGGTGTTGTCATTGATGGCAACCAAGATCATCCCAATCATCCGTACAACATAAATTGTTCATACCAGAAGTCAGATTCAGAATTTGTCTAAGTCTAGGCAGTTAGGAACAAAGTAGTAATAGGGTCTGGTATTTTGGTCTAGATCTCTCCGGTGGAAAGTCATGGTTAGCTGCGGATCTAGGGGAGTCATATGCATTATCATGACAGTCTCAATCCATATTTTTGTCCTCCAATGATGAAGGATTCAAAAGATATCAGCCTCTAAGTACCGGGTTCTAGTTTGACAGAGAAGACAGAAGAAGAACAGGTTGACCTTGCAGAAGATCTTGATTCTAGATGTATGGAAGTTGTTTGTTGGGAAAATTGTGATGATTAGTGATAGTGGCTGACATGAGTGAGATTTTTAGGAGAAAGTTTTGGTCCACACCCTAAGTTATACATAGATCTAGTAGACAGAGTAGAACATTCATAAAAGTTCTAAGTGTTGTTGAAGCCGACTAACAAGATGATTGTAGATCATGTTGCGGATATATATAGTCAATGAAATTAGATAATTTAGTGTGTGGTGAAGGTAGGACCAAGGTGTATGTGTGAAAGAAGCAGAAATACAAAGTGCGAATGAAGGCAGATCAGTAAGAAGAGCAGAGCAAAGATGAAATGTGTGAGATCTGTTTATGTACTTGACCGAAACTAAAATTCATGCATGGGTAGATGCTACTAATTAGTTCAAATCTCTCTTGTTCTCTTGTAATATTTTCCATAGGCAGTGAGCCTCCTCTTGAGCAGTGAGCTCTAGGCAGTGAGCCTGAATGCATGTGCATTCTCACTTGTAAAATACTTTTAACAGGGTATTAATTTTTGTGGGTTAACCCCCATCGTGGTTTTTCCCTTAACCGGGTTTCCACGTCAAAATCTTGGTGTCAAGTGTTTTATTCATGTTTTATGTTCACATGTTATTGAATGATGATACAATGTGTATATCATTAATTTGATTATAAATTGCAAAGGAAGATTAAGGGTAGAAAAGATTGAAAATTTGTGACAACTGATTCACCCCCCCTCTCAGTTGTCTGGACCAAAACCAACAATTTGGAGTTTTTTTAAGTTGGTCATAGAAAAGGGAGCATGATGGAGTGGGTGCATGTGTGAATAGAGCTTTAGTTAAAGAACAACTAAATATTATAGGTGGTGCTACATTCAATGATGCATATTCTATTGTTAAATGGTGTAACTATGCATTATCACAAGGAGTGGCACATGATTTAGAAGTGCACATGTTCTTTTGGTTGGTTGATGAGGGAATAGTGGGAGAGAAATTAGATTGTTAAAGAATCAATTAAGTATTCATTTCGAATCTCAGATGCAAGTACATGGACTTTTTGGACACGAGAATTAGCTTGTTTTTGTCAAAGTTGTATTCAATGTGAGTGAGATCATTGTGAGTCAAGTGAGTGGGTAGATACATGGATTCCAGATACCTAACCCATTTATCTCAAGCTCATTCATCTTTACTCAATGACACGGAGAGATCATTTGACTATGAACATCTTTCATACCTTGTATGTAACTAGGTCATTTTTATGCAGTTATTGCACCACATGGGAATGAAGAGAGGTCTGACTATTGGTTTGCACAATGTGTACAGGGAAAACAAAAGTTAACACAAGCTATGATAGATGATGATGGGTTCTCATATCCTACAAGACCAATTATTATTGCTGGGACTTGGTTGCGAACATATATGATTAGAAAGAATGGCATACCCACATTTGAAGACTTTGAGAAGCACGAAACCATACTCATGTATTCACACCTAGTTGTAGCAACATTGTTAAGTTATTGAAGCATCATGCAAAACCAAAAACAAAATAACTATGGATAATTATTAATACTGATGATGAAGCAATATTGGATACTTTGAAGCTAAGAAATGGCTCCTCAGGCATGCTTGACTAGCATCTAAACTTCTAGGTCGGATAGGTATGACAATTTTCATCTTAGTGAGATTGTTGTTTTCTTCTATTCTTTGGAATTGTTTTATTGAAAATCTTGTTTCTTTAATTATAGTGCATGCTTTTGACTATCCAAGTATACAAATGAGGTTATCTACCATGGCATCCTAGACACCAGGTACAATTTTTAGTGTGCATTTATGTTTAGAAACATTTTTATGTTCACATTTTGTTAATATTTTGCTTTCTAGCAAATTTAGTACTGATTTTTATATTAAAGAGACCTTATTTTTTAGTTTGAGACATTTAAGACTAGGTATAAGAATCATTTTGGTTTTAAAAAGTCTCTAACATCACCCTAATAGACTATTATATCCATCTTATGGCCTCTTGACAAGAATTTTGCTAATTCATAATTATTATGATGACCTACCAATCATGTGTCATAATGTCCTTGTAATGAGATAATTTCACATAGCTAATATGTGCTGGTATATAGTTTGAATACATACCTAATCTATCCTAGATTATTTGTGATAGAGATTTATTGTTTGTAAGGTTACTTTTAAGCCTCCTATGGTTGTTACATATGACTCTATACATGATAGTCCTCAATAATGTGTATCATAACATTGAAGGGTGATTTGATAGTGAATATTTGTTACTAGGTGATTTAAAGGGTGATTTGATAGTGAACATTAAAGGGTGATTGAAACTAAGATGAATTATGAAGGGTAATTTTTTAGGTGATTTGAAACTAAGATGGATTATGACCCTTATTTGGTGATTGAAGGATAATTTGATAGTGAACATTTGTTAGGTGAAACTAAGGTGAAAATAGTCAATATAAGAGGCTACTAGGTGGATTATGAGTAGCATCTTCATTTGATTATTAATTTAATGCATGTAAGAGACATTATTGCAACTACATAGAGTTTTTATGAGTTATTTTGACCCCTCTTGGTCTTAGGGTTGAACTAGTCAAATCAGAAGTTAAATTCTAATTGTGGAGGAGTTATTTTTGAAGTGGGGCATATGGGTTCAATGTGGACAACTTGGGATTGGTTTTTGCTCATGCTTTTGAGCCCATCATTTTATTAAACTATTCATAGTTTCCTAAGTCTCCTTGGGTCATGTATATTGAGGGCTTGAGATGTAGATTGTAAATTTAGTTTTTGTAGGATTATGTTGCCAATATTCCTCTTCGAATAAAAGTGTAGACCTCCCTAAGGCACAAAGACTCTAATATTGTATTGCAACTATTTGTTTCTAAATAATACATTGGGTGTGCACTTTGGAGGATGAGTTTTTCCTATAAAGGGTTTTCCTGAGGTATATTCTATGTATTGTGTATTGTGTCCCTCTTCTTTTTCTCTTATTCCTTTCTTATTCTTTATCTAGTGTTGTTAGTTTGCTAAAATTTGATTAAATCTAGTATACTTGAATTGTTTTCCTAGTTGATTAGCTAGGAATTTTCCATACTTTCCTTTCATTAATTAGTAAAGTATGATCCCTTACATTATGCATGCAGTTCTTGAATCAAAGAAGTGAGGAGAAATGGAGGATTTATACAAACTATCACATGATCAATGAGATCACCATCAAGTACTAGTTTCCATTTCCATGCAAGGATGATCTCATGGATTGTTTGAGTGGTGTGTAATACTTTTTAAAGATTGATATCAAGAGAAGATATCGTTAGATCATAATTAGAGAAGGAAATGAATGGAAGACCATTAGAATGAAGGAAGTCTTGTACAAATGGATGGCGAATCCTTTAAGTTAAATAATGTGTCAAGATCACTCATGAAGTTGATGAATGGAGCTGTGAAGCCATTTCTAGGCAATTTTGTGGTTTTATATATTGATGACATTTTGGCACTCAACAAGACTAAGGAGGAACGTCTTAAAAAACTACAAAAAGAATTTCTACAGTTAAGGAGTGAAAAGTTGTGCATCAACCTAAAGAAGTGTAGCTTCATGAAGGAGGGAATGACACACTTGGGACTCATCTTATCTCACGATTGATTGTGAATGGACCCATAGAAAGTGTGCAATTATTGAGTGATTGGAGTGAAAGAGTGCAACAAAATTTCATAGTTTCTATGGATAGGAGAGCTTCTATGTAAATTTGATTAAGAGCTTCAATGGTATTTTTGCATCCTTAATGCACTATATGTGAAAAGGAGGATTTGATTGGATGGTTTCTACTACCAAGAGTTTTGTGTTTTGAAGAAAAAGGTGACAAAGGAGCTCATGCTTGTACTTCTATATTTTGGAAAAAAACTCCAAGTTGATACTAATGGTAGTGAAAAAGTAACTGGCCTAGTGTTAAGAAAAGAGGGTAAACTAATTGCGTACTTCAATAAAAAATTGAATGAAGCTAGGTAAAAATACTCTATCTGTAACTAGAAATTATATGCCATTGTTCAAGTTTTATATAGGTGGAGAAATTACTTGTTATCAATGGAGTTTAAATTGTACATTGACCACTAGGCACTAAAATTTATCAACAGTCAAATGAAGTTGAACTAAAGACACATGAGATGAGTACAATATTTGTAGGTTTACTCTTGTGTGGTGAAGCATAGAGTTGGTGCAATAAAAAATGTTGTAGATGTCTTGAGCATAAGATTAACATTATTTGATCCATGATGACAATTGAACTAATGGACATGGAAGGGTTTAAGTATTTTGATGATGTGGATCTAGATTTTGTATATGCATGGAGTGCATGCATAAAACCTTTGGTTGAAGATATAGGTTTATTTGAGGATTACTATGTAGGAGGGATACCTATTTAGATGAGAACAATTATGTATTTTGAGTAGTTGGATAAGGAAGAACCTCATTCACAATTTGCATAGTCGCATACTTATAGCACATTTTTGTGCAAATAAAACACAAGATATGTTCGAAGAGAGATACTACCAGTTGATTTTACACATATGCCAAGATATTTATAGACTATTGTAGAACATGCCCAATATCAAAAGGAGTGACAAAAATATAAGGTTTTATAAGCCATTGCACATGCCAAATAATCCTTCAGAGGAACTATCCATGGATTTTGTCCTTGGATTACTATGCATGCATAAAGGTAATGATATGATCTTCTATTTGTTGATAGGTTTTCAAAATGGAAATTTCATTCCTTGTCAAAAGTTGAATGATGCTTGCAAGAATGCATACTTGTTCTTCAAGGAGATATTGACATTGCATGGATTTCTAGAAAGTTTACATTAGATAGGTATATGAAGTTACTTATCCATTTTTGGAGAACTCTAAAGAATAAATTGGGCATAGCTCAATAATAGTTTTACCTACCATCCAAAGGTAGATGATTAAATGGAGTTTTCTAATTAGAGCCTTGGCAATCTACTCAAATATTTAATGGGAGATAAACCCCTTGTAATGGGACTCTATGTTGGAACAAGATAAATTTTCATACAACAATCCAGTTAACATGTTGATAGGAAAGACACTATCCCAAGTGGTGTATGGGATGTCATAGAGTAGTACTAGGATGGTGACCTCTCAGGAAGTCCCAATGTTTCACCCCTATTAGCTTCACCTAGATGCAATGAGAGCTAAGTTGGCAATTCATGCTCATGAGAGATGGGTTCTTCTAAACCACTACTCATGAAACATGGGTCAATGAGATTGATGCAAAAACTACATATTTGTATCCTAATAAAACATCACAATGTTTAAAAGGTATTGTTGATGATTGTTTTTACACATTCATAACAAAAGTTAAAATTCACAAAATGAACCTAACTATCTTGAAAGATATGAAGAAATCAATTAAGATTATTTAATCCCAAGTTTCTATATGGTCAGGTCTTGACTTGTTGGACAATTTAGTAGGTTGATGTGAAGTTGTAATATGCAAGGGGCCTTACTTGATTTAAGATTTTTTATGATTCACTAGGCTCAAATTATGCAAAATATCACAAATATCAACATTTTATTCATTCCTTTGCATAAATTTGTTAATGTATCACAAAGCTTTATATGATTTATATTAACACAAGCTTTTCTTTTCAAATATTATGAAAACTGTCAAATATCAACTCAGTTGTTCATGTTTCCTTCAAATATCAGACAATCTCATTTAAATTTCTGCGTTTAAGCTAAGTATTTCAAATGGTTTGGGAAAAGTTAGAGAAATCTAAATTAAACTTCATTCTACTATAGGATCTAAATGCTCTGTTATGCATGTTATAAGAAGTACAGTAAACCTGATTAAATCCACAAACTAAACCTTTGAATGTGAATGCCCTGAGTATTTTCATGAACATACATTAAAGATTGCAAGCTTTAAGAGATATTATTTCAAATACAAAGAAGAGCCAGAAGACACTCTGAATATAGACGCAGAATTCCACATTCATTTGTATTCAAAACACAGTCATATATGATTTACAATGTATGAATGACTCTTAGCTTCATTAATCAACTTACAGAAAACTTACAACGCTTTACAGATACAGTAAGGAAGCTAGATGTTCCACGCATTCCTTATTGTAGACACAGGCGACCTCTAAACTAAACTAAAATGTTCTTCTACTCAAAATGCTATCTTCTAAAAAATCCCTGCGTAACTTATTACAGAGTAAAGGGGCTCAATATATAGATCTAATTATCCCCAATACAGTCCCAAAACCCTAGTTAATCAATGGTCTGCATCTCAAGTGTAGCATCAATTGGTGGAAAACAAATCCCGCCAAAAATCTCTAAGCAGCATACCCATACTGAGCATAAGGATGCCCTTTGAAAACCCTAACAACCACCAAAATATCTTCTGTTGTTCTTTTAATTATGTTTCTCCATCTGCATATCTCTTCTCACTGAAATCTTTCGCTTCTTTTGCGATCTTTTGCGATCCGATCCACCTTCTGTGATGTCATTGCCATTAAAGCCCTGCCTTAATATCTACCTGCATACCTACAAAATATACATAAAAAAAGGTAGATTTAAAATTCATGCTACTATAGTCAATTTATACCTTGTCAGAATGTTAGACTGGCCTTAATTGCAGCAATTAATGTGCCACAAGTTCGGTCTTTAGTTGCAATGTTGGCACTTTTAAACCTTTTGTATATCTCATCGTGTATACCTTCATCGGTGTAACTCACGCAGTCGGGTCGATCAATAAATTTCACACCGATCGCATACTTCTAGCCGATACAACTCTTTTCATCTTGCATATCTTTTGTCATCTCGGATATATACATCGTAAACATACAAGCGCTCAAACATTCAAAGACTTTTCTAAATTGAACTCCCTTTTGACATCCGGATTGTATCTTTTACTTGCATCCTTCACTTTGCATATCAGCCTGTATATCGCAGACATACATTGTAATTATACATACAAACCCGACATGCAAAGGGTGGGGTCCACCTTACCTTTTACTTGTATCTCTGTGATACAACAATACTTGTATCGAACCCTTATATACAAGCATAGATACATACAAAGTCCCTTGTATGTCCTTTCAGACTTCAACTTTTATAAATTACAGTATGTAGCCCCCTTTTGATTCTGACTTGTATATATTGAAATGCATCTTCTGATATACATTAAGTTTTGATGCATCCATTATATCAGATTTTAATCCCCCCTGAAATCCGCATTGTATGTATATTGCAATGTATAACCCAATAGCATACATACAATGCACAGAATATACGACTAAACCTTATTTCATAGTTATTTCAGTTCCATGACATGCATATCACTTTGTATATTGTGTTGTATGTTTTGCCTTGCCAAACATACAAACATAAAATACATGCAACAGACTTGACCGAAATATTCAATTGAACTCTGAGCTCAGTCAGGTCCACCTTGCGTGTAGAAATAAAATGTTAGCCAAATGCATACGAGTAAATAATGCATATAAACTTGATGACTTAGAAAACTTGACAACCTCCACATGCAACTTGTATAACGGCCTGATATACAAACAACTTTATATATGAATGACTTTGTATATGCAAACAACTTTGTATGCAAGCGATATACAAAGGACTTTGTATGCAAGTGACCTTGTATACAAAGGACCTTGTATATGCAACCTGATATACAAAGGACCTTGTATATACAAAGTACAAACCCTCCCATTGTACATTTTACCAAAACACTCATAACTTGCAAAATATTGCAAATTTTAACATGGTTTAAAAAGCAACCCTCACTCATTTTTGACAAGGAATCCACCCATATCCTGCTCTGGTACTCAATGCTTAATTTTCTTTATTTTCAACAAGGTTTGTAACTTTCACTTTCTTTTCCCTTTTACCACCAAACAGACCCACACATAAAAAGAAAAAGCAAAGCCACAGCAGGGGTCCTCATTTTGCTAAGGAGTAAAATGGGGCGTGTTGTGAGCATCACAACAACTAGTAACCAAACAAAATGATTAAATAAAAACCATTAAAGAAAACTAAATGAAATAAATTCATAACTTCCAACTATCTTTTCTGCAAATCATTATCTAACTCGAGACCTAATGTATTCAATAAGGTGCATGAATTTTCCTTTTAGTTTAAGTGGGTGCACGTGATTAATAATCCTCATCTTGAAAATCAGTTGAACAAACTAGTGACTAATATTAGACTACATAGTTGATGTCATTCCCTCATTGCCAACTGGATAGAGCCTTGCTGCCAGCAGGCGTCCATAGCCCCGATAAGGTTATCGTTACAATTCTCCTAAGTAGAGCCCCACTGCCAGCAAGTGTCTATAGCCCTGGTAGAGTTACTTAGATGGCTTAATCTAGATTTTAAGTAAAATCCATTTTATTATTTTATATATATATTTTTTTGTATTTGATAGAGATTTCATAAGATATTACAGTTGTAACTTCATGATGCAAGACATGATCACTTGCTAAAATTAAGCTGAGAATTGTAATGGTAGCAAGGGTGACCTCTGATTTTTCACCTAATATCTACACTGGTAGGTTCAACAAACCCAAAGATTTTAGGTGTTTCATTGTGAGAAACTTCCCTTGAATACTCAACCCACATTTATTGAATACAAAATTTCACAAGTCGAACAACGTTCTACATTCATGACAGTCACAACAAGTTATGCATAAATTTCAAATAATTAACCTGAATGTTCTAAATTTTCTACTATTTTCAGTGGTTGTTAGTATGCTCCTGCATACTCTAATCAAAATAAAGACCCCAGCACATAGGAAAACAACAAAGCAAACAAAACAAACGGACTGTACAAACGACCAACAGAACAAAGCAACAAACTAAAACAAAAAAATAAAACAACACAAAACTGTACATTATTTACTTTATGATACACAAAAACTAACTGCCCTCACCTCAAGCCTAGAAGTAATGTTTCAAGTGTTGGCCATTAACTTGTAATGGCACATCTTCCCCAGTCAAGGTCTTGAGCCTGAAAGTATTGTCTCCAATTATTTATGCGACCTATAATGGACCTAACCATAATTTGTCAAATTTTCCATGATTTCCTTTCTTTTCATGTGCTTTATCCTAGCACAGCACTAAGTTTGATATTCTAAACATTTTGACTCTTTCTCTTTTATCAAACCATCTCTTGACTACTGCTTGATGTTTGGCAAATTTCTCAATGGCTTGATCTCTTTTGTCATCTAATTGTAACATTTGTATTATTCTGGCCTCTCTATGATCATCAAAGACTAAATATTCATTAGCAATCTTCCAGACTGGTATTTTTAAATTCATTGGAAGTATGGGATCAGTCCCATAAACTAAGTGATAAGGTGCATTGCCTAAGGCTGACTTAACCTTAGTCCTATCTACCCACAATGCATACTTCAACAATGTGTTCCACTCTCTAGGATTCTTTTCAGTTAGCTTCTTGATTATATCCAATAAAATTTTGTTTGTAGACTCAGCTAACCCATTCCCCTAAGGATAATAATTTGAATAAAACTTTAAAACTATCCCATACTCAAATGCCCATTTAGAAAATTTTAGAGAAGAAAAAGCAGGGCCATTATCACATACCAGCGAATATGGAGTTCCAAACTTGGTAATATTTTTTCTTCAAGGAACTTGATGATGACCTCAGTAGTAGAGAACTTGCAACATGTGGCTTCAGTCCACCTTGTATAGTAGTCAGTTACTGTCAGTATAAACTTATGTCCTACAGATGACGGAGGATTTATGACCCCAATGAAATCTAAGCCCCATTGTGCAAATGGTCTAGACTCAGTCACTAGCTGTAATGGATTAGCCTAATTCCCTCCTTTATCTGTTATAGTTTGACAGGTGTGGCAACTTTGAATGTGGCTCTCTGTATCCTTAAACATTGTAGGCCAATAGTATCCTGCTCTCAATATCTTATGCATTGTAGCTAAATGGGAACCATGAGCAGTTCCATATTTGTTGTGCAATTCTGACAACACCTTATCTACTTCAACTCTGTTTAAACATCTTAAATATATTCCTTCATGGTTCTTCTTGAATAGAAGACCTCCTTGTACCATGTACTTCTATGCTTTAATCTTTAAATCTCCTTTGAGAAGATTTCATTTTATTTGGATATTTGCCTGATATTAGAAAAGTGTTCAAATCATCATACCACCCTAATGCATTACTAGAATTCAACACATACTGTTGTTTTACCAAACTTAGATCTGTGTTTGCTATGTTTTGTACTAGTGCTTGTCCTCTAACCAACTTCATTGGAATAATTTCCATATCAAACTCCTGCAATGTTGTAATCCACTTGGCTCTTTTCTCCCCAGGCTCATTCTGCATCAGCAGCATCTCCACGGTTGCATCTGGCACTATGGCTTTAACCTGACTGCGTAAGATATAATGTCTGAACTTTTTCACTGCTCTTACTAATACAAATGCCTGTCTTTCTGTATCAAGATATTTAAGCTGTGCATCCTTCAGAGGTGCACTCATAAAGGCTATG
Source organism: Cunninghamia lanceolata (assembly GCA_027924645.1). Classification (NCBI taxonomy): domain Eukaryota; kingdom Viridiplantae; phylum Streptophyta; class Pinopsida; order Cupressales; family Cupressaceae; genus Cunninghamia; species Cunninghamia lanceolata. Next base: position 1,472,052 of record BSBN01000295.1, read on the forward strand.
GGTTTTTCTTCATTGTCTTCTCCCTTTTGTGTTAAAGCAGCTGCAACTGAATGTGAGGATGCAAAAGAATAAATGTAAAATGGCTTTGTATAATCTAGACTTGTCAACACAGGAGCATTAGAAATGGCCTCCTTAATATCTTCAAATGTGGCTTTAGCTGCTGGTGTCCATTCTATCTTTGTGTCCTTCAGCATGGCATTCAATGGTTGCACAATTTCTGCAAACCCTGTAATAAACTTCCTGACAAAATTAATCTTGCCAAAAAATGACTTTAGTTCTTTCCTACTGTTTGGTAATTGTAGTTTCTTTATTCCTTATATTCTATCAGGATCAATAGATATCCCATTTTTAGAAATGACATGTCCTAATAATTTTCTTTCAGTTACGCCAAATGAACATTTCTTTAGGTTAAGGGAAATCTTGGACCTTTCACATATTTTAAGTATTTTTCTCAGATCTTCAGCATGAGTGGATGCATCTTCAGAGTAAACAGTTAAATCATCCATATAAACAACAATGCACTTACTTGACAATCCACGGAATGCAATGTCCATGGCTCGTTGAAAAGTGGCACTTGCATTGATTAGACCAAAAGGCATTCTTCTGTATGCATAATTTCCCCATTTACAAGTAAAAGTGGTATTTAATCTATCCTCTTTATCTATTAAGACCTGGTTATATCCTAAGAATCCATCTAAGAAAGACATCATTTTAGCCCCATTCACTGCTTGCAATACTTCATCTATTGGAGGCAAAGGATAATTATCTTTTTCAGATGCCTTATTCAAATTTTTAAAATCTACACACAACCTTATGTCTCCACTTTTCTTTCTCACAGGTACTAAATTAGCTACCCAGGCTAAATGTCTGATTGGAAAATTATTCTGGTAGACAGCAATTTTTTCACTTCTTCAAATATTAAAGGCTCTAAAATGGCATTCACAGGCCTTTGTCTCTGCCTAAATGGTTTAACATCTGGTCTCAAGGGTATCACATGAGTTATGATGGACGTATCATATGTTTTCAAATCTTCATACGTCCATGCTATGACATGTTTGTACTCTTTCAGAACATCCACAATTTCCTTTCTCACTTCTTCAGAGCAAGCCTTTCCAATAAGTACATGGACTCTGCTCTGTTCCAAGGTTATATGGATCACACTTACCTCCCTCAGTTTTGGGCAAATCCTTCTATCTTACTACCCCATCAAAGTCAAAAATCTGTTATAACTCAATTACCCCCTTAGGTAAGAAATTGCTTTTCAGGTTGATTATGTCTTCTTTATCCCAAGATACATCAGGCCTCTCTTGTTCATCAATAATTTGAGCCTCAAATACCTCATTACAAGTTAGAAAATCTACAATTTGCTGATCCCCTTCAAATACTTGAAAATGAGTAACATTATTTGGTATGCTAGGAACATTTACTAACTCAAAAACAAATCTTTTTGAACCTGATAGTGTTAAGGGTTCTAACGAGCTAGCAGCAACTGCTAATGCATCTGGTCTATGGTTCAATTCTCTAGGGATATGTTCTATGTTGAAAGCATCAAATGAATCTATCAAATCCCACACCCTATGCATGTAACAAACCATCTTTTTATAGTTGCATGCATACAATTTCCTTACTTGCCTGACCACTAACTCAGAATCTAAAAATACCCTCATCATTTTTACCTTTTTCTTGATAGCCATAACAAGTCCATAAATCAAAGCTTCATATTCTGCAACGTTGTTAGTACACCAAAATTGTAGCCTATATGCTGCCAAATATGACTTACCATGAGGATATATAAGTTCTTGTTGGTCATGATGTTAGTCACAAACAAGCATAGAATAAAAGTACACATTAACCTTTATTCATCTTGAAAGATACGATGAATTCAGAGAATTCATGATCCCAAGTCTCCGGTGATTAGGTCTTAATCTTCTGACGTTACTCAGAGGTTGATGTGTGTTGCTGTTTCCATTTTGGGGCCTTACATAGAGTTCATCATCATGACGCTATTTCTGCAAAGATTCTTCACAGAGAGGTCATTTTACACAGTTATTTGATTCAATGATACAGTTATACTCAAATATTTGCATGATATTTATCAGTAATGCATGCTTCAGTTTCAAATATGCTAAATATTTCCACTTATCTACGAGATGTCCAAATATTTGTATTGTTTGCTTAAGATGTTCAGTTATTTGCAATTATGATAGTGAAATGTTCTAAAATTTAAAGAAATTGAAAGAAATGCTTCAAATGAATGTTGAATCTTCAGCTATTGAACCACATGTATATCAGATACAGTCATGAGGAGAAGAGAACCAAACCATATGTTCACCAAGACATTCCACAGCTAGATACAGTAGGTGCTAACTTCAAAGGAATTATATGAAAACAATGTATGTAAGTAGACATGCACTCCAAAGGACGCAACAAATCACCACATAAATCTAGAATTCACACATTGATTACTCAAGATTTACTATGAATTGTAACCAAAACAGTCTTCTCATTCACTAACTATGCAAAGATATAAATGTATACAAAAAGCTTTGAAATGAGCCCTGAATATTTTAGCAGACAAATTTCAATTAAGTTTCAAATGTTCAAAATGAGGCATTCTTGCACCTTTTATAGAATAAGGTGAGGAATCCCTTACAAAAAGATCAGCGATCCTGATTCATCTATGCGTATCCATGGTCAATATTTCCTTTGACTATGTCAACCTTTACAAAATGGCACAAGTTGCCAGCTGGCAACTATCTAAAAAACTTATTTTCACTAAGTATCTGATGCTGATATTTACTCTATGATGCATCATCATCTACTTTATCAGAGTCATGTGCTTCTTCACCAAGTGCATCACTTCCTGAACTTTCGTCATCATGATGATGATGACCTCGCATATGAGGTTGCATGCTGCTCTGGATCTGCTCATATAGCTACACAATTTTCTCTATTTCTCTGCCATCCTGAGTCTTTGCTTTGATGATGGCGTACTTGTGTGCCTCATATTTATGTCTGCTGCTGTCCAGCTTGTTCTTCCTATTTTGCAGCGTCTCATTGTAATTCTCCATCTTGACTTTGATTCTCATTATTTTATCTATGACTTCTTCTGTCAAGTGAACAAGTGGATCATCTGCTACTGATTGGAAGTTGCCGTGTAAAGCTTTGATGGCAAACTCCTCATCTTGATTTTCTACTTTCCCTTCCACTTTTCCTTCTAGTGTCTCCAACATTTCTGCCTCAACAGACATTAGATCATGCAGCTTCATGCTGATATCTCTCAGTTTATTATTGCATCTCTTTAGCACTCCACATTCAAATTGAATGTCCTTATACCATATGTCAACCAACAAGGTAGTATTACTATTTAGTACCTATTTATTGATGAGAAGCTAAGGGTTTATAATCCTTATTTCTCCCAGGATGTCTAATACTTTTTCCAATTTGTAAGACCTTTTTCCTGTCTGCATCTGCAATTTGTCTACCTTGGTCCTAGAGTCGCTGAGAGTATTCCAATTTTTTAAAGAAGCCTTTACTATTTCCTCTGCAGTATCCAATGTGGATAGCATCCATTTCTTCAATACAGCTGCCTCATGTTTCATGAGATCTAATTTATTCACCTCCTCTTGAGAAATAGCAGTCAATGGGACTGCATGTTCAGTTGAAGTATCATCAGGATTAATCAACCTCCCTATGTAGGCATACAACTGAGCAATGTGCTCTTTATGTTGCTTATTTTTCTCTTTCTCTCTTTTCACTTTTTGAATTAAAGAATCAATAATATCTTTGCCTTCTTGACCCTCTTGGTCTTCATTGGCAAACCCTAAGTCCACTGTGCTGATCTGGAACTCATCTAAGGTAATTTTACCTTTTTCCTTCTCTACTGTAGGTACTGCAATTTGTGCAGTCCTCCTCCTAGTTGTTGGATCTCTTTTGATGGCCGAAGTCATTCTGGCCTTCCTCTTAGGTTTTATTATATTCTTAGAGAATAAGGTGGAGACATCAAATTCTTGAATTTCAAATTCTTCTTCTGCATTTACCTCTTTCTCCAACCATGGAGGTACCTGATCATGTTTCTCTGCATCATCATGATGTTCACCTATGTCTCCTATTTCTGTCAGCAGATGTGATGGAGAAGGTGATTTCCTTAGTTGTTCTTCATGATGCTCACTTTGTTGTTGATCCTGTGGCACATCCTCCTGTTGAGGAACCTCCTTCTCTGGAGGAGCATCTTCCCGAGGTGGAGGATCTTGTGACATATCTATATGTTGATCATGATCCTTTTCTGTTATCACCTCATCCACTTTTGACTCTTCCTCCTATTGAGGAACATTCTCAGTCATGGATACTTGGGAAGTCTCCTTAGGTGCTGATGTTGGTTTTGTAACCATGGTTTGCTTTGTACCCATACCGCTTACTTCTTGAACCTTAGTGGCAGGATCCTCTACCATATCTTTCACATCAGCCTTCTTTTCTTGAACCTCTACTATAATTGGTTCTTCTGATGCATCCTGTTGATTTTGCTGTCTCAGTTCTGAAGTATGGCCCTCTGGTTCTACCATTTTCACTTCTTCTACAGGTTGCCCTTTGTCAGGTGACCCTGCAGGATGTTCAGGATTCACATCCTGTTTCTCTGTTAAATCTATCATGGTAGGATTTGTCACCTCTGTAATCAGTGTATCTAACCCCATTTCTTGGGCTATCTATTCTGGGCTCTTTTCTATCTCAGTTTCCACTTGTTTTATCTCCTCCAGTATAGTTTGAACTGGTGGAGTCTTGTGAGGGGTCATGTGAGTACCTGCAGCAAGGGTTTCCATCTTTTGTGAAGCTACTTCCTTCACAACCTCATCATCAGACAAATTTATTGTCTCATCCAGCGAGATGTGACCTTCTGCATGTGTCTGGGAGGTATCTTTCATCTGTTCTTCTGCAAGCTCAGTCTTGAACTTGACGATGGTAGGAAGTGGAACATTGTGCTGAAGTTCCCTGTGCACTTCACTACTTGCCCCTTGTAATAATATAGGGGATTGTCTTATTTCACCTCTCATGGAGGTTCTTTGTTTCTTAGGAGGGGTAGATACCACCACCTGTGGAGCTCTCCTCTTCCTTTTGAATAATAAAGGAGCTTCTTCTTCCTCAGGCTCTTCCTCCATGAGGATATCCTCTTCATCATGTTTTCTTGAGGATTGACCCTCTTCTAGGGTCTCAGTAATTCCAGCCTCTGCTGTCTTACTCTTCTTGGACTTTCCTTTCCTTGTCCTTGGAGGGGATGCTGATCCTAATCCTGATCCTGATCCTGATGTTGCCGCCTCCTCAGCTACAAATACTGCCCTTTCAATAATAACCCCTTTGGGTTCATTATCTACTTTCTTGCCCCTTGGGGGTCCTTTGCTCTGTTGTTGTTGTGGAGGGAGTCTATCTCCCTTAGACTTCCTCTTCTCATTTATGAAGTCATCATATTCCCCTTCAAGAATATCCTGTCCTTTCTTTTTGTTGTCCACCTTAATGGCAACACCTTTCTTCTTCATAGCCTCTATCTGTTCATCAACCCAGGGTTGGGTTAGTTGTATGGTCCTAGCAATGAAGGGGTCCAAGGATATATCCTCCTGTATGGTGAGGTCAGGTGCAGAGATGGTATCATTATATATTTTCTTCTGCTCATACTCATCTGCAATTATCCTACCATCATCTTTCTTCAATTGTTGGGGGATAGGGATGCAATCAAAGGTTCTGATTTGATTCAAAGTTAGCCTTTGATATCTTCTTCTTCTTGCTTCTGCTTCATCTTCACAGTCAGCCCAGAAGTCTTCTAGGTGCTTCTGATGAATAGGATTTCCTATTATTTTCTGCGTCTTGCCGTAAGGATCATATGGTCTTGTCAGTGGAAAAGGTTGTAGTTTCATTTTATTCAAGGTGACCATCACCTTCTTTATGTTCTCTGAATCGGGGCACATGTACCAGCTAATGGTGACTGGAAACAAAATTGGTGGCAGCTTCTTTGCATCTTTGTATGTTTTTATCATTGTGGAGCTCTGCCTGATGAACTTCATTAGTATCACTGCATCAGTGGGATACCTTGGCAGCATGAGGGGATTTCCTTCAAAACCCTCAATCCTCATGTAGGAAAAGGTGGCAAACTGTATATACCAGGCTCCATGCTTGTAAATTATCTCTTGAGCGTCCATGCTCAATCTCTTTGTTCTGTCCTCCTCCATGGTCCTCACTAGATGCATAGAGAATGCATCATTGACCAGTTTGTAGTCTTGGAGGTAATTGGCTCTTTGCAGCTGGGGATGATGATCCCAGATATGCACAGCATTAGCTATTCCTGTGACTTTCCCATCTGTAACCAGTGCATCAAATGTGCCTTTATAAGCACAGGAGTAGATGATGTATGATGTCATATAGAAAGCACAATTTGAACCTCCTAGGTTCATCAGCTGCTCATGCAGAGCATCACTTATTAGCTGGCCCCACAGTGGCTTGATATCTAAATACACACACATCATTATTACACCATTCATCCAGTCTCTAAAACTACCAGCATCAGGCTGGCCTGTTACTCTGTTCAGTAGTGCAATCATGTATTGATATTCATCAGCAAAATCATATTTGAATAAATGCACAAGAAGTTTGGCCGCTGCAGGATATGTACTATTTTTAGCCCTCCATTGATACATATTCTTCCTGGCTTGTTTCTTGTTGTTTTCATATTCTTTCTCTGACTTCTTCAGGTCTATACTTTTGACCTTCCTGCCCAATGGCAGTCCAAACGTTTGGGAGAGACCCTTGATGGACAGGTTGGCGTATATCCTCCCATGTTTCATCACCTGCCTGGTCTCTGGGTTATAGTTCCTGGCACACTCGATAACCAGTTCCAGAGACTCCATGGAGTATGGAAAACTGGTAGCATTCCACATCTCGGATACGAAAACTGCATCCAGCACAGGACTCTTGTTCTTCTCATCATTCAACCTAGCTGACCAGGCTTCCAAATTGGTACTCCCCTGATGGGTATCTGTAATTGCACCATATTTAAACAGGATGCCCCTCTGAGAGGAGAACATAGGCTTACTGAATTCAGCCTCACACTTAGCCAACCTCTTATCAGCCATGGGTGCCTGCAATTTGACAAGATCTTGTCTTACAATGGGTATACACATGCATGCATATTATAATTAACTTTATTAATCATCATGCCTACTGTATCTGTTCAACATTACTTAATCATATGGATGCATAAACCAGAACTTTAGATTAACCACCCATACCTGACTATTACAGAAACAACAGGACGAGGGTTTCATTTACTTACCTGGATATGCAAATTTCCTTTTATACCAGTGGACTTCTGACAATGCTCTTAATTCAGCTGATGAACACGCACTTCCTTCTGTCTGTGAGCTCAACTCGTGCAACTATCGCCTGTATGAGGATATGGAAGCTGGTGCTCTATAAAAATAAATTTATCACAAGGTAAAAATGAAATGACGGTGAATTCACCTTTTTAACCATACACTTAGGGTGAATTTAGGGCAAAACCTGACAGATTGGATCTTATTCGTTAATTTTCACACGGAAAGTCAGGATTTTGCCAGCTATTCCATCGGGTCTTGTGATCGGCGGGAACTACCTACCATGTCTGCGCACATTAAATGACAATGGCAGCAACAGGAGCGGGCTGATATTCGCAAGACAGGATGATATTCAAATGATAGGAGGATGTTTGCAAATATCGTCCTGAGTTTAATATGATCAACCTCCTTGAGAGGAAAAACTATCCTTGACAAGATCAGGTGACGAACGCACCCTTTGGTTATGTTTAGTACATCAGGAGGATATCTCGATATATCCGGTGATGTTTTAAAGATGATGATGACTGGACAAACATACATGTCGCTCTTTCAGAATATCAGGATGACGTCATCCTGATATTCGCTCAGTGTATTGGCAAGGCATCATGACGTCATCGTCATGTTATATAAGCAGGATCATATTCAAGAAATATACCCCAAGAGGTAAAATGATGATGATGTCATTGTCATGTTTGTTTCTTTGTTTATCGGACCTAAATGACGTCATCAGGATATTGGCTTAGGGGGATATTTCGCGACAGGAGGATATTGTGAAATATCGGGTTACATTGACAAATATGATCCCCTTGAAATACATTGGGCCGCTTACGGGTAAAAGTTACTATCACCTAAAATTGACGTCCGGATATTTGGACCGCATGATTTTATCAGGTGATGTACTATATCGGGGTGACCTTTTATAATATGACTGATGTTACGAAATATGATCCTCCCCCTGTGAATATCAGGTTTGACTCAAACGTTGACCACTCATAACTTTCACATCCTGACGAATATTAGGGTGATGTAAAAGACAAACCTGAATGGAATTTAATGCTCTTTCTAAATATGAGGTTGTTGGAATAAAATATGAAATTTGACAAACTAACCTCATGATGATCATTTACCCAGCCTTTCAATGCATGACGATCTGCATGACTTACTTTTACCAGACCGCCAGAAAGCACAAAACACAAGCCAAAAAGTTGGGTCCCTGTTTTGTTAAGTCAAAATGGGGCGTGTTGTGTAACCACACAACAACTTGCCACCAAAGAAAACAAACAAATTCCAATGATTCAAGTGATGTGATCATATTCATCCATATCATTCCAATTTATTCTAAGCATAAGCATCATGATCCTCTGAATGATAAAAGTTCATCATGGTAACAATGCTAACAAAGGATCATGTGTGTGCAGATGATTAATTATCTTCATCTTGAAAGGAAGTTGAAAACATAAGTAACCGGTGTTAAACTACATAGTTGGAGATCATCCCTCATAGCCAACCTGGATAGAGCCTTGCTACCAGCAGGCGTCTATAGCCCCGACAAGGTTATCTATACAATCTCCCTAAGTAGAGCCCCACTACCAGTAGGCATTCATAGCCCCGGTAGAGTTACTTAGATGGCCTAATTTTATTTCTTTTCTAAATTTTTTTGTTAAAATTTGTATCTGATATCATCATGTCAGCTTGTCTATACAAGGTACAGTCACTTGCAGCTTTAGGTTGGAGATTGCATTGGTAGCAAGGGAGTCCCTTTAGATTTTTCACTTAACACCTATACTTGTGTGTTCAACAAGCCCAAGGCTATTAGGTGTTTCATTGTGATTGATTCACTTTGATCAAGAAAAGGCACCCTAATGAAAAGACATCACAAATCTGATCATGAATACTTCTTAGAATGAATCACAACCTATGTCTAAATCTGATCTCATCACTTGAATCCTAACAATTTGTTGTTTTCTATGATGATGAAGTGCATCATCTTGACTAACCAAAACAAAAGCTCAACCAAAACAAAACAAAACAAGACAAACCAACAAAAAAAACAAGAAAAAATAACTATACAAATGTACAATATGATACACATGACTATCATGAAGTCACTTTAGACTTGAAAATAATGTTTGAGAAATTGCCCTTTGACTGGCAATGAAACATCCTCACCTGTCAGGTTCTTAAGCCTATAAGTGATGTCTCCCAGTATCTCAGAAATCTGAAAGGGGCCTACCCATAATCTGTCAAATTTACCATGGTCACCTTTCCTCTCATGGGCTTTATCCCACATCAGGACTAAATCAGATATCCTGAAGGCTTTGATTTTGGCTCTCTTGTCAAACCAGTGTTTAACAACAGCCTGATGTTTTGCAAACTGGTCAATAGCTTGACTTCTTTTCTCTTCCAGGTGCATCAGTTGAAGCAACCTGACCTCTTATCTATTGTCTATACCTAGGTATTCTTGGACAAACTTCAAAGTAGGAATTTTCAAGTTGACAGGGAGGATAGGATCCACCCCATATACCAGTTGGAAGGGTGAGTTTCCTAGTGCAGTTTTCATTCTGGTCCTGTCTACCCATAAGGCGTATTTCAGAAATGAGTTCCATTCCCTAGGGTTCTTTTCTATTAATTTTCTTATGATACTCAACAAATTTTTATTGGTGGATTCTGCTAATCCATTCGCTTGGGGATAATAGTTGGATGAGAACTTGAGTATGATCCCATGATCAAAAGCCCAACTTGATAATTTGGTTGAAGTGAAGGCTGAACCATTATCACTTACTAGAGCATAAGGAGTTCCATACCTGGTAACAATGTTGCTTTCTAGAAATTTGATAACATCATCAGTAGTACAAGTCTTGCTGCTGATAGCTTCAGTCCATCTGGTACAATAGTCAGTAATTGTTAAGACATACCTATGACCTGAAGAAGATGGAGGGTTAATTGGTCCTATGAAGTCCATGCCCCATTGTGCAAATGGGCGCTCTTCCATCACTGGCTGCAATGGTTGTGCAGCATATTTTTCTCTGTTGGCAGCAACCTGATATACATGACAACATTTAACATGATCAATTGTATCTTTAAAAATTGTATGCCAATAATATCCCGCTCTGAGGATTACATGTGTTGTGGTCAGGGCTGATCCATGTGCTGTTCCGAACTTATCATGCAGTTCTGATAAAACCTTATTTGCTTCTAGTTTTTCTAAGCACCTCAGGTATATTCCTTCATAATTCTTTTTGAACAGGATTCCTCTCTTCATCATATATTTTTGTGACCTTAGCTTCAAGGCCCTTCTTTGTGAAGCTTGCATTCTTGGAGGACACCTTCCAGTGATCAGGATATGCCTGATATCTGAATACCATTCTTTATTATCCTCAGCATTGATAGCATACTGCTGACTAGTGATATTTGGATCAATTTTAGATATCATTTGGCTTAAGGCCTGTCCTCTTACCAATTTCATTGGTGTAATTTCTATGTCATACTCTTGTAATATAGTAATCCACTTGGCTCTTTTCTCACTAGGCTCACTCTGCATCAGCAGCATCTTCACTGCTGCATCAGGCACTACTGCAATCACTTTACTTCTTAGTATGTAATGTCTGAACTTCTTTACTGCCCTGACTAATGCAAGTGCTTGTCTTTCAACATCCACATATCTTAGTTCAGCATCTTTGAAGGGACAACTCATGAAAGCTATTGGTTTTTCTTCTTTCTCTTCATTTCTTTGAGTCAACACTGCTGCAGAGGTATGCTCTGAGGCAAATGAATAAATGTAGAAGTCCTTTGTGTAGTCTGGACTGATGAGGACAGGAGCATCTGATATGGCCTTTTTTATGTCTTCAAAAGCAGCCTTGGCCTCTGCTGTCCACTCAATCTTGGCATCTTTTTTCAGCATGGCATTTAGAGGTCTGACTATCTCTGCAAAACCAGTGATGAATTTTCTTACAAAGTTAATCTTACCAAAGTAAGACTTAAGTTCTTTCTTACTCCCAGGGAGTTGTATTTTCATGATAGACTCCACTCTGGTAGGATCAATGATGATCCCATCTTCACTTATCAGATGGCCTAATAATTTGCCTGTTGTTACCCCAAATATGCATTTCTTGGGATTCAAGGATATTCTGTACTCTTCACACTTCTTCAGCACACTTCTAAGATCAGCTACATGATTCCCCCTTTCTTTGGAGAATACTATCAAGTCATCCATGTAGATGACTATGCACTTTCCTATTAAGCCTCTGAAGGCTATGTCCATTGCTCGCTGGAATGTAGCTCCAGCATTTATGAGTCCGAATGGCATACGTCTATATGCAAATATCCCCCACTTGGTGGTGAAGGCAGTTTTCAATCTATCAATCTTATCAACCATCACTTGGTTGTAGCCTGAGAAACCGTCTAGGAAGGACATCATTTTAGCTCCATTCACAATCTGCAGAACTTCATCCAATGATGGTAAAGGATAGTTATCCTTCTCTGATGCTCTGTTCAGATTCCTGAAGTCTACACATAGCCTGATGTCTCCATTCTTCTTTCTGACTGGAACTAAATTGGCCACCCAAGTAGAATGCCTCACAGGAAAGATTATCCTGGCATTTAACAACTTCTTAACTTCTTCAAAAATTATTGGTTCGAGCAAAGCATTGACTGGCCTTTGCTTCTGTCTGAAAGGTTTAGCATCTGGCTTGAGAGGTATAGTGTGAGTTATGACTGATGTGTCATACATCTTCAGCTCATCATATGTCCAGGCAATTACATGCATGTAATCCTTGAGAGCTTGAGTTATTCCTTCTAACTCTTCTGGTGTGCAGACTTTGCCTATCAGGACATTTCTTTTGTCTTCATCTGGTCCAATATTCACTTGTGAATACTGACCTCCATCAGCTTTGGGAAGATCCTTCTATTTCAACATATTGTTCAAATCAAAGGCTCTTTCTAATTCAATCATACCTTTGGGAATTCTGTTGCTTGGCAATTCTAAAATTTCATCTTCTTCCCAAACTTGATCTTCCATACTGCTCTCATTTATGATCTGAGCATCAAATATATCCTTGTTAGAGATGAAATCAAGAATATGCTAATCATCATCAAAGACCTATAGATTAGTGACATTATCAGGTACTGATGGTACAGATACCAGTTCTACTAAAAATTTCTTCAGACCTGATATAGATAGTGGCTCCAATGTACTGGCAACCTGGGCAAGTGCATCTGCCCTATGATTCTGTTCTCTAGGAACATGAGAGATGTTAAATGCATCAAAGTCTTCAATCAAATCCCACACTCTGTGTCTGTAATTTGATAATCTCTTATAATTGCAGGAGTAAATCCCTCTTACTTGTCTGACAACTAATTCTGAGTCTCCAAAGACATGCAAAATTTTCACCTTCTTCTTGAGAGCAAACAGGATCCCATGAATTAGAGCTTCATACTCTGTCATATTATTAGTACAGGGGAACTGTAATCTGTATGCTGCCAAGTAGGATTTTCCTGATGGGTCAACGAGATCAATCCCTACTCCAGCTCCTTGCTTGGATTTAGATCCATCAAATCTTAGAACCCAGGATTTATCTTCAACCAAAGACTTGGCCGAACCCTCTTTTTTCTTTGTAGCTCTGGCAGCTGCACCACCTGATATCCACTTCATTTTAGGAATTTCAGTATCCTTGGGCTACACCTTTTCTTTCTTTTGTGAATCTAACTCCTTTTTCTTTTTATCATCAGGAGGATGATCCTCCAGATCTGGCACTGTATGTCTTTTTAAAATGTGTAAACACAATGAGCAGGTGGTCTCTGAATGAGGTGCCCCATGCAACCTACACCAACCTTCAATCAAGACCTCGTGGGGAGGTCTATGCTGCTGTGTCATCTTTTCTACTTCTTTTGCCAGGAAATCCTCAAACTTTGTCAGGTTACTACTTCTGTCTTCATCAGATAGTTCATAATCATATTCTACAAAGCAATCACTCCCAGGGGTGATCTTTCCTTTCTTCTTAACATTTATCTGGTTGCTTACCAGTATCTCTTCTGTTATTTGAACATGATCTCTACATTCGCATTTGTCTTCTTCCGTTCCTGCAGGAAACAAACATAAGTCAGAATCACTTTCATTATCACTATCTGATGAACTTACCTCTGATGATGATGACACATCACTGTATGTCTGTTCTAACTCCATCATGTCATTACATGCTTCGCAAGTCCTTTCTGAATGAGGCTCACTATGTAATCTGCACCATCCATCAATCAAAATATCATTAGCAGGTATATTCAGTACTTTACATAGCTTTATCTGTTTGGATAAGTGCCTTTCAAAGTTTCCAAAACAATCTCCTTTAGTTTCATTTTTAGAATTAATATCAGGCTCTACATGAGGCATATCGTCCTGATGATCATCATGATGATAATGAAAATCCAACATCAAGATCTCTTCTATCCTGATCGTCTGTGGCCTGATGGCATAAACTCTAGGCTCAACGTCTACATACATTATCTCATTCGTTCTATTGTATTCTGTTATCATATGCTTCATCCTAGGTTCAGCATCTATTCTTATCTGGTTAGGAATACCTTTCCAAGGCAACCACATGTGACTGAAGTCAGTAGCCATATATCCATTCAAAGTTTTGGACCAATCTCTGCTAAGCAACATCCCATAGGTGTCAGGTATGTCAACTACCTGAATATCAATGTAATACTAGATCTGAGGATCAGATGCTAGCTGCATGTGTATATGAGTCAGTTCACCTATCACACTTACCTCTGTCTTATCTAGCTGTGTCACCTTCTTTAGGGATCTAGCAGGATGTAATCCTAAAGCATTGCATATAGACAAGGGCATCACATTTGTAGATGCACCTGAGTCTACTAAACAGTTGTGTAAATTTTTTCTAAACATCCTTATGGTAAGGAGAAAAGGTGGTGACTCGCTCTTATCTCGGTATAATGTCATATGTGAGGTTTCTGCAGCTTGGACAGTAGCTGGCACCTTAGATTTGATGTTAATATCTCTAGCAGCATGATCTTTATTACTAGACTGGCCTGGAGAATGAACATCCTCTTTAGGAGCAGGATCATCTAGTGATTTCATGAATGCCTTCTTAATTGCAGGGGTTTTCAATAACTCTAATAAAGACAGGCTGATCTTTATCTTCCTCATCTCATCTGCCAAGTATGTAATGAGTTTGTCAGACTCATGAGGCAAGCCCACAACCTTTGATGTTGTATTCTGAGGTGACAGATATTGAGCATTTACCTTGGGGAACCCAGGGTTATTGCTTGCTTTGGGATCAGGAGGTGTATTGAAATTGTTTGGAGGTAAAGATGATGTCAATGGACCAGTAGGTCTGTTGGCATTACTTCTCAAGTTATAGTTATGTTTACCAGGATATTGCTGCTGGTACGCATGCACCTCCTCATGTTCAGTGGAAGGCTCATTCTCATCTTCAAAAGGGAAGACATAATTTGACTCAAAAGCTAAAGCAGATTCTTCACATGCTTGTGAACCTTTTTGATGATCAGTATAACTCTCTAGTACTAAGGCTGAGTCATATCCATAGGGAACTATTTCATTACCTTCCACCTGAGGTGGATTTCCTATAGTATTAGACACTTCTGTTTGAAAAATGCTGGTAGCAATTTGAAATTATAGACAATCTAGCTCTGCATGAGCATTTGTATTGTGGATCCTGCACCAATTGGTGAGGGCTGCCTCAGCAAGATTGACCCTAGTAGTCTGTTTAGCTTCACCAGATGATTGGTTATCTAAGGGTGATGGCAATGAGCCATTATTTGGCCTAGAGTTCCATACTCTAGGCTGCCTCTGAGGATTATTGTTATTTCCCCTAGTATTATTGAAATTACTATTGTTGTACCCTCTGTCAGGATAATTTGGTCTATCATTAGAATAACCTCTATTCTGGTTTGACTGGGAATAGAAGTTTTGATTTCTCAAATGAGTCACTTTTGTAGTAAGCTTTCTTAACTGAGCAGAGATTTCTTTGATTTCTTCCTTTTCCTCTTGAGATTTGGCTACTACATTTTCACTTTGAGGGTTGAAGAAAGATGATCCATGATTATTGTTGGATAGGTCAGCACCCTGAGGTGCCTGAGCTTGTGCAGGATATTGTGACATCTGGCCATTCCCATTAGGAGGTGGCATGGTACTTAATGGAGGCACCTGCAAGGGTGCAGGCATGACTGCTGGAGGTATCATTGCACCATTAGGATATTGTGCAGGATATGTTGGATACATGCCAGGCAATGTAGGGAAGGCAGTATTTGGAGTAGGAGCAGGTGACAAGTACTGACTAACCTTTATGGCTTCCTGAAAAGCTAACGCTAGAGTTGTGATCTGAGGATGTGCTCTCCTTATGAACATGGAGGTCAAAGGATCTAAGGCTGAATAATAAATGCTCCTTACGGCTTTATCAGACACAGTATAAGGAGTAACTACCTTAGACAATATTTTCTGAAACCTAGCATTGAAGTTTGCAATCAGCTCACCTTCAAATCGTTTGATTGTAGCAAATAGGTGATAGTTCATTGAAGGATCAATAGGAGCTTTGAATTTGTCTATGAAAGCTTTCTCTAAGACAGCCCATGAATCAACAGAACCCTAACCAAGACTAATAAACCAATTATAAGCTTCTTCCCCTAAGGAAAAAGGAAATAATCTGCATACTACATCCTGATGCTCTATTCTAGCCCTGCAACAAGCCTCCTTAAAGGTTCTGATATGATCATCAGTATCTTGATAAGGATGATACTTTGGACAAAGTTTGTCCGGATTCTTTGGTAACTCATGATATGCAGTGAAGGTTAAAGGCGATTCTGCCGTGAAGAAAGACATTGAAATCGGAGGAGGTTGAGCCTGAGGTTGGACTAAAGGTACTCCCTGAGGAGATCCTGTAGGTATATTGAAACTGATAGGAGTCACAAGAGGATGTTCTGGTGGTGTTCCCGATGCACTGGAACTAGGAGTATGATGAATGTCAATAGTCCTAGGTCTAAAACCTCTAACAGGTAGTTCTTCAAAAGGTTTAGTGGATCTTGACCTGGTATTTATCCTGTGAGCCAAGATTTCTCAATTCTAAGGCAAACTGGCTGGATGATTGTAAATATTGGTTATATTTCACCAGTTGAGGTGATATTTATGATCGGATGACTGATCTGACTGGATATTTACAAAATATTTGCAAAGATAGTGCAAATACGAGGTGATATTTGAGGTATAACGACTCTTATCACGAGG
This sequence comes from Cunninghamia lanceolata, assembly GCA_027924645.1. Taxonomy (NCBI): domain Eukaryota; kingdom Viridiplantae; phylum Streptophyta; class Pinopsida; order Cupressales; family Cupressaceae; genus Cunninghamia; species Cunninghamia lanceolata. Next base: position 1,488,663 of record BSBN01000295.1, read on the forward strand.
TATCAGGTTTCTAAGGCCAAACTCTCCAAAGCTTGAACAAATTTACATAACATTGGCTGATATTTGTGAATTCATGATGATCTACTATAAAGCTTGCAATATTTATGTTAGATTTGGAAATCTTTACATAGAATGAGCATATACAAGCTAGATGCAGTAAATATTTGAACAATATTTTGAAATTCACGAATGCATCCGAGGTTACCTTACTCGCTGCATCATCAAACCTGAAAATAATGATGATGAGAGTCTTCTTTCAGGTGGCCCTCCTTCTAACGCCAATTTATGTTGGTCATGATGTTAGTCACAAACAAGCATAGAATAAAAGTACACATTAACCTTTATTCATCTTGAAAGATACGATGAATTCAGAGAATTCATGATCCCAAGTCTCTGGTGATTAGGTCTTAATCTTCTGACATTACTCAGAGGTTGATGTGTGTTGCTGTTTCCATTTTGGGGCCTTACATAGAGTTCATCATCATGATGCTATTTCTACAAAGATTCTTCACAGAGAGGTCATTTTACACAGTTATTTGATTCAATGATACAGTTATACTCAAATATTTGCATGATATTTATCAGTAATGCATGCTTCAGTTTCAAATATGCTAAATATTTAAACTTATCTACGAGATGTCCACATATTTGTATTGTTTGCTTAAGATGTTCAGTTATTTGCAATTATGATAGTGAAATGTTCTAAAATTTAAAGAAATTGAAAGAAATGCTTCAAATGAATGTTGAATCTTCAACTATTGAACCACATGTATATTAGATACAGTCATGAGGAGAAGAGAACCAAACCATATGTTCACCAGGACATTCCACAGCTAGATACAGTAGGTGCTAACTTCAAAGGAATTGTATGAAAATAATGTATGTAAGTAGACATGCACTCCAAAGGACATCAAATCACCACATAAATCCAGAATTCACACATTGATTACTCAAGATTTACTATGAATTGTAACCAAAATAGTCTTCTCATTCACTAAGTATGCAAAGATATAAATGTATACAAAAAGCTTTGAAATGAGCCCTGAATATTTCAGCAGACAAATTTCAATTAAGTTTCAAATGTTCAAAATGAGGCATTCCTGCACCTTTTATAGAATAAGGTGAGGAATCCGTTACAAAAAGATCAGCGATCCTGATTCATCTATGCGTATCCACGGTCAATATTTCCTTTGACTATGTCAACCTTTACAAAATGGCACAAGTTGCCAGCTGGCAACTATCTAAAAAACTTGTTTTCACTAAGTATTCGATGTTGATATTTACTCTATGATGCATCATCATCTACTTTATCAGAGTCATGTGCTTCTTCACCAAGTGCATCACTTCCTGAACTTTCATCATCATCATGATGATGACCTCGCATATGAGGTTGTATGTTGCTCTGGATTTGCTCATATAGCTGCACAATTTTCTCTATTTCTCTGCCATCCTGAGTCTTTGCTTTGATGATGGCATGCTTGTGTGCCTCATATTTATGTCTGCTGCTGTCCAACTTGTTCTTCCTGTTTTGCAGCGTCTCATTGTAATTCTCCATCTTGACTTTGATTCTCATTATTTTATCTATGACTTCTTCTGTCAAGTGAACAAGTGGATCATCTGCTACTGATTGGAAGTTGCTGTGTAAAGCTTTGATGGCAAACTCCTCATCTTGATTTTCTACTTTCCCTCCACTTTTCCTTCGAGTGTCTCCAACATTTCTGCCTCAACAGACATTAGATCATGCAGCTTCATGCTGATATCTCTCAGTTTATTATTGCATCTCTTTAGCACTCCACATTCAAATTGAATGTCCTTATACCATATGTCAACCAACAAGGCAGTATTACTGTTTAGTACCTATTTATTGATGAGCAGCTAAGGGTTTATCCTCCTTATTTCTCCCAGGATGTCTAATACTTTTTCCAATTTGTAAGACCTTTTTCCTGTCTGCATCTGTAATTTGTCTACCTTGGTCCTGGAGTCGCTGAGAGTATTCCACCTTTTTAAAGAGGCCTTTACTATTTCCTTTGCAGTATCCAATGTGGATAGCATCCATTTCTTCAATACAGCTACCTCATGTTTCATGAGATCTAATTTATTCACCTCCTCTTGAGAAATAGCAGTCAATGGGACTGCATGTTCAGTTGAAGTATCATCAGGATTAATCAACCTCCCTATGTAGGCATGCAACTGAGCAATGTGCTCTTTATGTTGCTTATTTTTCTCTTTCTCTCTTTTCACTTTTTGAATTAAAGAATCAATAATATCTTTGCCTTCTTGACCCTCTTGGTCTTCATTGGCAAACCCTAAGTCCACTGTGCTGATCTGGAACTCATCTAAGGTAATTTTACCTTTTTCCTTCTCAACCGTAGGTACTGCAATTTGTGCAGTCCTCCTCCCAGTTGTTGGATCTCTTTTGATGGCCGAAGTCATTCTAGCCTTCCTCTTAGGTTTTATTATATTCTCAGAGAATAAGGTGGAGACATCAAATTCTTGAATTTCAAATTCTTTTTCTGCATTTACCTCTTTCTCCAACCATGGAGGTACCTGATCATGTTTCTCTGCATCATCATGATGTTCACTCGTGTCTCCTGTTTTTGTCAGCAGATGTGATGGAGAAGGTGATTTCCTTAGTTCTTCATGATGCTCACTTTGTTGTTGATCCTATGGCACATCCTCCTGTTTAGGAACCTCCTTCTCTGGAGGAGCATCTTCCTGAGGTGGAGGATCTTGTGACGTATCTATATGTTGATCATGATGATCATGATCCTTTTTTGTTATCACCTCATCCACTTTTGACTTTTCCTCCTGTTGAGGAACATTCTCAGTCGTGGATACTTGGGAAGTCTCCTTAGGTACTGATGTTGGTTTTGTAACCATGGTTTTCTCTGTACCCATACCGCTTACTTCTTGAACCTTAGCGGCAGGATCCTCTACCATATCTTTCTCATCAGCCTTCTTTTCTTGAACCTCTACTATAATTGGTTTTGCTGATGCATCCTGTTAATTTTGTTGGCTCAGTTCTGAAGTATGGCACTCTGGTTCTACCATTTTCACTTCTTCTGCAGGTTGCCCTTTGTCAAGTGACCCTGCTGGATGTTCAGGATTCACATCCTGTTTCTTTGTTAAATCTATCACGGTAGGATTTGTCACCTCTGTAATCAGTGTATCTAACCCCATTTCTTGGGCTATCTATTCTGGGCTCTTTTTTGTCTCAGTTTCCACTTGCTTTATCTCCTCCAGTATAGTTTGAACTGGTGGAGTCTTGTGAGGGGTCATGTGAGTACCTGCAGCAAGGGTTTCCATCTTTTGTGAAGTTACTTCCTTCACAACCTCATCATCAGACAAATTTATTGTCTCATCCAGCAAGATGTGACCTTCTGCATGTGTCTGGGAGGTATCTTTCATTTGTTCTTCTGCAAGCTCAGTCTTGAACTTGACGATGGTAGGAAGTGGAACATTGTGTTGAAGTTCCCTATGCACTTCACTACCTGCCCCTTGTAATAATATAGGGGATTGTCTTATTTCACCTCTCATGGAGGTTCTTTGTTTCTTAGGAGGGGTAGATACCACCACCTGTGGAGCTCTCCTCTTCCTTTTGAATAATAAAGGAGCTTCTTCTTCCTCAGGCTCTTCCTCCATGAGGATATCCTCTTCATCATATTTTCTTGAGGATTGACCCTCTTCTAGGGTCTCAGTAATTCCAGCCTCTGCTATCTTACTCTTCTTGGACTTTCCTTTCCTTGTCCTTGGAGGGGATGCTGATCCTGATCCAGATCCTGATCCTGATGCTGCCACCTCCTCAGCTACAAATACTGCCCTTTCAATAATAACCCCTTTGGGTTCATTATCTACTTTCTTTCCCCTTGGGGGTCTTTTGCTCTGTTGTTGTTGTGGAGGGAGTCTATCTCCCTTAGACTTCCTCTTCTCATTTATGAAGTCATCATATTCCCCTTTAGGAATATCCCGTCCTTTCTTTTTGTTGTCCACCGTAATGGCAGCACCTTTCTTCTTCATAGCCTCTATCTGTTCATCAACCCAGGCTAGGGTTAGTTGTATGGTCCTAGAAATGAAGGGGTCCAAGGATATATCCTCCTGTATGGTGAGGTTAGGTGCAAAGATGGTATCATTATATATTTTCTTCTGCTCATACTCATCTGCAATTATCCTGCCATCATCTTTCTTCAATTGTTGGGGGGTGGGGATGCAATCAAAGGTTCTGATTTGATTCAAAGTTAGCCTTTGATATCTTCTTCTTCTTGCTTCTGCTTCATCTTCACAGTCAGCCCAGAAGTCTTCTAGGTGCTTCTGATGAATAAGCTTTCCTATTATTTTCTGCATCCTGCCGTAAGGATCATATGGTCTTGTCATTGGAAAAGGCTGCAATTTCATTTTATTCAAGGTGACCATCACCTTCTTTATGTTCTCTGAATTGGGGCACATGTACCAGCCAATGGTGACTGGAAACAAAATTGGTGGCAGCTTCTTTACATCTTTGTATGTTTTTATCATTGTGGAGCTCTGCCTGATGAACTCCATTAGTATCACTGCATCAGTGGGATACCTTAGTAGCATGAGGGGATTTCCTTTAAAACCCTCAATCCTCATGTAGGAAAAGGTGGCAAACTGTATATACCAGGCTCCATGCCTGTAAATTATTTCTTGAGCCTCCACGCTCAATCTCTTTGTTCTGTCCTCCTCCATGGTCCTCACCAGATGCATAGAGAATGCATCATTGACCAGTTTGTAGTCTTGGAGGTAATTGGCTCTTTGCAGCTGGGGATGATGATCCCAGATATGCACAGCATTAACTATTCCTGTGACTTTCCCATCTGTAACCAGTACATCAAATGTGCCTTTATAAACACAGGAGTAGACGATGTATGATGTCATATAGAAAGCACAATTTGAACCTCCTAGGTTCATCAGCTGCTCATACAGAGCATCACTTATTAGCTGGCCCCACAGTGGCTTGATATCTGAATACAAACACATCATTATTACACCATACATCCAGTCTCTAAAACTACCAGCATCAGGCTGGCCTGTTACTCTGTTCAGTAGTGCAATCATGTATTGATAGTCATCAGCAAAATCATATTTGAATAGATGCACAGGAAGTTTGGCCGCACAGGATATGTACTGTTTTCAGCCCTCCATTGATACATGTTCTTCCTGGCTTGTTTCTTGTTGTTTTCATATTCTTTCTCTGACTTCTTCAGGTCTATACTTTTGACCTTCCTGCCCAATGGCAGTCCAAACATTTGGGAGAGACCCTTGATGGACAGGTCGGCATATATCCTCCCATGTTTCATCACCTGCCTGGTCTTTGGGTTATAGTTCCTAGCACACTCGATAACCAGTTCCAGAGACTCCATGGAGTATGGAAAACCGGTGACATTCCACATCCCGGATACAAAAACTGCATCTAGCACAAGACTCTTGTTCGTCTCATCATTCAGCCTAGTTGACCAGGCTACCAAATTGGTACTCCCCTGATGGGTATCTGTAATTGCACCGTATTTAAACAGGACGCCCCTCTGAGAGGAGAACATAGGCTTACTGAATTCAGCCTCACACTTAGCCAACCTCTTATCAGCCATGGGTGCCTGCAATTTGACAAAATCTTGTCTTACAATGGGTATACACATGCATGCATATTACAATTAACTTTACTAATCATCATGCCTACTGTATCTATTCAACATTACTTAATCATATGGATGCATAAACCAGAACTTCAGATTAACCACCCATACCTGACTATTACAGAAACAACAGGACGAGGGTTTCATTTACTTACCTGGATATGCAAATTTCCTTTTATACCAGTGGACTTCTGACAATGCTCTTAATTCAGCTGATGATCACGCACTTCCTTCTGTCTGTGAGCTCAATTCATGCAACTATTGCCTGTATGAGGATATGGAAGCTGGTGCTCTGTAAAAACAAATTTATCGCAAGGTAAAAACAAAATGACGGTGAATTCACCTTTTTAACCATACACTTAGGGTGAATTTAGGGCAAACCCTGACATATTGGATCTTATTCGTTAATTTTCGCATGGAAAGTCAGGATTTCGCCAGTTGTTCCATCGGGTCTTGTGATCGGCGGGAACTACCTACCATGTTTGCGCGCATTAAATGACAATGGTAGCAACGGGAGCAGGGTGATATTCACAAGACAGGATGATATTCAAATGATAGGAGGATGTTTGCAAATATCATCCCGAGTTTAATATGATCATCCTCCTTGAGAGGAAAAACTATCGTTGACAAGATCAGGTGACGAACGCACCCTTTGGTTATGTTGAGTACATCAGGAGGATATCTCGATATATCAAGTGATGTTTCAAAGATGATGATGACTGGACAAACATACATGTCGCTCTTTTGGAATATCAGGATGACGTCATCCTGATATTCGCTCAGTATATCGGTAAGGCATCATGACGTCATCGTCATGTTATATAAGCAGGATCATGTTCAAGAAATATACCCCGAGTGGTAAAATGATGATGATGTCATCATCATGTTTGTTTCTTTGTTTATCAAACCTAAATGATGTCATCAGGATATTGGATTAGGGGGATATTTTGCAACAGGAGGATATTGTGAAATATCGGGTTACATTGACAAATATGATCCCCTTGAAATACATTGGGCCGCTTACGAGTAAAAGTTACTATCACCTAAAATTGACGTTTGGATATTCAGACCGCATGATTTTATCAGGTGATATACTATATCAGGGTGACCTTTTATAATATGACTGATGTTACGAAATATGATCCTCCCCTTGTGAATATCAGGTTTGACTCAAACGTTGACCACTCATAACTTTCACATCCTGACGAATATCAGGGTGATGTAAAAGACAAACTTGCATGGAATTTAATGCTCTTTCTAAATATGAGGTTGCTGGAATAAAATATGAAATTTGACAAACTGACCTCATGATGATCACTTACCAGCCTTTTAATGCATGATGATCTGCATGACTTACTTTTACCAGACCGCCAGAAAGCACAAAACACAAGCCAAAAAGTTGGGTCCCTATTTTGTCAAGTCAAAATGGGGCGTGTTGTGTAACCACACAATAGTTCTACACCTGCACCTGCATCCTATTTATATTTAGATTTGTCACATTCCAGTGTCCACATGCCATCCTCATTCTTTTGACCCTTTACTTTGGTATGTTTTGCTTTTTCTATCACATGTGAGGTGATATCTTGTTCATTCATAGGCAATTCTTTTTGAGCTTCTTGCACAGTTATACTTTCAGTTTGTAAATCAAAAAGACAAATACTCTTGTCCTTTGTTTCTTCTTTTAAATTTGGGATCAACACATCTATGTTATTCTGAAAGTATTTCTCTGGTTGATTAGGATTAACCCTTCCTTTTTGCATTCCTACTCCCTTGGTGCATTTTATGTACTGGTATTCTATAATATCTCTGCACATTCCACAATTCTCCTCAGAATGAGGCTTATTATGGACTCTACACATGTTTTTATACAATTTGCATTGAACTGGCAGATTTTGTTTAATGCACTTTTCCATTTCCTATTTAATGGTCTGACCAAATTTGTTCATTGCATTGTTTTCTTCATCAGAAGAATTTCCATCAGACTCAATGAACAATATTGTTTCTTTACTGACATGTTTTTCTCTAAAATTTAACATCAGGATTTCTTCAATTTGTACTCCCTTGTCAGCGATTCTATAAACACCAGGTTCAATAGAAGCATATAATATCTCATTAGTCCTATTGTATTCTGTAATCATGTGTTTCATTCTAGGTTTAGCTTCTATCCTGATCTAATTTGGAACACCTCTCCAAGGTAACCACATATGTGAAAAATCAGTAGCCATATATCCATTCAATGTTTTAGACCAGTCTCTACTCAACAGCATCCCATAATTCACAGGTATATCTACTATCTGAATGTCAATAAACTGACTTACCCTAGGATCTGAGGCTAATTGCATTTGAACATGCATCAGTTCTCCTATCACATTAACCTAAGTTTTGTCCAATTGTGTAACAACCTTAGCAGATTTGGTAGGAGTCAGCCCTAAAGTTTTGCATATTCCTAAAGGCATTACATTGGCTGATGCACCAGAATCTACCATGCAATTATGTATGTTCTTTCCACACATTCTAATGGTTAACAAGAAAGGAGGAGTATCCTTCTTATCTGCATACATTACCACATTAGTGTTGGAAGGTTGCTCGACTTTCTTACTCTTTTCTTTGGGTTGTGAATCTCTACTAGGAACATTCACATCAGCAGAAAGCTCACCTATCACAGATGTATCCAAGGACTCTATGAAAGCATTTCTGACCCCTGGACTTTTCAATAATTCACACAAAGGTATACTGACCTTAATTTTCTTTATCTCTTTAGATAAATAACTCATCAATCTCATTATTTCTACTGTCTCTATTTTAACTGTTTGGACCTTTTGTGCTATTGTCCCATTAGTTGCATGATGATTAGCCTTCAGTATAGCAGGATTATTACTAGCATTCTGATCTAGGGGAGTATTGAAATTGTTAGGAGGAGTGGAAGTAGTGAAAGGACCTCCTGGCCTAGTGTTATTTCTCAAATTATAGGTGTGATTTTTGTTTGACTGCTGAAAAGCCTGTACCTCTTCTATTTCGTATAACACTTCATTTTCAGTTTCAAAGGGAAATTGAAATGCATTTAGTACAAAGGTTGATTCAGGATATAGGTTCTCACAAAAATAAGGTTCATCCTCTAACAATTGATCCTCTTCTTCTCCAGTTGCAAAAGTAAAAGTCTCTAAGACTAAAGCAGTCTCATATCCTGAGGGCACTACTTCATTACCTTTGGGAATGAGAAACTCAGAATTGGGAGCCTGTACATCTACATTGAAAATACTAGTTGCTAAATGGAACTGAGGACAATCTAGTTCAGCACGGGCACTGGTATTATGAATTCTGCACCAATTCTTCAATGCTACATTAGCCAATTGAATCCTAGTTGTTTGTTGTGTATCCTGGTTATCTAAATTCTCAACGGAGAAGCTAGGGTGCCATTATTTGGCCCTGTGTTCCATGTCTTAGGTGGCCTTGGATGATTTTGATTCTTATTGTTATTACCCCAAGCCTTATTATCTATAGCTGGTCCTCTGTTTTTGCATCTGTTGTCCTTGATTATGATTCTGATTCTGACTGTAATTCTGATTTTGATTTGAACTTTGACCCTGTCTATAATTTTGATTATGATTTTGGTTATAGTTTGGGTTGTTGTTCTGACTATAGCTTTGGTTATGGTTTTGACTGTATCCTTGGTTGTTTCTACCATAGAAATTTTCATTTCTTAGTTGTGTCATTTCAGTAGTCAATCTTCTCAAGTGTGTAGTAATTTCTTTGATTTATTCTTTCCATTGGTGCCTTTGCCACAAATATATTCTGAGGAGGTTAGAAGAAAGGTTGACCATTACTCTGATTATTATTGGTAGTGTTACCAGCATAAGGGGCTATGGCCTGGATTGGGGCAGGATTATACACAGGTGTGTATGTAGGAACTAGATTCAATAATAGAGTGTTATGTGTAGTGACTCCATTCCAAGGTTGTGTTTGATTTTGTTTCCCAAGATTTCCTCCATTAGGAAATGGATTATAGGTTGTTTGTCTCATCTCCTGATTTACTGAGGCTGCCTCCTTGTAAGCTTTGGATATTGTATCTATGTTAGCCTTTGTTTTGACAAACATAGTAGTTAATGGATCTAATGCAACATAATACATGGCTAACAATGTATCTGCATTTACTATGTAAGGAGCTACCAACCTAGAATAGGCCTTTTGAAACCTATCATTAAAATTGTCAATCAGCTCTCCTTCACCTCTCTTTATTGCAGCCAATTTATGATATAAGTTGGAAGGATCTATTGGTCCTCTAAATCTAGACAAAAATGTTTCTTTCATAAGTGCCCAAGAAGAAATATAACCATTGGGCTAGTTAACATACTAGTTAGAAGCCTGCTCATTGAAGGTGTAAGGAAACAACCTACACACAACATCCTCATATTCAAACCTGGCCCTAAAGCACGCCTCTTCAAATATTCTAATGTGATCTTCTGGATCCTGATGTAATTGATATTTAGGACATATCTTTTCAAGATTTTTGGGCATCTCATGATAATCATTGAACTGTATGGGAGAGTTGACATTAAAATACACCATTGTAGGTACTTGTCCTTGACCTGAACCTTGGGGAATACCTAGATTTCTAGGTGGAATAAGATTCTTGGGAGGACTGGGACCTCTAGGAGTACCTGAACCAAGATTCAAAGATCTAAATGAAGAACTGTCGGGACTCAAAAGGTTATGGATACTAAAAGGTGATCCAGGAGGTGTTCCAGATGAACCTCCTACATGTGATATTCTAGGATTCCAAATCAAAGGATTCTTAATTTGCCTTTTATCAGGTAATTGCACAAATATATCTTCTGAACTGGATCTAGACCTAGTCACTCTGTTACTGTTATGAGCCAACTTTACTTAGAACAAGCCCTAACTCCAATTAGGCCCTCCTTCAAGTGCCAAAAACTGTTGTTGATTGTTTTTACACATTCATAACAAAAGTTAAAATTCACAAAATGAACCTAACTGTCTTGAAAGATATGAAGAAATCAATTAAGATTACTTAATCTCAAGTTTCTGTATGGTCGGGTCTTGACCTGTTGGACAATTCAGTAGGTTGATGTCAAGATACAATATGCAAGGGGCCTTACTTGATTTAAGGTTTTTTATGATTCACTGGGCTCAAATTATGCAAAATATCACAAATATCAACATTTTATTCATTCCTTTGCATAAATTTGTTACTGTATCACAAAGCTTTATATGATTTATATTAACACAAGCTTTTCTTTTCAAATATTATGAAAACTATCAAATATCAACTCATTTGTTCATGTTTCCTTCAAATATCAGACAATCTCCTTTAAATTTCTACGTTTAAGCTAAGTATTTCAAATGGTTTGGGAAAAGTTAGAGAAATCTAAATTAAACTTCATTCTACTACAGGATCTAAATGCTTTGTTATGCATGTTATAAGAAGTACAGTAAACCTAATTAAATCCACAGACTAAACCTTTGAATGTGAATGCCCTGAGTATTTTCACGAACATACATTAAAGATTGCAAGCTTTAAGAGATATTATTTCAAATACAAAGAAGAGCCAGAAGACACTCTAAATATAGACGCAAAATTCCAGATTCATTTGTATTCAAAACACACAGTCATAAATGATTTACAATGTATGAATGACTCTTAGCTTCATTAATCAACTTATAGAAAATTTACAATGCTTTACAGATACAGTAAGGAAGCTAAATGTTCCACGCATTCCTTATTGCAGACACAAGCGACCTCCTCTAAACTAAACTAAAATGTTCTTCTACTCAAAATGCTATCTTCTAAACAATCCCTGTGTAACTTATTACAGAGTAAAGGGGCTCAATATATAGATCTGATTATCCCCAATACAGTCCCAAAACCCTAGTTAATCAACGGTCTGCATCTCAAGTGCAGCATCAATCGGTGGAAAACAAATCCTGCCAAAAATCTCTAAGCAGCATACCCATATTGAGCATAAGGATGCCCTTTGAAAACCCTAACAACCACCAAAATATCTTTTGTTGTTCTTTTAATAATGTTTCTCCATCTGCATATCTCTTCTCACTGAAATCTTTTGCTTCTTTTGCGATCTTTTACGATCCGATCCGCCTCCTGTGATGTCATTGCCATTAAAGCCCCGCCTTAATATCTACCTGCATACCTACAAAATAGACATAAAAAAAGGTAGATTTAAAATTCATGTTGTTGTTGTCAATTTATACCTCATCAGAATGTTAGGCTGGCTTTAATTGCAGCAATTAATTCGCCACAAGTTCGGTCTTCAGTTGCAGTGTTGGCACTTTTAAACCTTTTGTATATCTTGTCGTGTATACCTTCATCGGCATAACTCACACAGTCAGGTCGATTAATAAATTTCACACTGATCGCATACTTCTGGCCGATACAACTCTTTTCATCTTGCATATCTTTTGTCATCTCGGATAGATACATCATAAACATTCAAAGACTTTTCTAAATTGAACTCCCTTTTGACATCCGGCTTGTATCTTTTACTTGCATCCTTCGCTTTGCATATTGGCCTGTATATCGCAGTCATACATTGTAATTATACATACAAACCCGACATGCAAAGGGTGGGGTCCACCTTACCTTTTACTTGTATCTCTGTGATACAACAATACTTGTATTGAACCCTTATATACAAGCATAGATACATACAAAGTCCCTTGTATGTCCTTTTGGACTTCAACTTTTATAAATTACAGTATGTAGCTCCCTTTCGGTTTCGACTTGTATATACCGAAATGTATCTTCCGATATACATTAAGTTCCGATGCATACATTATATCAGATTTTAATCCCCCCTGAAATCTGCATTGTATGTATATTGCAATGTATAACCCGATAGCATACATACAATGCATAAAATATACAATGACTAAACCCTATTTCATAGTTATTTAAGTTCTGCGACATGCATATCACTTTGTATATTGCGTTGTATGTTTTGCCTTGCCAAACATACAAACAAAAATACATGCAATGGACTTGACCGAAATATTCAATTGAACTCTGAGCTCAGTCGGGTCCACCTTGCATGTAGAAATAAAATGTTAGCCAAATGCATACAAGTAAATAATGCATATAAACCCGATGACTTAGAAAACTCGACAACCTCCACATGTGACTTGTACAACGGCCTGATATACAAATAACTTTGTATATGAACAACTTTGTATATGCAAACAACTTTGTATGCAAGTGATATACAAAGGACTTTGTATGCAAGCGACCTTGTATACAAAGGACCTTGTATATACAAAGTACAAACCCTCCCATTGTACATTTTACCAAAACACTCATAACTTGCAAAATATTGCAAATTTTAACATAGTTCAAAAAGCAACCCTCACTCATTTTTGACAAGAAATCCACCCATATTCCGCTTTAGTACTCAATGCTTATTTTTCTTTATTTTCAACAAGGTTTGTAACTTTCACTCTCTTTTCCCTTTTACCACCAAACAGATCCACACACAAAAAGCAAAAGCAAATCCACAGCAGGGGTCCTCATTTTGCTAAGGATTAAAATGGGGCGTGTTATGAGCATCACAACAGGTATCAAAAATTTGTTGAAGATTGAAGATGATCTATGTATTATTGTAGAAGTGAAGGATTTATACAACATATGAAGGAAGTTCATGTGCAAGTCAAGGATTATATGGAAGAAAGTGGCACCAATTATAAGGCATGCACAAATGAGAGGCATAGAAAAAAAATTTACTCAAATGATGAGTTAGTTATGGCACATTTATGGAAATTAAGGTTCTCAAGAAGGATGGACATATCACCAATATTGATGGCAAATTATGTAGATTCTTTGAAAATACATATGAAATTGAGTTTCCAAAAAAGATGGACATATCACCAGTATTAAATATCATTTATTTGTATTCCTATCATGCACATAGTGCTAAAGTTGGCATGCAAACATAGGAAGTACTAGAATGACAATTATAGATACCTAAAAGGAAGTAGGAGGAAATTTCATATATTTTGGACACATACATTACAAAGAAAATCCAATGAAACAAGCACAAAGAATATCTTATTCTTTGGAAGGGTAAAGGAGCTAAAGGTGACTTGTGGATTTTTTAAGTAGAAGTAGGTCATCTTGGGTGCTCAAATTAGTCTTCCATATAGACCTAATTTTGAGCACTAAGCTCAAAATCTTTTCACTTGGGATGTTTGATGTAGGAGAATCTTTAGGGTTGTCACCCAATCTTGCATCAACCAAAAATTTGTTTCATGTAGGTTATTTTTTAGTGTGAAAATAACTTTTACCTCTCTAGATTGACTATTTGTCCTATTCACACTATGCTTAAGTCTCCACTTAGGGACTTTTAAGAGTTTGTCTCATCTCATATGGTTTAGACATGTGTCCTCATCTTTTGAAGACACCTATTGCATGTATACTTTCCACTTGCTCAAACATGTGTCACTTGAGTTAGACAAGTGTTGCACCTTTGGAGGGGTAGTCAGTCATTGTTTCCTACCTTCGTACCTCCTTTTTCTTGCCTATTTATACAAGGCATCTATGTACATTTTAATTAAATTTTGAATATGTTATTGGATTATTTGTGCAATTTAGCTTTTGGAAGTGATTCTAGTTCTTGCTGGTTGATCTTGGTTGCTCCAACAAGGTATTAGAGCCATGCTAGCAAACCCCTTCCCATATTGAGTGAGTCTTGTACCTAGCCTAGTCAATATTTCCTCATAGAGACAAATGGACCTTGCTATTGAGTCTAGAAGGTCCAAATCAATAAGGACTAACTATCCAAAAATTAATTTTAGACATGTTATCAATTTTTATAATTTTTTAAGCCCCCTGCCCCTTGTACCATATAGTGGTATGACCGTAAGAAAATTTGTACTGTATAGATTTTCATCAATCAGAAAAGAAAATGAAATTAGCAAAATTGAATTTTATAGGAGCTCTAATCATATTTGGGTAAAATTTTGATTGAAATTCTTCTTCTATAGGTCAATTTTTGGCCTCACAGCCTTTGTAGTGGAGTCTAGTTCGATTGGAGGCATTCACTACCTAGGTACTTAACCTATCTTTCAAAATACTTCATTTGACTCCAAATATTTAAGAACGTAAGGAGGAAGCCAATTCTAAGAATAGCATGGATTTGAAATTATATGTAGTGGCGTAGAGCTACGTGGTGACATCTCGCAACATTTGAACATTGCCAATCTGACATGTTCTAAATATTGTGCTATTGGATGTTTCATCCAAGTTAGTTTTCAATAGGACCCACTATTCTCAAAGGCTCAAGGTTAAATGAAATAAGTTCTTATTGTTGTCGTTGATGTCTTGGCAAGAGAGTTTAACATGGAAAAATCTCATAACATTTAAAAATTGTTAGTCTGACAACATTAAAATTTTGTGCCATTAGCCAAAGAAAATGAGTCGACATACATCGTGGGTCCCTATCTCTTTTTAAAAGGATTAAGTGAATAAAAATTAAATTGTTAATATGAAATCAAGAGTTGCACATGTTGATATCACACAACATTTTGGGATGGTAGGTGTGATAGGTTCTAAATGTTGCGCTATTGGTCAAATATTACGAAGTTGGAATCAATGGGCCCCATTGTTCAAAAGTTTACACAGAAACAACGTAGATGAAACCAAATGCAATCAGATGTTTCATCCAAGCCAACATTCTCATAGCTACATGGAGAGATCTCATAACATTTGAATGTTGTTAGTCTAACATGTTCTAAATGTTGTGCTATTAGATGTTTCATCCAAGTTAGCATTCAATGGGATCCACTATTCTCAAAGGCTCAGGGTTAAATGAAATTAGTTCTTATCATTATCATTGATGTCCTAGTAAGAGAGTTTAACATGGCACAATCTCGCAACATTTAAACATTGTCAGTCTGACAACATGAAAATATTACGCCATTGGCCAAAGCAAATGAGTTGGCATATATCATGGGTCCCTATCTCTTTCCTAAAGGATTAAGTGAATAAGGGTTAACTTGTTAATATGAGGTCTCGAGTGCCACATGGCAGTATCACTCAACATTTTAGGATGGTAGGTGTGACAGGTTCTAAATGTTGCACTATTGGTCAAATATTGCCAAGATGGAATCAGGGGGCCCCATTGTTCAAAAGTTCTTATCAAAGTCATTGATGTCTTGGCAAGATAGTTTGGCATGGCACAATCTTGCAACATTTCAACATTTCAACTTCTAAAAAAATTAAATGTTGTGCCATTGACCAAAGTACATGATTTGGCATATATTGTGGGCCCCTATCTCTTTTCTCAAGGATTTAAAAGTGAATAAGGGTTAAATTGTTAATGTGTGGACATGAGTGTAACATGGTGGTATCACGCAACATTTTGGTATGGAAGGTGTGACAGGTTCTAAATGTTATGCTATTGGACAAATTATGTCAAGATAGAATTAGGGGGCCCCATTGTTCAAAAGTTCTTATTGGAGCCACTGATGTCTTGGCAAGAGAGTTTGACATGTCATAATCTTGCAATAATTAAACATTGTGAATCTGATTCATTAAAATGTTGATCCATTGGCCAAAGTACATGAGTTGACATATATCGTTGGCACCTATCTCTTTTCTGAAGGATTAAGTGAATAAAGTTTGAATTGTTAATATGAAGTCATGAGTGCCACATGGTGGCATCATGTAACATCTTAAGATAGTAGGTGTAGTAGTTTCTCAATGTTGCGCTATTGGTCAAATTATGCCAAGATGGAATTGGCGGGCCCATTGTTCAAAAGTTCTTATCAGAGTTGTTGATGTCATGGCAAGAGAGTTTGACATAGCACAATCTTGAAACATTTAAACATTATGAATTTGACAACTTTAAAATGTTGCACCATTGGCCAAAGTATATGAACTGGCATATATAATGAGCTTGTATCTCTTTTTTGAAGGATTAAGTGAATAAGGGTTAAATTGTTAATATAAGGTGATGAATTCCACATGACAAAATCACACAACATTTTGGGATGGCAGGTGTGACGGGTTCTAAATGTCATGTTATTGGTTAAATTATGTGAAGTTGGAATCAATGGGCCCTAATGTTCAAAAGTTTCCACTGCAACAAGTTGCAACATAGATGAACAGTATATTTTAATTAGATTAATATAAAGGTTTATAAATGAAATGGCATTGAAAAACATAACCTAATCACATACTAGATATTGTTATTGAACCATCTATCTACATTGCCATTGAACTCATGTCAAACCATAATTACTTACTCTATTTTTTATTATCATCATAAAAAAAACTTGGGAAATTACATGAACATCTAGCCAAACAACATGGAGAAGAGACCAAGACATTCAATTAACAATCGTCACATGTAATATAACAATATCATGTCTTTAATACATTATTACATTGTCTAGACTCTACTAACAAGTTACATACAAAATTTTTATCCTTAGATCTTGATTTTGTCCTCCAAAATCTTTTTGGTTCCTCTTTTTGATGATGTTGAATGACAATTTCATTGTAGTATATAATCATCCTATTAACAGGCAACGTTTGCATTACAAATTCAATTATATAGTCATCCACAATGTTAGTAAATGATTTTCCATTGAACTTTGGATTATATGTACAAGAAACCACTAGGTGTGGGTAACAATAAGGCCAGTAAAGGAGAATTAAATTGATTTTATCCAAGTCATTGTCAATTGCATTATAATATTGATTCCATGTACGTCCATTCGAATATCCAGTTTCACATACATACAATTATTTCTAGGAAATTCAACCCACCATCCAAAGTAGTATGTGTCATTTGCAAATGTGAAAAGTGTCAATTCTTGACATGATATATTTGAGTTAACGAAGGATTATATTTCTTCATTCTAAGAACTAAAAAGAAATAACATCCTGCAGCGCCATACACAAATAAAATTGTCTATCATACAATTATACATCTTTGAACTCTATTTTTAATATTTATAGAAATTTCTAATTCGAAAAGGGTAGAGAGTTGAACCTCAAAGCAACGAAAGAAAATGAAAAAAGTAGATGATGCCAAAAATCATTAGTATTACACAGTTAAATCCATAAGAACAAATGAACACAAAAAAGTAGTTGAACTTGATTTTATATTACAAATTTAAATTTTACTTGGTAATTTACTTTCTTCACATAGCTACCATAATGAATTCCATTACTTTTAACTTTTATAGTTTCTCAAGTCTTCTACTATATGATGCTAACTAATGTAAGTTACTAGTCTCAATCAAATTTCCAAGACAAGTGCGAAGTGCTGAGTAAACGTATATTTGTGAAACACATATACAATTGATTGACACAAGGTTGAAATAATAAATAATAATAAAGTTTTGTTCATGTAGTATAAAGAAACTGACTAATAACAAGAAACTACATTAAATTGACTATGTCATCACTTGTAATGTAATCATTAAGATATTGAATGGGCATTGGCTAATCTAGGTGGTTTTTCACTTGGCTTTCAATGTTTAAAGATTTGATAAGGTGGATTTGATTGTAGAAGATAGCTAATTAAAGATTAAGGTACTACAACATGTCCTATCAAACATGCGACATTATTACCAATTGAGATAAGGATTCACCCACCATTTGATCTTCTATTGTATTGCAAATGTAATAAATGTTACTAGGTGGAAGCTGTACATTCTCACACAATAAATATAGCATCATTTTCGAAGAATAACAATTGTCTATAGGTTCATAATAGGTCTAGGCATTAGGCACTTTCTATAAATTTGTTGGCATCTTCCTTATGTGTTGGTGTTTGTTTCTTTTTTCATTCTTGCCGATCAAGACGAGTAAGTTGATTTTTTGTCATGTTTCTATCTTGCCTTCCAAGTGGGAAATGGTCAATTTGGCTAGATCTAAGAAACAAAAATTGGAGGTGTTGCTGATTGACTCCCCTGTGGTTGATGATGTTATCTAGAAAATTATTGGTTGTGATATTCTCTTAGAATATTCTAAAAAAAACCTATTCAATGACATCATCTCTGCATTCCTATCAAATTTTGATGGACCTACTTAATGACCCAGGTCTAGTGAAGATGATCAGTAAGGCAATGATTCAAGAATTGCTTATCCCTAGGGATAAGATTGATTTAACTTTAAATGGTTATGAATGTGATGTGAGACAATGGGATAGGGTTCAGATTTTCTATTTAGATGTGTTAGAGCACTCGGCTGCAACTAATTGCATTCTTAAGGAGGCAAGGAGGGCACTTGTTAGAGGCTCGTTGGAGTTCTTTGATAGCGCCCTTATTATACATAAATATTTATGTACCTATTATTACGAAGATAAAAGTTTGTTGTTTATACTGCATCTTTTCTTCTTCAAGTGGCAATTGTTAGGGGACACATCAATGGGAGCCATTAACAATTTTGTTTTGAGTTTTCAAAAAAATTACATCTTTTGAATTTTTCTTTATGTGTATACAAGGTTCATGTTAGGGCACCTTGGCTTAGGGATATCTAAATTAATCTCTGTAAAATCTTTTGTTTATTATAATATTATAATATGGATTATTGATGTAAATTGTAATTGTTGTCATCCTTTTAAATTTTTGTTTTATTATCTATTATTTTTTTGTTAATAACACAATTCTAGAAATTTTATTATTTATGATTATTGGTTAATTATGGAAGTATCATAATGTAGGATATATGTAAAAATAAGGTTGATCTGAATCATTCACTCATTGACACTTGTTTCCATTCCAGAGACTTTATGTAAAAATTTGTGTGTCAAAACTTTAGCCTGAAATAGAACTTGAGCCATTGATTTGTGATCATCTGATGATCAAAATTTATTATAATATTATAAGTACATCAATGTAAATTGTAATTGTAGTCATCTTTTTAAATTTTTATTTTATTATCTATTATTTTTTGTTAATAACATAATTCTAAAACTTTTATTATTTATGATTATTGGTTAATTATGGAAGTATCATAATGTGAAATATATGTAAAAATAAGGTTAATTCATTCACTTGTTGACACTTTCCTCTATTGTATAAACTTTATGTACAAATTTGGGTGTATCAAAACTTTAGCTTAGAATAGAACTGAAGTCATTGGTCTACGATCATCTGATGATGTAAATGTAAATCTTTTTAAAGATATAAATTCACCAAGTAACTTAATCATTATCATTTAGCATATGATATTTTTTCCAGCCACATTATGATTTTTCAAACACTTGCAAGCACATTCACCAAATAATTAATTTTATATTATTGAATATTTATATAATTTACTGCCTAACTTATTTTATTTTTTTGAATACAACATAATTTGCCAATGATTTTTTTTCAAATCTACAATAATTTGCCAGCTAAAATCATCAATATTGACAAATTTAAAAAACTTTGCCATACAATTTTTTTCTTCCAAAATAGGCATACATTCACCACAAAATTATTGCCTCTTGCAAGGATTTTCGATGATTTTATAAGTTCATTTTTGGGGGGTTCCTTAAAGTTATCACTTAACTAAACCCACAAATGATAAGGAAAAGGTATGATGGATGCTTGAACATACAAAATCTCTTGGGTGTCTTAGGAGTCTAGTTTCCATTGATATTATGTTTCAAGTTGATGGATGTACAAATTCACATGATGTATGAGAAAAATTAAAAACTTTATATGGGTGTGTGCAAGAAGTTGTGTCCACTTTTTGGCCAAAAAGTGGAAGTGTTTTTCATGAAAATCAAAGTTTGTCACAATTGGACTAAAAATTTGAAGCACTTACACATATAATCTTTAAAAAGTCCAGTAATATAAAATGTTGGATTTTGAGTCTAATTTTCAAATATGTAATTTATTCTAATACCCAGATGATACAAATGAATTTTGTATATAGGCTTGTACAAAAACCACTTTTTAAAAGTCACTTTTTAGAACCATACCATGTATATGTTCGGCAAGGATAATTTGACCTAAATAAAAGTATTTTTCTAATTCCTTCTGGGAAAAGATGTGTATAATATTGTAGATTGATGAGAATTTTTTTTATAAATTTTTCCTAATATTTTTTTTATTCATTTTTATTGGCCCTAATTGCTATTTCTAAAAACCCCTCATGTCCATCAATCATAATTTGAGCTAAACTAATAATTTTTTTATTTTATTTTCATTGTGTAAACAATTGTGTGTAGATTGAACACCTGACTTTTCAAGTTTATGGACCAATTTCCTTAGAAATTAATTAAAAAATAGAAAAATAAATCCAATCATAAAAAAATACATATGTGAAAAATAGACATCATCATCTATAATGGGTTTTAATTTCATAAAAAAGTTATGAGAAAAGGTCATCAGCCATATTACCAAAGTTAGTTTTTTCTCTTGCTATTGACATGACCTTGTACTTGCAAGTCCAAGGCTAAGGGTTAGGTTACCATGCTTTTCTTGAGCCTAAAAGCAAACTTAAAAGGTGGGTCATCATTTCAATTTTTTTGGAATGAGATCCTACTTTAAAATGGGTACTCATTTTTAAAAAATGAGCACGAGACCAATTTTTAAAAAATTACTTTTGAGAAACGGGGCCTCGTTTCTAAATGGGGTCCTGTTTAGGCTTGAGACCTCGAGCCTAAATGAGATCCCATTTTTTGAAATGGGATCCTGTTACTGTCGAGATTTTTTTCCCAATGCTTCCCCTATATGTGGACCCAACTTCTTGCACACACCCATATGGTATAATTGATGAAGTACGATACTATAAAATTGACATTGAATTGATGAGTCCTAATCGTAAGTCTTTTGACAACATCTAGGACTATGTAACAAAGATAAATGACCTTAGAGCACAATGTAAAGCATGTGGCATTGAGAAAAAGGACATTCAATTTATCTTTAGTACTCTCAACGAACTTGGACTTGAATATGCAGCCTTTGTTTCTAGCTTTCATACTCATAGGTTGACTATGGGATCTACATACACTGTGCCTTCTTTTGCTACCTTTCTTGAAATGTTGATGCATGAGTAGGGGAAGCTACTTTCCATGCATCTCCTAAAACCATTTTAGTCTTAGGCTTTGTTGGCTGGTCAACCAAAGGGATAAAAAGAGTCATGGAAACTTAACAAGAAACAAAAGAAGTCCAAGAAAAGGTCACAAAAAGATCAAGCACAATCATTGTCTACCCCAAAAGTAGACTCCAATTCATCTTCATCAAAGGGGCATTCTTAGAAGAAGGAAAGGCCAACCTATAGCTACTATAAGAAGGTTGGTCATGAGGAACATTCTTGTCATAAGAAGTAGATTGATGAGTTGAAGCATCTTCTAAAAAGAACAACATTAATCCGCCTTCCTCTGTTGCTCAACAATCCTTCACTCCTTCCAAATTAGGAAAAGGGAAAGCAATTACACTTGTTGCTTCTATAGATTCTTCACAACAATGGATTCTTGACTTGGGTGCATCACATCACATGGGTTTTGTCAGAGAATAGTTTTTTTGTTCTAGAGATTTCTTTGTTCCAAAGCCTTGTTTTGTACTCCACATTCTCATTGGGATGATTCTCTATTGGACGTCATCAGGAAGGGTTGATTTGATGCTAGCACTAGTACATTTGAGGATGTTATCAATGTTTCTAATTTGTTATCCAACCTTCTGTCTATCTACCAGATCACCTAGAATCGAAGGAGAGTTGAATTCACTCTAGATTCTATCACCATAAAGAATCTTGAACATATTGCACTCCAAGTGAAGTTGGTAAGACCAACCATCAATCTCGACTCTATGATTTTTCTAATTTTGTATCTGATTCACATTCTACTTATTTTCTCACCCATTTAGATTCTATGAGAAAACTATGGCATGAGCGGTTTGGCGATCTCAACTACCACTATCTTTAGTAGTTTATTTAGTTTGTGTCTTTGTTAAGCATCCTAAGGACAATTTTGACAAAGGGAAGACTTGGAGGGCTTCAGAAATCCTTGAGTTGGTTCACAGTGACTTGGCAGGTCCCTTTCCATCCTTGTCTTTCAACAATGCTCGCTATTTTCTCACCTTCATTGATGACTATTCTAGATATACATGGGGTCTACTTTTTTTGGTAGAAAGGAGAAGTCTTTGATAGATTTAAGGAGTTCTAGGTTTGTGTCAAGAAATAATATAGGAAGTTCATCAAAATTCTCTACATAGATAATGGCAGAGAATATGTGAACCATTGCTTTGAGAAATTTTACCTCTTAAAGGTATTTAACTTCAACATGTTGTCACCTACACACCTCAACAAAATGTCGTATTAGAAAGGAAAAATAGGTCCCTAAAAGAGATGGTGGTTGCATGATCCACACACACTCCCTTGCACCTAAATAATAGGCAGAAGCTATCAATTGTGTTGCTCACATCATGAATAGGGTTCCTCATAAGGCATTGAAGGTCATCACCCCCTTTGAAGCCTGGTGTTGCAAGAAACCTATTTGCGTGACATATTAGAGTTTTTGGCTCCCCAACATGGGCACACATTCCTTTGGAGAAGCATTAGGCCTTAGAACCTCAAAATCAACCTTGCATATTTGTTGGATACCTTGATGTTGTCAAAGGATATCGACTCTTGGACCCAGAGACACATAAGATCTTCATTGAGTGAAGTGTGCATTTTGAGTAAATCTCTCCTAGCTCATCCTCACCTCTTTCTTCCTCCACAATGGATTCAAATGATAGTGACTTAGAGTATTTTCCTCTAGCTTCCTCTATTCATAGAGTGCATGGTGAGATTTCATCCTCCTCTTCATAGAGTTCAAATTCTGAGGCTAAGCATTCTCCTCCTCCATCCCCTACCATGCCTCATTGGGCTTGTTAAACACTTGAGTCTATAGAGAATCTTACATTATGGATTCTATAAATACTCATAGGACTCGGTCGCAACACCAAGATATTCTATATTCCTACATTGCCACAACTTTAGATCCATAGTCCATTTGTGAAGCATTAGGTATTTCTGAGTGGGATTCAACAATGGAGGAAGAGTGTAATTCTTTGATTCAAAATAAAACGTGGGATTTTATTCCACTTCGTAAGGGAAGAAAATTGGTTCAATATAAGTGGAACTATCAAACTAAATTTATAGTGGATGGATAATTTTACAATTACAAAGCATGACTTGTGGCCAAAGGTTTCTCATAGGTTCCTAGTGTTGACTACATTGAGAACTTTTCCCCCATCGCCAAGATGAACTCTATATGCCTAATAATTGCTATTGTTGTAGCTCAAGGTTGGGTTGTACATTAGATGGATGTGAAGAGTACATTTCTTCATAGGGATCTATAGGAGGAGATTTACATGGAGCAATTGCAAGGGTTCATTCAAGATTCTTCACTAGTTTAAAGATTGAGGAAGTCTTTGATACCCTCAAATAGGCCCCACAGGATTGATATTCCAAGATGGAATCCTTTCTTCTCTCATTTGGGTTCTCCATATGCCACTTAGATCCAAATGTCTACATCTTAAGACAAGAGGATACTCTTGTTCTCTTGGCTCTCTATGTTGATGACTTGATTGTCATAGGGAGCACCTCATCCATCATTGTTAGCATCAAGACTACTTTTCACGATAGGTTTTCCATGACTGACTTGGGTCTTTTGCACTACTTTCTTATAATTGAGATCACTCAGACCTCTTTCAAGATTTGTCTTGTGCAGCCCAAGTATGCTCTTGATCTACTAGCTCATTTTCACATGGCTAATTGTAAGCCTACATTGAATCCCTTTCAATCTAGAGTCAAGCTTGAGGTGAAGTGTTTCAAACCACTAGGTGATACCACTTTGTATCACCAGCTTGTTGGTAGCTTCATCTACTTGACTCATACTCGCCCTAACATTTCATTTGTAGTTGGAATCATTCTTCACTTCATGATGAAGCCACATGAGTTTCACTAGAAGGTTTCCAAACACATTTTGCACTACATATAAGGCACTCATAGGTACGAGATTCACTATGCAGTATGCACAAGTTTAGATTTGATTAGATACAATAACTCTGATTGGGATAGTGATCTTGATGATTGCAAGTCCACATATGGCTATAGTTTTCACCTTGATTGCTTGCAGAGCAAGAAGTAGCATGTCATTTATCTTTCTTCAACTGAGGCTAAATATTGGGGACTGTAAATGCCACCACTAAGGCTATTTGGCTTTAGAATATCCTTACTGAACTTGGCATCAATTTTTAGAATTCATTAGTCATCTATTATGACAACTAGAGTGTCATCTAGATCTCAAAGAACCTGAACCATTATCAACAAACTAAACACATCGAGATCCACATGCATTTTCTTAGGGAGTTGATTTAGGAGTAGGTCATTAATTTGCACTATTTTCCTACAACAAAGTCTAGGTTGCAAATATCTCCACCAAACCCTTCACTGAGAGAAAGTACATCCATCTTTGATCTCTCTTGGGAGTGTGTGACATTTCTTCAAGGGGGTCACTTATTCCTTCTTGCTTCATCCTCTCATGAGGAGGAGTTTTTTCTTAATGGGTTTTCTCTTTTTTCTATTTTAGGGATCCTTTGTACACGGGCACCTCATCAGGCCTTGTAGTCAAGACCCATCTTTGCATCTTTACATTCATTTCCCCCTAAGTTGTACTTAAAGGAGTATTAGTGTGAATAGGGTTCTTTATCTAACTAGTTCATTTCTTAGCTAATTCTCTGTTTAGGTCCTTTTTGCACTAGGTTAAGTTTGCTTAGGGACTTTTTCACTTTATGCCATATTGGTTGTGTTTTTAGTTTATTGGGTGGTAAATCCTATATATACTCACTCATCACTCTCATATGAGCATCTCATCCCATCTCATTGTATTCATTGCATTTCAATTGAATAAAATATAGTTTATTCTATCATTTCTAATTTTCTAGCTTTGCATTCCTTTCACTCATTTGTATTCTTAGGTAGATTTTCAGACAAATCTTACAGTACTTCTCTCTGCTCTTTTTTTTCCTTGTTGACTTTTCAATCTCTATAAATTTTTCTTTAGGCCTCTTGATTTGATGAAATAAAAAAATTACATTTATCAAAAAAAAAAAGAATTTATATTTTTTCCTTATCCTCATATTTGGTTTTTTCAAAACATATCTCTTTCTCATCTTCCTCACCAATTCTAAAATTTTATTAAGTGTTTATCTAAATCACTCATGGGAATTGTTTTTGCACCATTTTACCTTTTTGTATAGCCAAATTCTCTTATTTTTCCTTATCCATTGTTGATTTATGTGATGCCTTTCATGTGGCCTTCAAGTATGGTTACTCTTACATTTAATTCCTTCATTGCTACTTTTTGAGTTCTTGTGGAAACTGTCATACAAAACCTGTCACAAACCCGCAAGAATCAAACCACTCTAATACCAAAATTGATCTCTACACTCTGAACTTAGAATTTAAGAACCAACATGAGTATTTAATATACTCACTACTTGCTTGTGCAAATCAATTTTACTTTAGAGAAGAGAATATTGTGATCTAAAAAAGAAAAAATAAATCAGCAACAAACTTATATAAATTAGATTTTTATCTCATTAACCCTTAATGTGGAAGAAAACTAGCTTTTCATAATAGTGGCAATGACTTGCTACCTTCCTTTATTATCTTAAGAAGATAATTACATCAAATTGGAAGATAATTACAACTAAATTCTACAATAAATTTCTTCTATTCTCTCAAAAATAAAAACATGTTTTTCATCAAATTATAATCCTCTTTATATAGATTTTTCATGACAACAAAGTTATCCTTAATCCCCTAAAAGAATTTCTATTGAAACAAGGAATTGGAATGATGATTGTACAATTCACATTCCAAATTTAAAGAGTTCATCGTTGGTGGATAATAAGGAAGAGTTCATTTTTTGTTTATGAATACATTTTCTAGATCCATTCTAGGTCACTGTGGGTGAAAGGATTTTAGTTTGGAGTGTATGTATTCTTTGGATTTGGAGAAACAAAAAATCATGATTTCACATATGAGAATTATAAATATTTTTGATGAATCCATTGTCCTTAATTACTAGAGATCAAAAGAGAGCAATTTTATATTGATTTGTGGTTTACATTTCTAGATTCAAGCACTTTACATTCATTCATTGATAAGTTTTGGTGGCTATGATGAAGTCGATTTGTTCACTTGGGGAAGGTTTGAATGTAATAAAGATCACTTGTTTATAAGATACAAGGATGGATAGTTGGAACCAATATATAAGAAATGTATTAAGGTCTTTATTCAAAAATAGAAAGATGATTATGGAGAGCATAATATATTGTTGGTTTATAAAGCTAAACATATATTTAAGGAATATTGTGAGGTTTTTCTTTTAAATCCCATCAAGTTGGGCATATGAAGGCTTCCTTGCTAGAGATAAAATAATATACCTTCGTTTGTGTACTCAGATGATTCATATAGGTCCACATCCAAAAATGAGCCACCTTTTGTAAACATTT
Source organism: Cunninghamia lanceolata (assembly GCA_027924645.1). Classification (NCBI taxonomy): domain Eukaryota; kingdom Viridiplantae; phylum Streptophyta; class Pinopsida; order Cupressales; family Cupressaceae; genus Cunninghamia; species Cunninghamia lanceolata. The sequence continues at coordinate 1,515,791 of BSBN01000295.1, forward strand.
GAATGCGCCATTGATAACTATAGTCAATATTGAGGGTGTTAGCAAATTTTATTTTGTAGATTCAATTTTTATGTTGAAAAATAAATTATGATTGTAGTTTTTGACTTCTATTTTTTTATTTTTTGGGTATTGGGTAAAAGCTACTATGGTGTAAAAATTGCTATTATTATTCCTCATGTAACTTTTTATAAACCTTAATTAAATATTTACACACACACACACCTATAACTCAATGAAATTTTTTTAATGTATATCATATCAATGGAGTTTTACAATATCAATATGAAGGGATTGAGACATTAGTGTAGGAATAATGACATACAATAATTTGTTGTTTAAATATAAAGAGTTCTATTAGGCAATCCAATAAATCCATTTCTAAAATCCAATAATATAAATAATGGAATTCAATACTAGCATTAATGAAACCAATAATAACAATAATAGAATTCAATAATAGAATTAACGGAATCTAAAAAATTATTTATGAAAACTAATAATATGCATTAAAAACATGACATTGCCCATTTTTCAAGATGTAATGGACTCAAATAAATATTGAATTAATAAAATGATGGTTTATTGGGTCTCTATATCAAATCTATTTGTATATTTAAGTTTAAGCAATAAGTTTTCTATTTGTTCCATAAGAGTTAATAACTTTTCCAAAATTTGAAGAATTAACACTAATGTAGGAGCATCTTGCCCTACAATTTTGGTTTTTCTTCTTTTTCTATTTTGTTCTTTTTGTTAGCTTTTTTTTTGTAGATGGTGACTCTTTGACTTCTATCATTATCTCTTAACTCCTATATTTTGTAAAGTTAAAATTTGATGTGGAGCTCCTATTGCATATGTAGTTCCTTTGGCTTGCTATGATGAATCAAAGTATAATTGGAAGTCTCTTATCGCCCAAGTGATAGGAAACCAAATGGTAAAGGGATTTAAAACTATCATTGGTGATTCTTCCTAATTCAACGGTTTCTTTCATAGTTAAATAATTCGAAAGGTCATATGGATTGAATGAATTTAGAGAAAATGACAACCGACGAAGGAGTGCATGACTTCTGCAAATATGTTTGATGGAAGTTAAAAAGTCTCTGGTAGATAGCTGGAAGACAAATTTAAACAAACAACAGATATTCCTCTGCAATGGTGGCCAAACAAGTTGGGACATGAATGTGAACCATTATTCTTTCTGGAAGAGTTAGGAGGAAATGAAAAGGCATCCATTCAAAGTAGAAAAGCATCACCAAAAAAAGGAAGCAACATCAGTTACAGAGGAGGACCTCGATTACTGTAGAAGATGAATCGACAACATAAAGAAACAGAGGCTGATGGTTTCATAGAAGGAAAGAGGTCGAATGTGCAGAAGAAGAGACAGAGAAGGAGGATGAGAGGATAAGAAGATAGGTTTGGGTGTGAAGGAAAGGAGGGTAGAATTTTGTTTTGACTGCACTTAGTAAAGGTCATTTGTTGCAGGCCATTAGATAGATTTTGTAATGCTTTGACAATGAAATAGAATAGTGAGGATTTCAGTTTTACTTTCTATCTTGTGTGATTTATATATTAATAAGAATCTGAATATCACTACTTCTAGCCATTTTGTTATTTGATTGTAAAGAATACATCTTGAGCTCCTGTCATTGTTTCTGAGTCTCTGTTTGATGGAAGGTCTTGTGAAGTTGTTTGATTACAGTTTGCATATATAATTCCTATCATTGTTTATGGAGTTACTCATTGCTCAAGTTTCCTGTAAGTGGATTTTGTGTTGTGATTGACAAGATAGCCATTAAAAGAATCAGAGCATGTGCATGAGTTATTTGAAGTTTTGGGTAAAAGCATAAAGTTGTGTCACACATTCAGCCAACTTATCAGCACAAGTGAATTTAAGTATTTCTAACTAAAAATTAATTTTGGTCAAATATATGATATTGTAAGATTCATTCTAGCTAAGTTAGATATGTACACAACTTTTTGAACTAAAATTGTTGGCTAAATGCATATGTAGCACGACAATGAAGCCAATTTCCAAAAAAAATTATTTGAAAAACTTAATATTTCAACAACTTCTACTCATGTAAATAACATTTTTTAAAAAATATAAAAATACCCTTTTGTAGATCTATAAGTTTAGTTTTCAAAAATATATATTAATAGTTTAATTATTATTTATGTTTTCCTTTTTATTTTTACTAAAAGTAGGCTATCAACACAAAACATTAGGTCGATTTCTATGTCAAGGAAAAATAGTAAAACTTATTAAAAAAAATTGAAAAAAATATGATGCACTAGATAAAAGAATCTATATCAAGATGGTATATTTTTTTTCTATTTTAGATAAATAGTTAATATGAAAGTTGACGTCGAATGGAAACAACTACATTTTAATACACACACATTTTAATATTTATTTAAAAATATATATTTATCAAAATTGGAAAAAAATATATCCATGCACTAAAGTTTCAAGTTATAAATACACACAAAAAATTGAAGAAAAAAATTACTATATAAAGATTGACATCTCATGTAACTTCATTTTTCAGCATTTTATCAACAACTAAATTATTGTGTCAATTTATTAAAAACTATATTCAAATAATTTTTTAATTTTTTCAAAAAAATACAAACATAAAATATACTAAAAGATAAATAGTTTATTAGTTTATATCATTTCAAAATTCAAAACATATATGTCACTTTTTAGTGATTCAAGTTTAAAAGTTGGATCAGTGTTGGTCGTTTCCTTTATAAAAGTGTGACACAACTTTGTACTTTTACCCTTTTGCCATCAGATTGGTATCAGAGAAAGGTTGGTTCTGAGTGCTGAGTAGATTCTGAAGTGAGGCAGCTAGCCAGGACCTACGGATAGAAGAGGAAGAAGAATATTAATGGGTTCTTGAAGGAACATGGAGCCTAAAGGATCTAGGCAGTGAGCACTAAGTGTGTTCTTGATGGTTATTGTTGTATGAGTGATGTTGCAGTCTAATGTATGTTGTAGTTTGGTAAAAGAGAGGTACCAAAAGATTGGGCAGAGCTGATAAGAAAGAAGCCTAGGTGAGGTGTCTAGAATATGAGAATGAATAGAAAGATGCAGTGTTTGCATAGGTAGAACGCTGAAGGAGAGGCAACCTGTGCTAGTATTTGTAGTGACGTGTGTTGTTGTGTGAACCAATCGTTAAAGGAGAGTCAGTTTGTACTTGAGGTTTGAGTAGAGATTGTGGATTGTAGTAGTGAGAGGAATGGGTATTAGTGTAAGAAGGCTCATCATAATCCTATTTTTGGATAGATATTGGGATGGAGTGGAAAGCAGAAAATTTTGAGAGGAATTAGAGAAGATTGCAAGTAGAATGGATATGTTGGAAAAGAGTTATTTTCCTACTGATATTGTGGTTGCAGGAACTGGACAAGAAGAGAAGAGGAAAGTTCTCATCAAAGATGGTAAAGAAAGGAGAAAAGAGAAAGTACAGCAAGGAGCACTTGAAGAAGAAGAAGAGAAGACAGTGTCTATGGAAAAGGCACTCGAAGAGACATCTTGGTCTCTTGATTCATTTGCTACTGATTTGTTTGAAAGTGTGGATGTAGGTATGAAGAAGGATGAGAAGAAGCCTTTGGACACAAAAGAAGAAAGGACAAGAAGAGAGCCCATAGATAAGGAAAGAGATAAAGAAGGAAGAAGACGAGTTGTAGTAGCATACCCTAGACATGAAAGGAGAACTATTGACTTGGAAAGATTAAAAAGAAAGAGATGGTAAGTTGTAATATAAGCCAAATGGGATAGAAGATCAATGAAGAGGTAAAAGTTTATTTTGATGGTGTTTTTTATTATGCAAGTGGAAATGGAAATGTAAATATGCAAAAGGAGAAAATTAAACTAGTGGATCATGGATATATAGTACCATATTTGCAAAGGAAATCAGTTGTAAATGTGCAACAAAGAGAAGTGAGGCAAGGAGTGGTTTGTACTATCATTTATGATGGAAAAATAGCATAAAGGATGGAAGATATGACAGAGATTCATAGGAAACAAGAGGATAGGCCAAGTGTAGAGGTAGCAAGGCATCAATTCAAGAAGATGTAGAACCCAATGTGGGTAGTGAAGCATGGGACAACAGTAGAAGAAGTTGACAATGAGAAACAAAAAAAGCAAGAGAAGAGGAGATGTGTAGATATTGAAAATCCCAATGAAGAGGAGCACATGAGGAAGCCCCTAGAAAAAGAGGATAATGCCCCAGAGCATACAATGGAGCTAGAGGAAAAGTAGTGTGGTAAGTGCAAGGTAAGAGGTAGACAACTTGATTTGTATGATGATGTTGAGACTTTAAGTGAAATTTTTGAATATGAGTTGGATATGTGGAGGTTAGTAGATGACGAAGATAGGAGAAGAAGTAAATATTAGAGGAGAAAGGAAAATAAACAAAGGCAGATTGGAGAGCTTAGGAAGAATAAATATGAATATGGAAGGAACCATAGGAATGGAAGAAAATAATGGACCATAGAGGCTGGGAGTGAGAGAAAATTAAAAGGTGAAGGACGAAGTAGAAATGCTGATAAGGGATGTATAGCAGACATTAGGGTAGTAGAGAATAAAGAAGAAGAAGCTGAGGCAGCAAAGAATAAAGAAGGTATGGATAAATGCATACATGGAAACAACGTTGAGGCAAAATTTGAAGAAGGGACAACAAAAAAGAGTGGTGCAAATGATTTGTGGGCTCAATCCTCTAAGATTGAACAAGAATTGTAGGAGGATATTGTTGGTGAATGCATAAATACAAGTGGGACAACAAAGAAGGATGAAGGAAGAAAGGATGTAGATAGCAACTGAGAAGTTGGTGCAATAATGCAGGCATATGTAAACAAAACTATCTTTTCCAAGGATGTGGATATGTATTTCTTTAGAGTAATGATCTATGAGAGGTTTAAGCAACAAGTTGTAAGAAAGCATGATATTGTGGTTTGTGATAAGAGGAAGGATATTAATGATTTGTGTTTGTTTAATTAGGACATGGAAAGGGAAGTATATGGAATGATGAATGTAGACTTGTTGAAAGCTGAGCATGTTTTTATTGGAGTCGACAGACTAATAGAGTATGGAGAGGAGAAAGCTATTTGGGAATTTGCAAAAGATCTCAAGTCGAATGGATGCATTGGAAAAGTGTTATTTTCCTAACCCTATGGTGATTGCAAGACATTCGAAGAAATCCAAGGAAATAAATCCTGAAGCAGAGCCAAGTTAGAGTTTAGAAAGTTCACAGTTTGGATGTCTTGAGGATTTGTGGAAATATGGTGTTCAAAGTGGTTTAGAGTCTGTGGACGAAGAAAATATTGTTCATTTTTTCATTTATAAAGATGACAACTATAATGACGAGGAGGAAAAATCTGTGTCTACAAAGGAGAATATGAGATTAGAGGCAATGTCCAGTTTGAAAGAATATTTTGAAGTAGAGAGTATAGACCTAGTGAAAGTGATTATAGTAGAGAAGAAAAATGTGAAAGGTTCAATTGAGATTGCAATGAAAGAACCGGAGGATGTTGAAGAGGAAGACCTACTGTTAAAAGATAACATTGCGGAAGTAAAGACTTTTGAGGTAACTTTCTTTACACATTATGAGGATGAAGTTTTATTTTCATTTGAGGTGGATGACTGTGAAGATGAGATAGAGTTATGGAGATTTGTAGTTGACAAAGAAATTAGAAGGCGGATATATAAGAAGAAAGTGGCAAGCAAACAACTACAGATGGAAAAACTTAGGAAGAGTAATTGCAAGCATAGAACAAATTTGGAAGAGGCATGACAAGGGATGCAAAACAATTGGAAGAAGTGGAAAAAGAGGTCAAGATATGAGAATTTTATTACAAAGCTCATGAGCAGGAGCTAATGAATCTTATTTAGTGGGGGAGTCTGATGCAGGGGCATCTTGCCCTACAATTTTGGTTTTTCTTCTTTTGTTGTTTTGTTCTTTTTGTTAGCTTTTTTTTTGTAGATGGTGACTCTTTGACTTCTGTCATTATCTCTTAACTTCTATCTTTTGTAAAGTTAAAATTCTATGTGGAGCTCTTGTCGCACATGTAGTTCCTATGGCTTGCTATGATGATTCAAAGTATAATTGGAAGTCTCCTGTCGCTTGAGCACAAGGAAACCAAATGGTAAAGGGATTTAAAACTGTCATTGGTCATTCTTCCTAAACCGACAGTTTCTTTGGTAGTTAAAGAATTTGAAAGGTTGCATGGATTGAATTAATGTAGAGAAAATGACAACCAATGAAGGAGTGCATGATTTCTATGAATATGGTTGACGGAAGTTAAAAAGTCTTTGGTAGATGGTTGGAAGACAAATGTAAACAAACAACAGATATTCCTCTACAATGGTGGCCAAACAAGTTGGGACAGGAATGTGAACCATTATTCTTTCAGGAAGAGTCATCAGGAGGAAATGAAAAGGCATCCATTCATAGTAGAAAAGCATCACCAAAAAAAGGAAGCAGTGTCAGTTATAGAGGAGGACCTCGAATGCTGTAGAAGATGACAACATAAAGAAATAAAGGCCAATGGTTACATAGAAGGAAGGAGGTCAAATGTGTAGAAGGAGAGATAGAGAAGGAGGATGCGAGAATAAGAAGATAGGTTTAGGTGTGAAGGAAAGGAGGGAAAATTTTTGTTTTGACTGCACTTAGTAAAGACTGTTTGTTGTAGGCCATTAGATAGATTTTGTAATTCTTTGACAATGAAAGAGAATAGTGAGGATTTGATTTTTACTTTCTGTCTTGTGTGATTTATATATTAATAAGAATATGGATATCACTACTTCTGTCCATTTTGGTATTTGATTGTAAAGAATACATCTTGAGCTCCTGTCATTGTTTCTGAGTCTCTGTTTGATGGAAGGTCTTGTGAAGTTGTGTGATTACAGTTTGCATATATAATTCTTGTCATTGTTTATGGAGTTAGTCATTACTTGAGTTTCCTGTAAGTAGATTTTCTATTGTGACTGACAAGATAGCTATTAAAAGAATCAGAGCATGTGCATGAGTTATTTGAAGTTGTGCCATCAAACACCCTTGTTGTCCCCTTCCTTACCATGCCCTTTCTTTGATGGTGATACAATATTTTCCTCTTTGATATAGACATTCCAGTAGGATGAAACCCCATTTGATATCCAAAAAGAATGGAGACTCACATGAAACCCACAAAGAATTGAGACTTGTCCAACAAACAATGTAGAAGCTTTCTCACTCATAGAATGAGTTAAAGAATGAAGGATGTTTAATGTGTATAAGGAATAGAGATTATTTCTCCGAGAAGACAACCAATAGTGAGGAGAGTCTTGAGTTATAAAACACATCTAAAATAATTGTAATGGTTGTAATGCTTTTATTTCAAAGTAGTATGTTTCATGGGAACACAAATACTAACATTTGATTTTCTTTAAAGGCTGAGCATGTTTTTATTGGAGTCGACAGACTAATAGAGTATAGAGAGGAGAAAGATATTTGGGAATTTGCAAAAGATCTCAAGTCGAATGGATGCATTGGAAAAGTGTTATTTTCCTAACCCTATGGTGATTGCAGGACATTCGAAGAAATCCAAGGAAATAAATCCTGAAGCAGAGCCAAGTTAGAGTCTAGAAAGTTCACAGTTTGGATGTCTAGAGGATTTGTGGAAATATGGTGTTCAAAGTGGTTTAGAGTCTGTGGATGGAGAAAATATTGTTCATTTTTTCATTTATAAAGATGACAACTATAATGACGAGGAAAAATTTGTGTCTACAAAGGAGAAATGTCCAGTTTGAAAGAATATTTTGAAGTAGAGAGTATAGACCTAGTGAAGGTGATTACAGTAGAGAAGAAAAATGTCAAAGGTTCAATTGAGATTGCAATGAAAGAACTGGAAGATGTTGAAGAGGAAGACCTACTGTTAAAAGATAACATTGCGGAAGTAAAGATTTTTGAGGTAACTTTCTTTACACATTATGAGGATGAAGTTTTATTTTCATTTGAGGTGGATGACTGTGAAGATGAGATAGAGTTATGGAGATTTGTAGTTGACAAAGAAATCAGAAGGTGGATATATAAGAAGAAAGTGGAAAGCAAACAGCTATAGATGGAAAAACTTAGGAAGAGCAATTGCAAGCATAGAACAAAGTTGGAAGAGGCATGACAAGGGATGCAAAAAAATTGGAAGAAGTGGAAAAAGAGGTCAAGATATGAGAATTTTATCACAAAGCTCATGAGCAGGAGCTAATGAATCTTTTTTAGTGGGGGAGTCTGATGCAGGGGCATCTTGCCCTACAATTTTGGTTTTTCTTCTTTTGTTGTTTTGTTCTTTTTGTTAGCTTTTTTTTGTAGATGGTGACTCTTTGACTTCTATCATTATCTCTTAACTTCTATCTTTTGTAAAGTTAAAATTCTATGTGGAGCTCTTGTTGCACATGTAGTTCCTATGGCTTGCTATGATGAATCAAAGTATAATTGGAAGTCTCCTGTCGCCTGAGCACAAGGAAACCAAATGGTAAAGGGATTTAAAACTGTCATTGGTCATTCTTCCTAAACCGACGGTTTCTTTGGTAGTTAAAGAATTTGAAAGGTTGCATGGATTGAATGAATGTAGAGTAAATGACAACCAATGAAGGAGTGCATGATTTCTATGAATATGTTCGACGGAAGTTAAAAAGTCTATGGTAGATGGTTGGAAGACAAATGTAAACAAATAACAGATATTTCTCTGCAATGGTGGCCAAACAAGTTGGGACAGGAATGTGAACCATTATTCTTTCAGGAAGAGTCATCAGGAGGAAATGAAAAGGCATCCATTCACAGTAGAAAAGCATCACCAAAAAAAAGGAAGCAGTGTTGGTTATAGAGGAGGACCTCGATTGCTGTAGAAGACGAATCGACAACATAATGAAATAAAGGCCAATGGTTACATTTAAGGAAGGAGGTCAAGTGTGTAGAAGGAGAGATAGAGAAGGAGGATGCAAGAATAAGAAGATAGGTTCAGGTGTGAAGGAAAGGAGGGAAACATTTTGTTTTGACTGCACTTAGTAAAGACCATTTGTTGTAGGCCATTAGATAGATTTTGTAATTCTTTGACAATGAAATAGAATAGTGAGGATTTGATTTTTACTTTTTGTCTTGTGTGATTTATATATTAATAAGAATATGAATATCACTACTTCTGTCCATTTTGGTATTTGATTGTAAAGAATACATCTTGAGCTCCTGTCGTTGTTTATGAGTCTCTGTTTGATGGAAGGTCTTGTGAAGTTGTGTGATTACAGTTTGCATATATAATTCTTGTCATTGTTTATGGAGTTAGTCATTACTTGAGTTTCTTGTAATTGGATTTTGTGTTGTGACTGACAAGATAGCCATTAAAAGAATCAGAGCATGTGCATGAGTTATTTGAAGTTGTGCCATCAAACACCCTTGTTGTCCCCTTCCTTACCATGCCCTTTCTTTGATGCTGATACAGTATTTTCCTCTTTGATATAGACATTCCAGTAGGATGAAACCCCATTTGATATCCAAAAAAAATGGAGACTCGCATGAAACCCACAAAGAATTGAGACTTGTCCAACAAACAATGTAGAAGCTTTCTCACTCATAGAATGAATTAAAGAATGAAGGATGTTTAATGTGTATAAGGAATAGAGATTATTTCTCCGAGAAGAGAACCAATAGTGAGGAGAGTCTTGAGTTATAAAACACATCTAAAATAATTGTAATGGTTGTAATGCTTTTATTTCAAAGTATTATGTTTCATGGGAACACAAGTACTAACATTTTATTTTCTTTGAAGGTTGAGCATGTTTTTATTGGAGTCGACAGACTAATAGAGTATAGAGAGGAGAAAGCTATTTGGGAATTTGCAAAAGATCTCAAGTCGAATGGATGCATTGGAAAAGTGTTATTTTCCTAACCCTATGGTGATTGCAGGACATTCGAAGAAATCCAAGGAAATAAATCTTGGAGCAGAGCCAAGTTAGAGTTTAGAAAGTTCACAATTTGGATGTCTTGAGGATTTGTAGAAATATGGTGTTCAAAGTGGTTTAGAGTCTGTGGATGGAGAAAATATTGTTCATTTTTTCATTTATAAAGATGACAACTATAGTGACGAGGAGGAAATATCTGTGTCTACAAAGGAGAATATGAGATTAGAGGCAATGTCTAGTTTGAAAGAATATTTTGAAGTAGAGAGTATAGACCTCGTGAAGGTGATTACAGTAGAGAAGAAAAATGTCAAAGGTTCAATTGAGATTGTAGTGAAAGAACCGGAGGATGTTGAAGAGGAAGACCTACTATTCAAATATAACATTGCAGAAGTAAAGACTTTTGAGGTAACTTTCTTTACACATTATGAGGATGAAGTTTTATTTTCATTTGAGGTGGATGACTGTGAAGATGAGATAGAGTTATGGATATTTGTAGTTGACAAAGAAATCAAAACGCGGATATATAAGAAGCAAGTGGAAAGCAAACAGCTACAGATGGAAAAACTTAGGAAGAGCAATTGCAAGCATAGAACAAATTTGGAAGAGGCATGACAAGGGATGCAAAACAATTGGAAGAAGTAGAAAAAGAGGTCAAGATATGAGAATTTTATTACAAAGCTCATGAGCAGGGCTCATGAATCTTTTTTAGTGGGGGAGTCTGATGTAGGGGAGTCTAATGCAAGGGCATCTTGCCCTACAATTTTGGTTTTTCTTCTTTTGTCATTTTGTTCTTTTTGTTAGATTTTTTTTGTAGATGGTGACTCTTTGACTTCTGTCATTATCTCTTCACTTCTATCTTTTGTAAAGTTAAAATTCTATGTGGAGCTCTTGTCGCACATGTAGTTCCTATGGCTTGCTATGATGAATCAAAGTATAATTGGAAGTCTCCTGTCACCTGAACACAAGGAAACCAAATGGTAAAGGGATTTAAAACTGTCATTGGTCATTCTTCCTAAATCGACAGTTTCTTTGGTAGTTAAAGAATTTGAAAGGTTGCATGGATTGAATGAATGTAGAGTAAATGACAACCAATGAAGGAGTGCATGATTTCTATGAATATGTTCGACGGAAGTTAAAAAGTCTTTGGTAGATGGTTGGAAGACAAATGTAAACAAACAACAGATATTCCTCTGTAATGGTGGCCAAACAAGTTGGGATAGGAATGTGAACCGTTATTCTTTCTGGAAGAGTCATTAGGAGGAAATGAAAAGGCATCCATTCATAGCAGAAAAGCATCACAAAAAAAAGGAAACAGTGTCGGTTATAGAGGAGGACCTCGATTGTTGTAGAAGACGAATCGACAACATAAAGAAATAAAGGCCAATGGTTACATAGAAGGAAGGAGGTCAAATGTGTAGAAGGAGAGATAGAGAAGGAGGATGCAAGAATAAGAAGATAGGTTCAGGTGTGAAGGAAAGGAGGGAAAAATTTTGTTTTGACTGCACTTAGTAAAGATCGTTTGTTGTAGGCCATTAGATAGATTTTGTAATTCTTTGACAATGAAATAGAATAGTGAGGATTTGATTTTTACTTTCTATCTTGTGTGATTTATATATTAATAAGAATATGAATATCACTACTTCCGTCCATTTTGGCATTTGATTGTAAAGAATACATCTTGAGCTCCTGTCATTGTTTCTGAGTCTCTGTTTGATGGAAGGTCTTGTGAAGTTGTGTGATTACAGTTTGTACATATAATTCTTGTCATTATTTATGGAGTTAGTCATTACTTGAATTTCCTATAAGTGGATTTTGTGTTGTGACTGACAAGATAGCCATTAAAAGAATCAAAGCATGTGCATGAGTTATTTGAAGTTGTGCCATCAAACACCCTTGTTGTCCCCTTCCTTACCATGCCCTTTCTTTGATGCTGATACAGTATTTTCCTCTTTGATATAGACATTCCAGTAGGATGAAACCCCATTTGATATCCAAAAAGAATGGAGACTCACATGAAACCCACAAAGAATTGAGACTTGTCCAACAAACAATGTAGAAGCTTTCTCACTCATAGAATGAGTTAAAGAATGAAGGATGTTTAATGTGTATAAGGAATAGAGATTATTTCTCCAAGAAGACAACCAATAGTGAGGAGAGTCTTGAGTTATAAAACACATCTAAAATAATTGTAATGGTTGTAATGTTTTTATTTCAAAGTATTATGTTTCATGGGAACACAAATACTAACATTTTATTTTCTTTGAAGGCTGAGCATGTTTTTATTGGAGTCGACAGACTAATAGAGTATGGAGAGGAGAAAGCTATTTGGGAATTTGCAAAAGATCTCAAGTCAAATGGATGCATTGGAAAAGTGTTATTTTCCTAACCCTATGGTGATTGCAGGACATTCGAAGAAATCCAAGGAAATAAATCCTGAAGCAGAGCCAAGTTAGAGTTTAGAAAGTTCACAGTTTGGATGTCTTGAGTATTTGTGGAAATATGGTGTTCAAAGTGGTTTAGAGTCTATGGACGGAGAAAATATTGTTCATTTTTTTATTTATGAAGATGACAACTATAATGACGAGGAGGAAAAATCTGTGTCTACAAAGGAGAATATGAGATTAGAGGCAATGTCCAATTTGAAAGAATATTTTGAAGTAGAGAGTATAGACCTAGTGAAGGTGATTACAGTAGAGAAGAAAAATGTCAAAGGTTCAATTGAGATTGCAGTGAAAGAACTGGAGGATGTTGAAGAGGAAGACCTACTGTTAAAAGATAACATTGCAGAAGTAAAGACTTTTGAGGTAACTTTCTTTACACATTATGAGGATGAAGTTTTATTTTCATTTGAGGTGGATGACTGTGAAGATGAGATAGAATTATGGAGATTTGTAGTTGACAAAGAAATTAGAAGGTGGATATATAAGAAGAAAGTGGAAAGAAAACAGCTACAGATGGAAAAACTTTGGAAGAGCAATTGTAAGCATAGAACAAATTTGGAAGAGGCATGACAAGGGATGCAAAACAATTGGAAGAAGTGGAAAAAGAGGTCAAGATATGAGAATTTTATTACAAAGCTCATGAGCAGGAGCTCATGAATCTTATTTAGTGGGGGATTCTGATGCAGGGGCATCTTGCCCTACAATTTTGGTTTTTCTTCTTTTGTCATTTTGTTCTTTTTGTTAGCTTTTTTTTGTAGATGGTGACTCTTTGACTTCTGTCATTATCTCTTAACTTCTATCTTTTGTAAAGTTAAAATTCTATGTGGAGCTCTTGTCGCACATGTAGTTCCCATGGCTTGCTATGGTGAATCAAAGTATAATTGGAAGTCTCCTGTCGCCTGAGCACAAGGAAACCAAATGGTAAAGGGATTTAAAACTGTCATTGGTCATTCTTCCTAAACCGATGGTTTCTTTGGTAGTTAAAGAATTTGAAAGGTTGCATGGATTGAATGAATGTAGAGCAAATGAAAACCAATGAAGGAGTGCATGATTTCTATGAATATGTTCGACGGAAGTTAAAAAGTCTCTGGTAGATGGTTTGAAGACAAATGTAAACAAACAATAGATATTCCTCTGCAATGGTGGCCAAACAAGTTGGGACAGGAATGTGAACCGTTATTCTTTTAGGAAGAGTCATCAGGAGGAAATGAAAAGGCATCCATTCATAGTAGAAAAGCATCACCAAAAAAAAGGAAGCAGTGTCGGTTATAGAGGAGGACCTCGATTGCTGTAGAAGACGAATCGACAACATAAAGAAATAAAGGCCAATGGTTACATAGAAGGAAGGAGGTCAAATGTGTAGAAGGAGAGATAGAGAAGGAGGATTGGAGAATAAGAAGATAGGTTCAGGTGTGAAGGAAAGGAGGGAAAATATTTTTTTTGACTGCACTTAGTAAAGACCGTTTGTTGTAGGCCATTAGATAGATTTTGTAATTCTTTGACAATGCAATAGAATAGTGAGGATTTGATTTTTACTTTCTCTCTTGTGTGATTTATATATTAATAAGAATATGAATATCACTACTTTCGTCCATTTTGGTATTTGATTGTAAAGAATACATCTTGAGCTCTTGTCATTGTTTCTAAGTCTCTGTTTGATGGAAGGTCTTGAGAAGTTGTGTGATTACAGTTTGCATATATAATTCTTGTCATTGTTTATGGAGTTAGTCATTACTTGATTTTCCTGTAAGTGGATTTTGTGTTGTGACTGACAAGATAGCCATTAAAAGAATCAAAGCATGTGCATGAGTTATTTGAAGTTGTGCCATGAAACACCCTTGTTGTCCCCTTCCTTACCATGCCCTTTCTTTGATGCTGATACAGTATTTTCCTCTTTGATATAGACATTCCAGTAGGATGAAACCCCATTTGATATCCAAAAAGAATGGAGACTCACATGAAACCCACAAAGAATTGAGACTTGTCCAACAAACAATGTAGAAGATTTCTCACTCATAGAATGAGTTAAAGAATGAAGGATGTTTAATGTGTATAAGGAATAGAGATTATTTCTCCGAGAAGACAACCAATAGTGAGGAGAGTCTTGAGTTATAAAACACATCTAAAATAATTGTAATGGTTGTAATGTTTTTATTTCAAAGTATTATGTTGCATGGCAACACACATACTAACATTTTATTTTCTTTAACTAACACATAAATGCGTTATCATTGGTTTTATCCATTATAATTACATTTTAATGCATTTGAAATCCCATTAAATCTACATCTTTTTACTACAAGTGATTATGTGGCATAGTATAGTTGTTTCAAACCTCCAAATGAAAGGTGTGAGACAAGAAGATAATATAGATTGTATTGATATTTTTTAACAATTTGGTGTCATCTTAAAGATAGGGTGTCCAAATATGTTTTCCTATCCATAACTATATTCAATTTTCCTTTTAAGATGTGAACCATTACTAACAAGGGAAGGCCTATGCATTATTTTAAATAACACCTATATAGCTACAGGGAAAGGAAAAATAGATGATACATGCATGTTATTATTGGAGATAAGTAAACCATACTAGGGGTGTGTATCTTGTTTCACTATGTAACTACATGAATTAATCATTACTTTTCTTCAAACTTTTATGAGTAAACAATGATGCCATCATTGTTATGTAATTTGTTAAATATTTTGTAAGTAAATGATATAGGTATATAATTCTAGCAAAAGTTTACTTGTTAAATATATACAAAATCCATCTTATTTTTATAGGTAGAATACTTAAAAATGAAAGTGCTATAATGGTGTTATCTTTTGAATGGTCATGGTTCAAAGTGCATCCAATACATGTATGTTACCATATTCTTGTATATCAACATGGACATGGGATAATTCTTTGAAAATAGGTACATGATAACATGTAAGAATATATCTATGTGTATTCATTATTATTCATTGCCCTAGATATCTTATTGTGAAATCTTTCTTTAACTAACATGAATGCCATTGTTATGAATATAATACATTAACTCCCAACTACTATAATTCTATTTTTAGTGTTTTCTTTATTGGAAATCATGTTTTTAGTGTTTACCATAGACCATATTTAAAATCCGATCATGTCTAAGAACACTTGTGAAACTGCATAGCCAAATCCTTTCACACCATAGATAATATGTCGCACTCAGCCTAAGGTTGTCGTAGTAATTGATATGTTCTAGTGGTATCACAGAAGCAAAAATATCAAAGAATTTCATATCAAGTAAGAAATCATCATCATTTGATAATCCATAATAGGTTTTGAATTTGCTCCTAAATGCCATCCATTTATCTTATTCTCTTCATCTTTCTCTACTTGATTGGAAATCTATAGAAGTGAAAGTGAATTTGATGCTTTAACTAATAGTTTCTCTAAGTCATATTATAAAAGAGCTTGGTGGTTGTATTTTTCATTTGGGAAATCTCAGTCCACCTTCCATTTTCCCAAACTATATGTAATAGTCCTAGTTGAACTATAATTAGAATAACATCTATAAGTTCTTATGAAAAGTTGAAGGTCCCAAGAGTTTTAAGTCTATTTATAGTATTACGAATTAAATCATCAAAATAATAATATTATCATACAATGTACAATTGTCAATTATTATCAAAGAACATCTTGAAATTTTAAAGAAATAATAAATACTTACAAATAAATGTTAAATTAAAGTAATTCCAAAAATATTTTTATATAATTTCTTCTAAAAATTTTGTTTAAGAATTATGCATTCTAAAATTTATGAGATTAAGTCATAAACAAAGTCAATCTTGTATAATAAATTAGTCTCCTTTTAGGGTGTTAAATTATGTTTACCTTGATCTTTTACTTCTCTTTGATTTGAAGTTTGAATTAATTAAATCTAAATCACTTTTATTATTTTAAAGATTAATTCATTTAATAAAATTTAATATTTTATAATAAATATAAATTTAGTATAATATTCATATTGTTTGCAAGTTAATTGTTTAGTTATCTTGAAAAATTGGTTTTTTATTTTCTTACAAATTAGTAGAACCACAAAATTTAACAATAGTAGTCAAATATAAAGGTACATTTGAAATTCATAAGCATATACATACCTTCATCATTAGGCCCACTTAAGTTATGTGTAAAAACATAACTATACTACTTATATATATTCCAACGTATTTTGAACTTTGTTATTCAAAAACTTGTAAATAGGGTCATTTTAATTTTGTTTTTTAACTATTTGTTCCAATGTGTTGTTTGTTCCTTTTTGTGATGTGGTTGTTGCTAGTTCCAAGTCTCTACTATTATCCTTGTAAAAAGTGGTCCTTTCAAAATCCTACTTATACCTTTTATCATAAATTTTTTGACTCATTCAAGTTGTTTAATTAATCCTTTTGTTGGCCAAGAATTAGTGTGTTTGTATGATGCAATTATTATTCTAAGACTTTACTTGTAAATTTTGTGATTCTAAAGTTTAGGGTTTATAACAAGGAATTATTATGGTGTAACTTTATAACTTTAGCTAAAGAATATATTGATTATCATGGTGAGTGCATGCTAATGATGAGACAAAAAGTGAATAGAAAAAAGTTTCTATAGAGAACTCTATAAATCTAAAATAAATATTTAATTTTTTGTGTGGCTTAGATATGAAATTTAAGTTTGGTTTAGAAATCCAAAATCAAAGAAATATCCATTTTAAGAGAAATAAATGTTGTTTATTTATTAAAGAAATGCCTTCCTTATATATGAATATTTTATTAGAATCTAATAATATTAGAGAAACATTAATAATCTTGCAAAAGTTTCAATTAACTAAATCGAGATATAAATATTATTTATAAAAGAAATGGGGTCAAATCTGCACTTGGTCTAAATCTTGGTGGATAGGATGATTAAGGATCATACCACCATCCTCACCAAGTATGTTGAACCAATTAAACTACATCCCTTAGACAAAACTAAGCTTAATTAAACTTATTAAATATATTTAAATCTATTTTAAAATGGGCCTAATATCTAATTGTTAGATTTTTTTAATTAATCTATAATATAAATTATCTTGTCTTAAAAAAAGCTTGTTTAAAGGCTTGCTTAGTTACTGTGACAGATGAAAAGCCAAAGGCATATTCATGTAAAATTGTTTATATTCAATACAAGATATTTTCTTGACAAGTTTTAAAATGTTTCTAAATAGTTCCATTAAAAATATAAATGTTAGGAGTGTTTAATTCATGTAAGGGATTTATATAATTATGATGTCTAGTGACAAAACTTCTACAAGACGTAATTATATTTTAATTACATATTCATACAAAATTGTTTATATTCAATACAAGATATTTTTTTGACAAGTTTTAAAATATTTCTAAATAGTTCCATTAAAAATATAAATGTTAGGAGTGTTTAATACATGTAAGGGATTTATATAATTATGATGCCTAATGACAAAACTTCTACAAGATGTAATTATATTTTAATCACATATTCACGTAAAATTATTTATATTCAATACAAGATATTTTTTTACAAGTTTTAAAATGTTTCTAAATAATTCCATTAAAAATATAAATGTTAGGAGTGTTTGATACCTATAATGGATTTATATAATTATGATGCCTATTTTTTTTGGCCAATAGGCCATTCTATATGTGCACACTTGTAACTGCCAAAAATTTGGTAGGCCCATTATTTTTTGGTCATCCAAAAATTAAAAAAAAAAGTCTTCCCGAAAAATGGTTGTCAAGAAATAAATACAAAAACCTATTTGTAGAAGGTGGAAGGAGGAGTGGGGAAGGTGAAAGGACTAGAAGGTGGAAGGAGGAGTAGGGAAGGTGAAAGGACTGGAAATAATTTTTAATTCTACATGACTCATTGTAATGAGTCATGCAGAATTAAAAATTATAAAATATTGAGTAGTACAATTTGGTATTTATAAGAAGCATTCCATTGTTGAAAAATTTCAATGCTTTTGGCGGTATTGTGTCTCTACACGATGTTGGTGGGTTTTGCTTTCATTTTGGTTTCTCTATTAATTTTTTGTTTTTCTGGCATAATTTTTTTCAATGCAAGATATTTGTATTGCCTCATTTTTTTAACATGTAGATAAGATTTTAGGTGAGCTCAAGGAGAGTGCCAACATAAAATAAAAAATATCAAGAGGAATCCATCCAAGGTCTGGAGGAAGTTCTTCAATCTCCCCTTTATATATATGCTTCAATTTCATTCTTATTTGTGCATATTGTGGCCTTGCATGTAGTTTCCCCTATTAGGTAAAATCTCTTTGAGTTTTTCCATTGGTGTTGCTCCTCTACTTTGGATAAATCTGTAAAGCCTATTTGTGCTTTGGAGAAATCAAATCAAACCCTACTACTATTACTTTTATTCCTTCAAATTTAAATCCAACTTTCATCAAATCCCTTCATATTTTCATCCCTGCACAAGAAAATAATTAGAGTGAAAATGAAAAAAATAGTGTAGAGTAAGTTTCTTTATATGTCATAGGTTTTGTGTTTTTTTAAATGTTTAAAACTTAATTAAAGTAGTTTACTTAGGCTATTTTTTTTAATTTACTATGTTAATTAATATGAATTCATTTTGTGTTTTTAAATGTTTTTCTATTTAATTTAATAAATTTAGAATAGAGTACAATATAAATTTAGTTTTTTTAATATTTAGTTTTTTTTATATTTATGATGTTTGTAAGCATAATAGAATATAGAAAAATATACTAGAATATAATATAATTTTTTTTTTAATATTTATTTTTTTATATAATGTGTTGATAATCTTATATTTATCATGTTTATATTCAATTCTATTATAAATTTATATTTATATTTCTCTATATTTTATTCTAAATATAAGAGGAAAAATATTTATATGCATTCTTTAGTTTTTTATATGCCTTTTGTGCAAGTTTTAATATTTTTCTAAAATTAGTGCTCCACCACCTAATTATAGCCTAAATTAATGCTCCACCACCTCCTAAATTATTATTTTTTAATAAATTAAAATAAAATATATATTTTAAATAAAATAAAATAAAATACATAATTAAAAATAAAATAAAATATTAAATTTTCAATTATAAATAAATACCTTATAAAAAGGAGCTACAACAAATTTACACAGGTTGCAACCCTTAAAGGCCACGGCCTGTGTAAAGTAGGCTGTAGCCATTTCTTATGGCTTAGGCCTTATTAACTTTTAAAAAAATTCTTTTATTATTAAAACTAAAATTTTTTCCTTTAAAGATTAAATTTTAAACTTATTAATATATTTATTAGGTATTAATAAATTTTATAACTAGATTTTAAACATTGAGCATAAAAATTAATAAGAGATTGCATTCATCTCATGTAAAAATTTAACTTCCCCTATTTTATTGTAGATCCATGTTATGTAGTCCTACCTAAAAGACCAATCTTCTTGATTCTTTCCATTGGTGGCCTTTCTGATTTGGAGAAAGTTGTAAAGCCTTGTTAATCAAATGAAACCCTACTACTAAACTCCGGCAAGAAGGGATTTTGGAAAATGAAAATAAATAAATTTATTTTACAATCTATCATGAATCCATCTTGAAATCAAATTATTTATTCCTTCATATTTAAATCTAACTTTCATCAAATCCCTTCATATTTTCATCCTGCACAAGAAAACAATTAGAATGAAAATGAAAAAAATAGTGTAAGAATAATTTTTTTATAGCAAGATTTAATATTTTTGCATGGAAGGATATGCTAAAATGAAAAAGATAATTATTTCTTTATTTATTATTTGTAGTTAACTTGAAGTTTTTTAGTAAGGGATTGCTTTATTATTTGTTTAGATCATGTTTTTTTAAAAATTTATGAAGTGTAATAATTAAATTAGGATAAGGTGTTTTTTTTTTTACTTATTTGTCTTTTATCATTTATATTTAAGATTAATTTTAATTTTAAATTAAATAAACTAGATTAAGGACTTAAATAACATTAAATTAAAGATTTATATAAGATTTTATTAATAGGTTTTAAAATTTATAAGTTTCTTACATTTAAAATCATTAATTTGGGCTAAATTTAATTTATTCATTTCTTCCATACAATAATTTATTTTATTTTATTTTAAATTTAAGAATATAAATATTTAGATATCACCAATCCATAACTTTTTAATTATTCATACAAATAGGGTTGGCTTTTAAAGATTTTAGGTTGCTATAGCATCAAAATCCAATGAATAAGGTATATATAAGTAAAAATTATATATATGTGAGGCCGATTATTTTTCCTTCCTTATTTTGATCATTTTACATTTCAGTTGATGACATTATCATACTTATAGAGACTATTGTTCCATTATGCAGATTTGATTATATCTCATGATTTTGATTTGACATTGATAGAAATATGGTGATTCGATTTGATCATATTTTGATGCTATGTTGAGACTAGACATGCGAGATATATTAGATGATGTTTATTGATGTGATTTCTAGTTCTTTATGTGATGATGATTATGTGACATTAGATAGAAAATGCAATTTGATCTTGAATTATGTTGTAGATGATTAATGTTGTATTCAATAGCATGAATTTAATTTCCGTTTCTTCAGCTATGATTATTCATGATATGATTGACACTTGATCTAGATGTGCAGGATTATATTCCCAAGCCACGAGAAATTAGAGGTAGTATTCACACATATGTTACTCCCTGTGAAACCGATCCATTCCCAAGAGGGATGAGGATCACGTTTGATTCGAATGTTGTTTAAGTACTTGTAGTTTTATCATTTTGGCCTAGTACCCCTTTGTTTAAATTAATTTATATCATGTGTTGTATATTTTTATTGTTTTACACCACTTGGTATTGTTTTTATTTTTGGGCCATTTAAAGTGGATTTATGAATCCCTAGGTGAACCTTAGTGTCCCAAAACTTACCCTAGGTGGTTACCCATGAGTCTAGGGTCAATTTTGACTAACTAAACCTTGGGGTAACTCACTTTTGGTCACTCTAAACTGAGGTTTAGTCAAAGTGACGCATTTTGAATTGGCTAAGGGTTGGAGATGAGTCATGCTTTGGGAAAGACTCATCTCCCTTCCCAAAGTTTGGGGATCCCTTCACCAAGAAGACTTGGGAGGTCTCCAAGACTCCCAAGTGTGTGGGATCTCCCTCCAAGACTCTCACATGAGGATAAGGGATGCCATATGGCATCCTCTTATTCTCCAAGAGAGCCATCTCCCTCCAAGATGCTCTCACACACATGTGAGAGCATCTTGGAGGGAGATGGCTCTCTTGGAGAATAAGAGGATGCCATATGGCATCCCTTATCCTCATGGAGGCTTGAAGGGAATTGCCACCTCACCACTTGGTCTCTCACACATGTGTGAGAGCATAAGTGGATAAGGTGAGGATTGAGATGGAATTGGAGAGTGACACTTGTCACCCTCACACTTCCTCTCCCTTGCAAGTGGCATGGGAAGAGGAAGGAGAAGGTAACAAGTGTCACCTTCTCATTCCTCAAGGCTAAATTAGAAGGCCTATATTACCTCCTCTTGTTGAGGAGTGTGGGGTTCTTGCATTTTGGAGATTTTCCTTCTATTCTTGGAGTTTCTTTTAGGGAGTTAGAGAAAATTTTGGAGATTGGAAGATTTGGAGAAGCTTGGAGCTCTTCACCAAACATGCTTCCATTTTTAGGGCTTTTGAAGGTAAACTCCATGGCTATGGCCATTTACCCTTGCATATTTCATTTATGTTGTGTTTGTGGATTTTTGTTGTTTGTTGTTGTTTTCATTTTTTTTTGTGGGTTGGGAGTTTGGTGAGAGCACATCCATTTGGAGGTAAGGCTCAACTTGTATGGGGTAGGGAAGAGTGAACCTCCTCGAGGTCACCTCCATATTTGTGCTACTTATAGCCTTGAGGGCTTTTTATTGGTGTTGAGATCATTTTGATGGCAAGAGTGCCATCATAGTTTTTGAGTTATTTGTAGATATGTGTTTGGAGGTTTTGGCTTGAGGCCTTGAGACTTGGTGTTTTTAGATCTTGGAGTGGCCTTTTGAGTAGAGGGGTCCATTCCTTACCACCATCAAACTCATTTTCATGAGTTTTGTTATGTGTTAATCCTTGGGTTATTGTTGAGTTGTTTTTGTGTTGATTGTTGTGGTGTGTGTGTGCAACCATGTGTTTCCTACCTCCCTAGCTCGGGGGTGACCCACTTGTGGGTCTACAGTGGGGAGGAGGTCATTTCGTAGTGGCTTGGTTCCCCTTTTTGTTGTGTTGCTTCCTGCAGGTTTGTAGTGAGAGAAATGGAGCTTGGAGAAGCTCATTTTCACCCCATTTGCATTATTTGTGTTGGTTGTTTGAGCCATGGCCTTTGAGGCCCTATTGTAATTTTTGGACAAGTTTATTACTATCCATTACATTGGCTATAGTATGATAATGTAATGTGAGTACTCTTATGGTTTATTCAACAAAGTTGTTTACTACTCTATGTTGTTGAGTTTTTGTGTAATGGAGAATTGCAAGAGAAAATGCACTTGCTGTCATTTTTACTTAAAAAATATATATATGTGTTGCTGATAAAACTTTAGTGTATGCTAGAAAATAAGAGGAAAAATAGATATATAATTTTCTGTTATGTTGCATTGAAATTTCATGTTTATTAGTATGTTGTTTGTGAAAAATAAGTTGTTAAAAATTTAGGTGAAATTATATTTCCTACCTTATAGATTTTGTTAAAAAAAAAGAGAGTATATCTGTACATTTATTTCAAAAAAAATGTAGAGATGCTACTGAATTATTTTATGATACTAAACTAAAAATTAATATTTTATGTTAATTAAAATTAGTGTTATTGAGAAAGTTAGTTTAATATGTATATATATATATATATTGGAAATCCAAACTTTCTATTTTATATATATATATATATATATATATATATATATATAGATTTATTGAACGAACTTTTTGTTTAAATCTATATATATATACATAATGGCTTATATACATTGAGAATATATAAAAATAAAATATATATTTAAAAAAAGAGGACTGAACCCTAGTAGGGTCTATGTTATGTTCAGTAGAGATAAACAAAAAAAGAATGGAGGGACTGAGATGGGCGACGGTGCCCATCCCAGCCCCCCTTCCATCTCCC
The DNA here is from genome assembly GCA_027924645.1 of Cunninghamia lanceolata. Lineage (NCBI taxonomy): Eukaryota > Viridiplantae > Streptophyta > Pinopsida > Cupressales > Cupressaceae > Cunninghamia > Cunninghamia lanceolata. The sequence continues at coordinate 1,539,332 of BSBN01000295.1, forward strand.
CGCCACGACCGTTGGTTTTACTATGGGTGTGGGTGGAGGCACAACCTCCTCCCCACACCCCTTCCCCCGCGTCAAACCCCCTCACCACCTCCTTAACCCCCCTCCGCTCTAGCACTTCGCAGTCCCTTTTTACTCCCAGCAGTGGTAGAGATAAATGGCCAACGGCCCTCCAAAATATAGTCTCTTAACTCTCTTTGTTGTTTCAATAATTTTTCCTGCAAATATATATATATATCACTCTGTATATTTAAAAAAAAAGAAGACTCATATTTGCATTCTCAGATTTAACTATATGTATATATATTTATATATACATATATACACAATATATATATATATATCAAAAAAAACCCTACTGTGTATATCCAAAGAAAATATACCTCTATGAGGCATTTTCATGGCTGCCAAGCCATTGTTGAGGAAATCTCCAACCAACAAAACAAGAGAGAAAAGAAAACAAGAAAGGAGAAAAGAAAAAAACAATGAGAGAACAAAACAAAATAACATGTTAGGGTTTTGCCAAAAAGAAAAGAATAAAATAAGAGATTAGGGCTTTTTGTTGTGGAGATGATTATAAAAATGGATTAGGGTGAGTTGAGGATGTGAGGATTTTGTTTTATTATTTAATTTAAATTCCTTTTTGCCTTTTCCTTGTGCACGGAAATTATGTTCCCTCCAGTTTGCCCTTGGGTCTTTTTGACTATTGATTTATGGAAGTTGTTTTTCCTTTGGATTAATATTCATTTGGGGAATTGAATTTCATCTTTTGGGAGATGGATTGTTTTCCTTTTTATGGGGTTCTTAACCTTGTTAAGTTATTTAATTTTAATACTCTCATTTAAATTATTTAGCGTGTCTTAGATTTTAATCAGTTTTAATATTATTTTACGGGGAAAGGTATTTTTTTTTAAAAATGCGCATGGTAAACTTTTTAACGTGACTGGCGATGCTGGTGTGACACGCCCTCCGGCTCCACGCGAATGCTTTTGCCCGGAGCAATGAACCGGTGAGGCCACAACTTTGGGACCTCATCCCCTAGGAAGAACACTTCAAACCCGCGAGCTCATTGGCCCAGCGAAGGCGTAAAGCCTTGCGAGCTCGTTGGCCCAGCGGGGGTTTGAACTCTGGTGGCCGCCACTACATCCTGAGCGACTTAACCACCGAACCATGCCATCATCGGCTACGGGGAAAGGTATTTAATCTTTCCCTTTTTCTATTATTTTCGAGTTAGTTAATAAATGTAATGTCAAAATTATATTTATTAACGAACTTAAGTTTGAAGTTTATTTTTGTGTCATTTAATTATTTTTGAATTTTAATATTTAATTGTAAGGTCAATTTTTTTTGGCCTTGGCAAAATATTTAATTCTCCTTAAGTTTAATTATTATTTTTAAATTTTGCTTGAATTCTTGTTGGAGTTTTTATTTTAAAAATTTTAATTCGATTATTGAAAACACGTTATGTTGTCAAAATTTCCCTAGATTTTAGGGTTTTATTTTTATGTTTTTTTATTGACTTCCATTTTATCACTCCATTTTATCATGCGTCCATTATGCCATTTATTTTCATATTTTATTTATTCAATTTTCATCTTGGTATTAGAGACAGGGGTTGGTTTCGAATCTGACAAAATCACCTTCTCACCTAGGAAACTTAGGGTTTGGATTAAAACCATTCTAACCCTAAAAGTGGCATGCTTCATGTCGCATACCCCCTAGACGGCTTTCGTCACATAGGGGACGACATAGGGTAACGCACTTCCCCGAATTATGTTTGACATGTTTACACCTCATGCGTATTGCCATCGAGCACGTAGACGCATGCGAGGGGTTCCTAGGGATAGGTAGAAAAGTTTTTCGTATTTTGTGTCATGACCACATGTCAAATGTGGATATGACACGCGTGTTGTGCGTCGTGACTGCATGGGAAATGTGGGCATGACAATATAGCAATGAAAGAAGTAGAATTAATACTAAGTGACAATAATTTAATAAATAAGAAGTATTAAATAAATAAATAAATAAATAAATAGATAATTTATTATAATCATTGCATAGAAAATGAATTATTATTATTTTTTTAATTCGTAAGAGGTGATTTTATAATAATGCAGGAAATTCTAACCTGACCTGCACTAGGTGAGATCACAAAAGAGGGATCTCATCCCCATAATTTTAGGAAAACATGTGATTTCTACAACCAAGGACATAATGTCCCAAAAACCCTACTAACTCTTTAATGAAGGCTCTAAAATTAAAGGCCAAACTCTACCTAAGATGTAAAAATGCAAAAGAACAAACTACATCTTCAACCAGATTGCGAATGAGCAATACTACCAACAGTTTTAGCTTGGGAACACAACTTATTTCTGATCTCTATTAACTTGAGGATAGCATTCTCCTTTTTTTGAGCTCTGAGTCGATCAAAGTCACCTCCGTACTTCTTCTCTAAGGATTCAAAACTAGAGTGAGATGAAAGCCGTAAATTGTGGCCTCCATCCCTCTTTAGATTGCTATTACGCTTCTTATTCCTTACTATTTGCCACTCATTTCTGTCTACCTCCATAAAAGATTCCTTCGAAGTTTGAGAACCCTCAATCCCAGTGGTAGGGTTTGTGCATTGATTAGGTGTAGTCATAGAGGTGTCCTTGGAGGGAGGTTTTTGAATGTTACCAATGCTGCCAACAACTGAATCTAGGCTGCAAGAAGCAATCACTAGAGGTAAATTCTGATCAAGTTTTGTTTTTGCAGGAGGCTTATAAATCTTCTCCATATTCTTACCATAGACATCTCCCTTTGGCGAATCGCAAGACTTGGGTGAGATGGAAATAGAATAATGCTTTGGAGAGGCTTCTTTCCACCATGAAGCTTCCCATTTTGCTTGAGATTTCATGGATGGGTATTCTGCAGCAATGTGTCTCGGTTTGTAACAGCTTCTACATCTAATTAATAAACCTTCATAGTCTAGTGTTTGCACCCAACTATTACTGTTTGTATTCAAGATGATTTCAGCGGGTAGAGCTTTAGAGGTGTCCAACTCGACCAAAATCCTAGCAAAGGTTGTGTGTAAAAAATCCCTTGATTCCTCATTTGTGCAAATGAAACTTCCCAGAGTATTGTCGATAGCTACAAAACTGGATTCAAACCAGTAATGAAGAGGGAGGTTAGGAAGGCGAACCTAGATAGGCATTACTTTAAATGATTCTGTGGCTAGATCAAAGTTTGAATGCCAAGATTTTAGGAGAAGCATACTTTCGCCCCACATCCAAATTTGGTTGAGGATGACATTTTTTTCTTTCTTGTTGTCAAAGACTACTATAAAAAACCCTTTTGCACTTGGATAAATTTCTAGATTCTTTTCCATTAGAGGACCCCAAGATTTAGAAATCCAATCATGCAATGCAAGGAGGCTAGGTCACATTTGACTAAACCTACCAATTAGCCCATACTCTGAGAAAAATTCCTCATTCTCACACAGTTCTTTCAGCAAGTTAGAATCATAAATAATTTCAAATGGTTTACCTAGGATGTGAACTACCCTCCTATTTTTGATGCCTAAAAAACTTGACTTTGGTGAGAACCCAAATGACACAGTTCTAGATCTAGGGTTTCTCTGGAGAGTGCCATGTAGGAGTCAAGGACAACACTAAGAGGGGGGGTGAATCAGTGTTGTGTGAATTTTCAAATCTTTTTGCAAACTTTAACTTTCAAAACACAAGAAGAGAAAGATATCATTGATTTGTCAAACACATATGCACATGACTGAGAATGAAGAGAGAGAACAAAACCTTATGAGTAAATCATACACACACAAAGAAGATCAATATACATTATGACACAAGATTTTCACGAGTGGAAAACCCTTCAAGGATAGAAAAACCACTCCAAAACTACCTCACTGGCTTTATCAAAAATCTCACTGATTACAATGTTTAGAAGCATCAACTTCAAGGAGCACCAACCCCTAATTCATTTAGAAGCACCAATTTCAAGGAGCACTAACCCCTAATACAGAACAAACTGCAAAGTGTGCAAGAAGTGATTGCCACTCAATCTGATTTGCACCATTATTCAACATGTCTTCTCTGAATTTGCAATCATACTCAAACTAATCTGCTTATCAATTTCATGATCTCTGCACAATCAAATTACCTGATTCACAATACATTCTCAATGTCTTCCTCTGCATTTCATCTTCAATAAAAACCTGATTCAGTTTATCTTTGCATATGGTCTTCAAACTTCATAAGAATCATTCTGTATCACAAGTTGTATTCAATTCAATTTGCACATTGATTCACATCCATTTCAACTGTATCATCATATTATCTTCATCATTGGTCTGCATTTTTTTCACACATTTTTCAAGACCCAACCCATGACATAAAAATCAAGAAATTAGATATCCTCTCCTGACCTTTCACATTCTCTGCACAAACAATTCATATCAAAAATTCATTGATAATCTCCTTTCATTTTCTTTTCATCTTCCTGAAAAAATCATTTCCAAACAAAATAGGATAATATAAAATTAAATCCCATTCAAAACTTTTCATATTCTCTTTTAATCTGCAAGAAACAGAATGAAAAGACTCTCCAAGAAAAATTATTTTAAGCTTCCCACAAAAAATCCATCTGCAAAATCTTTTCATATTCCTTTAATAATTTATTCTCCTTCTCTGTAAATAAAGTCTTCAACAAGAAAAATATATCTCTGCCAAAAATAAATCTTCTTTGTCTTAAGAAAAACTCCTCAAATTCTTCTTTGCATATTCCTGCAATCTTATTTAATCATCAAACTCTTTATCTTCTCAAGAAAATTAATTCATCTCTGAAAAAAAAAACAATTTCCAAAAACACTTCATATTCTCTTTGCACTTCAAAGACTTTTCTAAAAAAAATCATCTGCAAGAAATTTGTTTGTCTTCTCTCAAAAGATCTTCTCCTTAACAATATTCTAGACAAATAAAAAATCTTTTTAAAAACTCCAAAAACCCAGAAGAGAGTGTTTGAAAATAGAAAAGAAACTCTTTTAAAAACTTCTAACAATTCCACTAAACTCCTAAGAAAAACTTCTAACACAACTTCACAAAATTCCTTTGCAATCGGGTTTAAACTCCACCTTTAAAAGAAACTTTCTAAAAACACAATTCATAACATTTGATGGCAAATACGTTCACTGGAACGTCAAAATAGAACACCGGAGTCAGGCTCAAGATTTAAATAACAACCGTTTGATAGTCTTTGTGCGCCCGATGAACTTTTGAATAAGACCATTGATTTCCTTTTTCCCGTCGGGTCCAATGAACTTTTACCTGGTAACCGGGCATTCTAACCATTGGGGCTGGTTGAAATAATGATGCACATACCCTGATTTTGTCACTTAAGTGATAGTGACTGGTTCAACTGGTCAACAAATAATTAGAACCAAAAAGGTATGATGGCTATTAAGAGTTTAGGTTTATTGAGGACTGTGTGAACAAAGGCATTTAGGTCTTTAACACTTAGGATTGTATAGGATTTAAACTTTAAGTCCATAGGATTTTAAAGACTTCAGGTTTCTATGATCAGAGAAATGAAACCTAGCATAGACAGAGAAGAACAAATGGAAAAACTCAGAGAAGAATCAAGAATATGTTTAAGATAAGACAATACTACAACAACAACTAGAGAATCACTTGAACCAACTTCTGACACTTGTCCTTCCTTCACACAATAACCCTAACACAATGAAGAAACTTATCATTTCTTCACAAAAATATACTGAATACTATAACTACAATAAAATACCCTTCACATTATTATGTGCTTAACAAGATCAGCCTGACAACCTAAGATAACCAAGAAACCAACAACAATACCCTGATTGTAATGATGAGCCAACCAATGTCACTTCTACTAAAAGCATGAAGATCACACATGATTCTAACTGCAATTAAGATCAAATGAAGACTATACCACCAAACATTTTCACTGTGATTTACTGAGATGAGATTATGCCATTGATATATCATTGAAGACTATGCCACTAATATTAAACCAACATTCTACCTCTTTGTAGCACTCATATCACAGCATGAACTCCATCATAAACCAAAACTGATAACTCCAAGGATCAATATAAACATCCTGAACAAGCTGTGATATGACAATAGAAAGAACACACAAGATGATGTACTCCTGCTCCTGTCAACAACTTCACACAACTCTTGATGAAGCATGAACACACATATGAAGCAAATCCTTATCTTTTGAAGTACAACCTCAGCTTGCATCAACCTCTTGCACTTACCTCCTGAATAGCGACCTTCAGATGTTCACTAATATCAACCCAAGATCCGGCAAGACCTTTTTGACATTAATGACAATCAATCTCCATCATATCGGACATGGGTTCAACCACGGAATGCTCAAAAAATCCCATCCCCTTCTTGACTGCATCTACAAAGGGGGTTTTTGAAGCAGGTTTTTCAATGGGAGGAGAAGTACCGGCACATGAAACCATCCCGTAACCTCACATATCCCTGAATGCCCTGATCGGCATGGGCGATGCAGACGCCTGAGGGATTTCAGTAGGAGCATCTCTAGATTTGCACTCGGCCAGAGCCTCCGAATTTGATGAATGTCCCCCATCTAGCAAGCTGACGACCTCTCCAAAACTCCTGACCTCGCAATTCAAAGAAACCCTTCGCAATGCTGGAAAGATCGGTAGCGACGCCATTTTTTGCATAGAAAATGAATTATTGATTAAACACAATTGCAAATATTTTATATGATGTGTTGATAATTTGTTTAGATTTTAGATTTGATTTGATTGTTTTTTTTTAAATTAGGGTTAGAGTTTATAATTTTATTTTTTATCTTAACTCAGATTTAATTTCTAATTTTATGATATGATTTTTGTAGTGCTTATTGATGGCAAAAAGGACAGAGAAGAGGCCCATTGCGGAGGAAAATGAGGTCATTACTGACAAATCTGTAGAAAAAAAACAACAAGGTTTCTAAGATTGAAAAGGAGGTACCTACAAAAGGTCAAGATGACAAAGGTACAAAAATAAATAAAAAGAACAAGTGGATCTTTAAGATCTATTTGTTTAAAACTCTCAAGCAAGTGCACCCATATATCAATATTTTAAGTGAAGCTATGGTAATTATGGACAAGTTTATCAATGAGATCATTGAGAAAATTACAACTGAGGCAGCCAACTTTGCTCGCCACAACAAAAATAATATCATCAACATACGAGAGATTCAAACAGCTGTGAGGGTTGTCTTCCTCAGGAGCTTGCAAAGCATGCAATCGCTCACTGTTCAAATATTGTTGCTGAGTTTATGAAGGCTTAATCTTTTGTCGCTATTTTGAATTAAGTTTTAGTTTGTGTAAAGGGTTATTATCCTTAACTTTTGTATAAGTGAAGTTTCCATAAATTATTTATGAAGGAATTCTTGGTTTTAGATTATTGAATCTTGATATTAAAATTTCATATTAATCTTTCAAATTATGTCTTACTTTTTAAAAATAAAACTATAATTTTTTATATTTCTATTTCTAAATTAAATTATATGTAGGCTTAACAAATGATTGTTTTATTTTTGAATAATAATGTATATTAGTTTGTGTAAAGGGTTAGATTAAGATTTTTTAATAAATGCTCATAAAAGCTAATATGAGAAAGTCCTTTAAAGTGCAAATATAGATCATACTACATAAAAAAAATTCCTCAATATAAACTAATATTATAGTTATAATATTTATTTTAAAGGGCAAGTAGAGAGAATTACTTGGTATTAATGAGACAAGATTACTTGGTATTAGTTGGTATTAATCTTATCCTGATTTAATAAAAATTCAAAGATATAAAAATATGAGTAGAGAATTACAAAAGAAATATTGTGGATATTAAATGGAAAACATAACTAAGCATCTAATACTTTACCTACTCCCAACTACTTCCTCACTTAAGACATAAATAATTTAAATAGAATAACATATAGCCAAATTATGTAATGTTAGGGATACAATTAGGGTTAGGGTTACAGTTACATTTAGGGATAGGGTCTACAAATAAGGTTTAGGTTAGGAGCAGGATTAGAATTAGGGTATTCAAAATGTATTATGTATTCAAAATGTATTATGTATTCAAAATGTAATATTATTCTAAAGATCAAAAGAAGGTACATAAAGTAATTATTTGAGGATGATCATAGATTCATAAAGGCTTGAAATTGCATACTTCATACTATTTTCAAAGAGGCTACTCAGAGGTCTATACTAAGGGTAGTGAACAAAAACAACCTTTAAGTAAAGAGGTCATCTTTATTTTTTATTTAACTATGCAATTCGATTATTTTACACTTTAGGGTTAGAATTAAGGTTATGGTTAGAATTAGAATTAGGGTTAGTATTAGGGATCTACAATTGGGGTTAGAGTTACAGTTACATTTAGAGATAGGGTAAGAATTATAGATAGTGATATAGTTCAGGTTACAATTAAGGTTCATGTTAGAATTAGGGTTACAATTTATTACAATTAGGGTCTAGAAATAGGGTTTAGGTTAGGAGTAGGGTTAGAACTATGATTAGAATTAGGGTTAGGTTTATAGTTAAAATTAGGGTTAGGGTTTGAATAATGAATTAGACAAATAGGGTTAAAATTAGGATTAGGGTTAGGTTAGAATTATAATTAGGGTTACGACTATAAATAGGGTTAATGTTAGAATTAGAGTTAGGGTAAGGGTTATAATAAGGGTTAGGGTTATAATAAGGGTTAGGGTTAGGGTAAAATTTAGGGTTACAATTAGAATTAATGTTAAGGTTAGGGTTACAGTTAGGTTTGATTAGGATTCTAATTAGGTTTGGGTTAGGGTTAGAGTTAGAAATAGAATTAGGGTTACTAAATTGGGGTAAGCATTGTAGTTACAGTTAGGGTTAGGGTTAGGGCTAGAGTTAGGGTTAGAATTCAGGTTAGGGTTAACGTTAAAATCATAGTTAGAATTAGGATTAAGGTAATGGTTAGAAATAGGGTTTTTGTTAGATTTAAAAATAAGATTAAAGCCAGGGTAGAATCATGGTATGATTAGAATTAGGGTTAGGGTTAGGGTTAGAGTTAGGATTATGGTGCTTATTAGAATTAGGGTTAGAATTAAGGTGAGTTACTATTAGAGTTACGGTAAGAATTATAGTTAAGTTAAGCATTGGAATTACAGTTAGGGTTAGGGTTATGGCTAGAGTTACAATTAGGGTTAGGGTTAGGGCTACAATTAGTGTTACATGTAGAGTTACAATTACAGTTAGGGTTAGGGTTAAGGTTAGGGTTATGATTAGGATTATAATTAGAATTATAATTAGGGTTACAACTATAATTAGGGTTACAATTAGAGTTACAATTAGATTTAGGGTTATGGTTAAGGTTAGGGTTATGATTAGGGTTATAATAAGGGTCAGGGTTGGAATTGTAGATATAATTAGGGTTAGGGTTAGGATTAGGGTTAAAATTATAATTAAAATTTAGGTTATAGTTTAAAGAAGGGTGACAATTAGAATTAGAATTAGGGTCAAAACTAGGGTTAGGGTTATAATAAGGGTTAGTGATAGGGTGAGATTTAGGCTTACATTTACAATTATGATTGATTAGGATTATAATTAGTGTTGGGTTAGGGTTAGAGTTAGAAATAGAATTAGGGTTACTAAATTAGGGTAAGCATTAGAGTTATAGTTAGGGTTAGGGCTAGAGTTAGGGTTAGAATTCAAGTTAGGGTTAGCATTAAAGTTAGGGTTATGATTACATTTAGGGATAGGGTTAGAATTACATATAGTGATATACATATACAAAGTAAACAATAAAGTACAAATATGCATATAAAGTGAATGCCAAAGTTCATTTACATAAACATGTGCACACACACTGAATACCAAAACTAAATTTCAAACCTACCCACCCACACAATGAAAGACAAAGTTTATTCACACACACATGTACACTTGACACAAAGTGAAAATTATATTTTTGTACACACATAGAGTGAGTGCCAAAGCTCATTCACACACACATGTGTGCACACACAGAGTGAATGCCAAATTCCATTCAAATACATAGGCACACACTTCACACAAACTGAATGACAAAATTAACTTTCACACACACACACACACACACACACATACACACTTACACAATTCACATGAAGTGAATGCCAGAGTTAACTTTCAAACATGCACATGATGAATGTTGAAGTTTATTCACACACACACACACACACACACACACACAATGAAAGCCAAAATTCATTCAAACACACAAAGACTCACAATGAACACCATTGAAGTTTGTTTGTAGACACATTCCACACAAAGTTAGTTCATACACATTTTACACACATAAAGTGAAGTGTGGGATTGGACTTGCTTCTTTTTATTTTCTTTAGGCACCAAGTTTGTGGGTAAAATGACATGTGATAAATAATAATCCACCAAATACTACACATAATAACTTTCAAATAAAAATATAAATGTATATTATTTAGTGATAGGCCTATAAATATTTGTGTCTATTGGCCATTTGATAGCACCTTTGGTGCTTTTACTAATAAATATTAGATTAAATTTGATAAGAGATTATAAAAAATAGATTACAAATGCATAGTTCTAGACGAGTAAGCACAATCAAACAGACTACTGAAGAGCAGTTAAAAGTATACAATCATTGCTAAATAGTAATGACAGTAGGGCATTCTAAAGAGTAGTTAAAAACATACATTCACTGTTGAACAATAATGATAGTAGGGCATTCAAGGAATAATGAGTAGAAAACATGTAATTTATTCAATTTATTAAAAAAATAAGAAATTGTATAGTACTTATGAAGTGGATCATAGATGCTTGCCTCTTCTTTTTTATGCAGAAAAAACATGCCAACATGCCAAAGTAGTATATTTGGCCCTTTACTCACGCGTTTTTACAAGCATATAAATCTGAAAAGCATGGATGTTGAAAAACATATGTAAGCCATCTATGTAACACAACAAAGACAAAACATATAAAAAGAGCCACAAAGAGTTTGTGTTGAAAAGTTATGATTTGAAAGAGGGGAGAAATATGACGACAAAATGAAATCAAGTTGGAGGATCATCTACTCTTAGGAGTTAGACAAAAAATTGTCTTCTTGTGAGATAACCATATGTAATGCTTACCACATATGAAGTGGGTGTTCTTATATTGGATTTTGAATAGGGAGTTCTCTTCCACTACAAATCTAATGCAGCCCACATATTGCAGTCAAAACCATTCATGGCTTGCATTTGCAGTTAAAGTGTCCACTAAATTTGTCATTTTTACTTTTGAATAGAGTTATTATTATTGTTGAAGGTGAAATGTTACAATTATTTTATTTAATTTAGTTAGTTATTGTTATTGTAGAGTAAAAGCTAAGAATTAAGGGGTATATATTCTGTTAAATTTGTTATAATGGTAAAAGTGGAATATAACTTAATAACCATAAACTTGTATTTGAAAGGATACTTATAGTCATTCTGGTTAGCCCCTTCTTTTTAGGAGATACTAAGAAATTTAGAATGTGAATGTTGTCTATGTGCTTATTTTTTAACTTAAATGCAATTCTTATTAGTTTTAACAACCTTTGATGTAAGAAATATAAGTTTATTAGAATAAAAATAGTACCACCAACTTCCTTTGCACAACATCAAATGTTCAATAGTCAAATAATCAATGACAATTTTATAATACTAGAAGTCATAAATAATTGTTCTATTTTTATGTGCCAAATTATTCTTCCAATGACATTATAAGCTCTTAAATTTGAGGCATCCTTATGACTGGTAGTGTGACAGATGATTGTATTCAATTACTGAATGATGAAACATTAAATTGTACTCCACAATCCATTAACCTATTTGATCATTATAACTCTTTCTTCTTCTTGAATAAACACATTTAAAAGAACTGAACTAAATGTGCATTGATAGGGAAAATGGTTGATGGAAGCACTCGGAATGTTGTTGCAGATCAATACAACCATTATGTTCCAAAGTAATCTCCTAGTACAATTTTCTTTTTTGGGGTTGGTAATATTAAGTAAATTATATTCTATCATCTTCAAGTTAGTTTACCTTGTTTACTACAACATTTTATTAGGAGGACATCTGATGTTTTAAAATGGGATCAAATGCATAAAAAATTTCCATGCATGGTCTCGACTAATGCTCACTACTGCCATAATATTTTCTATCAACATTGAAAATAGGAATAATAGTGTATAAAATCTTATTTTTGATGGTCTTATCTACTACAAAACTCTATAGACTTAAAGAGGAAAAAACAAACATTTCTTTAATTACACGCTATCTTTAACTTGTCAAATAAGGATAGCGTGCTATCAATCCTAGAAGATTGTAATACTACAACAAGAATTGTGATGCAACTGCAGTCCCCTTAAGGGAGAAGCAAATGGAAAGTTCTATAAATGAGGAATAAGAGAACACAAAATATTTAAAAGATAGCTCCTACTAAAAATTAAAAAAAAAAGAAGAGAAGAAAAGAAAAGAAGATATCTCCTACTGTAAGAAGTGAGTACAAAGTGCCAAAAGAGGACAATATTAATGTAACAACATATCATAGGAATTGGTATGACCCTCAAGAGAACGCTCTCTTGTCATTTGTAAGTGTGTAACCATTGTAGATTGTTATGTTTTTATGTGATGAAATATTAAAAAGTACATTGCATTAATAAAAAATTGTAGGCAGGTGCATATTGTTTTATGATATTTGGTTGATGAGGCCTCTATTACAAAAAGAATTTCATTGTAGACTCTATCAGACACAGGGTTGACTGTAAGCATGATAGTTTTGCTTCTAATGAGTGACACTGTAATGCATGGTGATAAGAGGTCTGAATCCAGTTTTAAATACCAAAGCCCAGCAGATGGGAACATGGAAACATAAAGTAATTGCAGAGCATAGCATCATGGGAAAGACAATGCTTTTTGACTGCAGAAATTTTACAGGGGCTTGAAGAGCTACATAAGCAAACAGGTTGGGAATCAACCGTCTAGCAAATTTCCCTGCTTCAAAAGATATCAAAGGATCGTACCCAAATACAATTAGAATGTTGCCCGTGTATGCCCACACCATAGTAAGCGGTATGCTCACACAAAAAAGAGAAAAATTTGCTCTATGCACATGAATCCCAAGTAGATGGTTATTCGATTATCAGTACATGGTAACTATGAATTGTTCTTTTGATTTTTTTTCTCTTGAATTCTTCTAGTTCCACAACATAAAGTCCATGAACATTAGAATAGAGTAAGGTTATTAGTTTCTTATTTTTAATCATCATAATATCTTCAAATATTGAAATTCAGTTTGCTAAGTATACTTACTCTTTAGGTTCTTTCCTATCTGATCTTACAGCATAGCAAAAATTTAGAGTAGGTCGGTCCTTAGATTGCTAAGTTTGATGTCCAATTTGCCGCAGGAACAAATTGTTCATTTGCTTGGAACTTCACTTCTTTTGAAATTCTTCCAAGCATTGCCTTAAAAATTCCAGAAACATTTGGAGTGGAAATGGCAAGATGTTGTGCCATGCCCGGTAAAGAACAATAAATAAAATTGATGGCCGACTCCGTTGAATTTTAAAGCTTGAGTAAACGAGTTTATTTGGTGGGGCCGACCCCATGTATGATGTGCATATATAATAAGACAAAGTCTTATGGTGAAGCTTAGCAAATATACTCAAATCCTATGGCAGTGAATAGAATTGAAAAAAATGATACTATTAGTATGAGTAAAGGCGATCAAGATGGAGGTGCAAATATCTTTAAAGAAGCAGTGGACTCTTCTTTTGACCACTACAAGACAAACACAAGAGGTTTCTTTTAATATATAAAAAGGTGAGCGGTCATATTTTTTGGGATGCCATTTGAATATAATAAAAGGAATTAGTTAAAGATAAAAATGTGGTGGCATTTATATAAGATGGTGTGATTTATATCAAGAGATGCTATTCATAAATGAAACGACTAAATAAGGAAGACAAGCAATTGTTTGGGGGCAGTGATTAAATACATATGATACATTTTGTATAAGGAAGGCTGTGGTTAAGTTTGTAAAGAACAACGATTTATTAGAAAAGAGCTGAGATTAGTTTTGGAGGGACAGTATGCTATGGAAAGTCACATTTATTCACAAAAGGGATAGGAAGAAGAAATGCATGGAATATGAACTGATTTAGAGCAGAGATAAATCTGCAGACTTTAGCAGTGATATATATATATGTACATCAGCATAGATATATATGTAGTAATTAATAACAACAGCTATTGTTATTCTCCTAATAATGTTATTCTTGCAATAACTTTACCTATGCATAATAGAATCAATATAACGACTTTCTTAAGGCTCTCATTCAATTGGTCAATCCATTTTGGAGTAGAGATGGTGCATATAAGGAATGCAAGTAGCTAGGACTCCATTCCAGTAAGGACACCCCAAGTGGGGCTGGGAGGCTAAATGGTGGGTGTCATTCCATACTCATGGGCTAGATGGAATGGCTTGAGGCACCTTGTATGATCTCCCAAGTGGTGCTCCATAATGACAATGGATTGTTTGGATAGAACCTTTAAAGGGAATTCCATATGATTAAGATAATGTTCCTAACCCTAGTATGAAAGATCTATTTTATAGATTATGCTTTCAATGATTATCTAACATGATTGCAGCCATCTTGTTTAACCATTTAAATCGGTAAATGATAGCGCTAACTCTATTTCATTTCTTGCTTTACTTGGAATTATGATTTTAGGACAAAAACTAGGGCATACAAAATGGGGACATTACATGGTGCTCTTAACCAGTAACTAAATTTGTTGTCTCCTTAAAAACTATCGAATTTTCTAACTAGTCAGCAAATATCAACTTTTCTTTACATTACATTATAGGGAATCAAAATATTGAATTTTCTTGCTTAAAAAAATTGTTTGCAATGTTTGAAGCATATAAGGTGGTCAATATTTAACTCTTCAAAGTTGAAATTTAGTTTTGCTAGCCTCAAATTGGTTGGAAAATAGGACATGGAATTCAAATCCAAAGAAGGCTCAAGTAGTTATGGTTATAACATAATTTAAGTATGAATCTTTTAAAATAATAATGGACTGACCAATTTGTAAATAAGGTCCATGGTTTTGATTTTAGATTTTTATGAGAGATGGGTGACCCTGTTAAAACCCCATGGATACACCAAAAATTAAGTCTCAACTATGTTAATTTACTGCCTTGTTCAGGTCAACCTAATTGCAAAAGTTGTAAAACACATTTCCTAGTTATAAGTTATATGAACATATATGTCTTATCATAAAGGTTTTTGAAGAAGTAGCAAAGGTGGAAGAAATATGACATTGTTTCTCAAAGTATACAATGTATATTTCATTGACTAACAATATGACATAGAGGGAGAGGTGAGTGTTCTCTCTTTTTCCCATGATTGAGCTAACCATCACATGCCATCTAGTAGAGAGACGAAGAAGAGGAAGGGGAAAATCTTAAGGCACTCAGCCTAATATACTAAAACCCTTTACGTTGTAAGTGAACAAAGGCAAGGGAAATGCATCATATATCTATAGTATGTACCCCAACTTTAACATTTTAAAAAATGTGCAATAACTAAAATAAAAATAGAATGTCCTACTAGGAGAATATGTTTAACAATTGTACCCTTGTACCCTTGTTTCAAAAACTTGAAACAAAGTAAGAGTTTGGAATATATCAACATCCAAAGAATTTATGCAAAGCAAATCACTAGAAGAAATCAAGCATGTGCATTGGTAGGCTAGCCAACAACAAATTTATAGATTCGATTAAAGCTCATGGCCTTATCAACAACCTTGATGACATGAAGTTTTAAGTGCCCCCAAAACACAAATTTCTGAACTACATGCAAGTGACAAGACTTCACAATATCTAGAGAGAAAAAGAATGAATAACAATCAACGGGACTTTAATGATTGGTTCATGGCTATTTTAACCCATTGACATTCATTTTTATGATTTGTTTAAATTTGGAAAAATTCTGCCCATTGAAAACAATTGAAGGTTGAAAATTGAAAACAACCTCAATTACATGAAGTTTTAAGTGCTCCCAAAACACAAATTTCTGAACTACATGCAAGTGACAAGACTTCACAATATCTAGAGAGAGAAAGAATGAATAAAAATCAATGGGACTTTAATGATTGGTTCATGGCTATTTTAACCCATTGACATTCATTTTTATGATTTGTTTAAATTTGGAAAAATTCTGCCCATTGAAAACAAGGGGAGGTTGAAAATTGAATATATTTCTAATGTTTTTTCCTTGTTTTTTAGAGCGGACACGTGCTATATGATACAATATGTGGCATGATCAAATTTTGCATGTGCACCTTGGATTAGGGCATGGACATGTGTTAAATAGCTTTCACGATATAAATATGGGTTCAAAAACACATTTTGAAAATGGCATTAGCATTTTCTTGTGTAGAACACTCTATCACATCATCATATTGCGAATTTGAATAGATAATTTTCAAAGAGTATTGTTGTGTAGTTTAAACGTGCCATGTTCTTGTTTGTTTATGTTTCTTTAATCTATGTTTCATGATAAAAACGAGTGTTCGTGGATTGCTTGTGGATTGTTTTTTAATGCATTCCCATTTGTTATGTCATCATTTGTGTTGGGGTTTGCCAAAGCTAATTTTTATTTGCTTGATAATTTCTAAACCCTTTTCAAAATATTCATTTTGTACATATCCTACAATCATGGCATTCAATGAAACCACATTTCTTCGAGGCATTTTGTCAAATAGTTCAAGTGCCTTGTTTATGCTTCCACATTTTGCATACATGGATGCAACAATATTTCCAACAATAATATCTGACCAAAATCCCCTTCAATCATGCTTTAATGGTTTTCCATACCCTGTTCCAAAGCTCCCATTTTAGCACGGACAGGGAGAATGTTGGCAAAGGTTGTATAATTTGGATTTACACATGCTAATTGCATCTGCTTGAAAGTTTCCAAAGCCTTTTCAACAAATCCATTTTATGCATATCATGTAGTCATTGCATTCCCTGGGATGACATATCTTTGAGGCATTATATCAAAGAGTTCACATGCCTAGTCTATGTTTCCACATTTCACATAAGTGTATACCAGGGCAGTTGCAACTATAACATCTGACAAAAATCTGCCTTCCAGGATGTCTATACTCTGTTCAAAGCTCCTATTTTGGCACAAGAAAGATCTACTTTTCATTTGGTAAGGATTAATGCTTAGAAAAAAGCAAAACTCATGTAAAAGTTTGACAAAATTTTGTGCTATCCCAGCAGGAGATTTTAGGCTTGCAAATGATGGATAAATTTGCAACCACAATATCTTTTGAAGTCTAGGAAAAGATCAGATTGTGGAGTAGCAAACAAGAATACTACTGAAGCAATGACGTAATAGTCACTGTCCTCTAAGAGGAAAAATTATCAAACACACATGCATCTTTATACAACAAATTGGCTTTTGCATTTATCATTTCCTAAGAAATTTTGTGCAGGCATTTGAATCATGTGGGAAGTTTGTTGTTTCTCAAACAAGTGCCAAAATGTATTGATCGTC
This sequence comes from Cunninghamia lanceolata, assembly GCA_027924645.1. NCBI lineage: Eukaryota > Viridiplantae > Streptophyta > Pinopsida > Cupressales > Cupressaceae > Cunninghamia > Cunninghamia lanceolata. Next base: position 1,556,986 of record BSBN01000295.1, read on the forward strand.
TTTCATAATTATTGGAAATGTCTTATTTAATTACAATCTTTTGTGTGTCAAGTTATTAGTCCAATCTCCAATTACGGGAGAATTATGCTACCCCACATTCACAGCTGAATTTTTTTCATGACAGAATGTGACCTTTCCCAAAATGTGCATTTTAAATTTGTCCTTATATATGTTTCCAGAAGCAGTCACCAACAGGAATGAAATCAGAGATTAATCACACTAAAAGGTTCATGCATAAATCACTGCCTATCTGCAAAGTCTAGGTCATGAAAGTTAGACAAATCCCAACAATCTTTTCTATAAATATTTTCACAGCACTATTGCATGATTAGTCAATCCATTTTTGTTTAGATTCTGTATACCCCAACCATCAGAAATTAAAACAGAATATGCAAATTTTTGCATTATTCTTCAAAACAAGGTCAATTAAAAACTGGAAATTTCTATTGAATATCACAACTTAATGTTAAAAAACTATAAATTATGGGTTTCTGTAAACTGAAATAGACATAGATGTCTAGATCTTAGAAATAAGATTTCATGGAAATATTTCACCACTGAGGATAGCAAAATTTTAAGTGCCCAGAAATTTATATAATACTCCTCTAAGTACAGGATTTCATTTTTAAGAGAAACCCTGTCACATGCCACACAAGAATTCCCCTGCCCGTTCGATAATCCTGACTGTGCCCCTGGTTTAAAAACACAACCATGGTACTATTTGTGACGTATTTGTATATCACCAAACCATTGCTCAATTTTATCCTAGCCTTATAGCTATAAATTTGACAATGATTTAAAGGCTAAACTAGCTTTGATCAATTTGAAGTTTTATTTGTAAAATATTTTACTTGGATCTTCCCAAAGGAAGTCACATAGGAGACATATCTGGTACATCTGTAGCCCTTGGAATGTTTCGGATCTGGTCCAAATTTTTCAAATCAGGTGAGAGGCCCCCTTTCATACATAGAATCTTATAATCAATAATCGCAACAAGAAGCAAACAATTGAAATAATCTATAAAAATCTTCCACAAGTGAATGCATGTTTTTAAGGATGTCCATTGAAGACAAATGCCCACCACCTATGATAGCTAGCTGCACAATACATGCCCTGCATGCAACACATGGTGTTACACCAAGTTTGCAATATCAACAGAAGCTGAGTTGCGGGATTGAGCCCTCTCCACTGCTAGAGATTCAGCCCTTGTCACCTTTTTACAAAAGGTCACAGGACAAACTTTAAACCTTCCATAGTCACAGCCACAAGCACCTCAACAAATTTATTGCAATAATCAAAGCGAGCCTGCATTGGACCTTGGATGTAAGCGGTGGCCTAAGCATCAGTCTACAGTTTTAAAGCACGGTATTGGATTGACATTTTATATAGAGACCCTTCTAATTTAGTATATAGACTGTATTCTTGAGTAAACCATTTCCTAGTGTATATATATAGCAATATTATGTCTGTAAATTATTAAAAGAGAGCAGATTATTATTTTTTTTAAATGGGAGATAGTTAGGCAATTGGTCAAATCTTCTGGAAAAGGGTTTTGGGGTTAATTACAAGCTGAAATCTATATTATGTGTCTGCCTGCCTCTTTGTGGAGGACCAATTCAAGGAGACTGTTCGATGAATGATTTAGGTCAGCTGGAAAAGTCTGATTCTCAGCGATCTATTTTCTTTGGAGAACAATCCATAAAGCTACTTTTCATGAAAATATCACCTAACTCACAATTGGGAAGTTCTGACTTTTTAGATGAAAATTTAGCTTTGGTTGTGCAATCCAAACTTGGGGGTTTCCACTAAAGATTGGAATGCAGATCCAGGAGCTTGGTTTCCTTCCTTGAATAAGGATGACTTTTTCTTATAATCCTGATGCTCAGGTGATGCAAATAGATGAATTAAAGAAAGAAATTAAAAGGACAAAAATAAAAGTAGAGAGAGACATTATGACCAAGTCCATAGATTGGAACAATAAATAGGAAATGGTTAGAGAAGAACCTTATCACTGAATCCAAACATGACAGAGGAACCCACATCAAATTTGTAGCTATCTCTTTCATAGAAGCCTGAGCTGCCACCAGGAATTACATATTTCTCCAGCACCAAAACTTTGGCATCTTTGACTCCCAATTGTGTTGCAGTCACCAGACCCCCAATGCCTAACACAATCACAATGGCATCACACTCCACATTATTATCATCTAAACCTTTGGAAACACCCTCACTTTCTCTTGTAGGCGCTTCTACTGTGATTGCCCTCCCACTGCTATACAGACGACTTCTCCAACCCCAAAGTCTGGCATGATTATTCTGGGGCTTTTTTCCTGTATATTGCTATCTCAAGTGGGTGTTATGAAAAGTAAATGAAGGAGAGAGTAATTAAATTGTGTATGCATGACTCAAGCCTTGGGGTCTTTGGAATTCTTGAAAAAAGAATTAAGAGCCATCGTAATCTAGAGGAAAAAAATTAAACCCAGAGATATGGGTTATAGTTCTTGATAACCAGGTTTATCATGGCAGTGTCTCACATGACTGATAAGAATGAGATAATTGAGATATTTCGAGGGACATAGAAAAGAACATTTCATGGTAGGTTTCTCAAGGTCGAGCCTAAAGCGAAGCTATGGGATGCAAAATGCCACACAGCTGCTATAGGCCACACACCCTCCTTGTAAAACGAGGCAGAAAACATTAGAACATGTTGAGTCACCTTTTTTTTTTTTTACTAGAGAGAATTTATTCGATTTAATCAAATTCAAAAAACTATACCAATGAACTCAAAAAGACTAAAAACTAAGGATCCATAAATTTTGTTTGTATAAAATTAAATTAAAAATCGAAACCTTTGTGTAGATGTAAATTTTTTCCGTGCACAAATCAATAACAAATTTAAGATCCATAAATTTTGTAAATTTTGTCTCTACAAAATTAAATTAAAAATTGAAATCTTTGTGTGAATGTAAATTTTTCCCCTCCACAAACTAATAGGCAAATATTTATAGGTGAAAACAATAGAATCCCTCCATAATAATAATAATCTCATCAATGAACTCATTCTCCATGGTAATCAATGTTTTTTATTGTCACATGAAATGAGCCTAAGACCACTCATTAGTTTTAGTAAAATACTTTATAGTCCTAATCCTATTAAACAACAATGAGTAAAGGAAATCTTCAACTCAAGAGAGAATAAAAAAAATCAATTTAAAAGAAAGGAGTAAAACACAAAAACATGATGATTCAATACTAAAGAATTTGTGTTGAAAATGATTTGGAGGGAAGAAATTTGAAGAAAAGACTTTGGAAAAATGAAATGTCTAAGGACAAAATGAAAGAAACTTGAGGATCATGACAAAAAAATTGTCCTCTTGAGTTAGTCATATACTTTTTTTTTTGCATTGAGAGAAATGTAAATATAAGGAAAAGAAAACAGTCTAAGGACTGTGCACAGAGAGCACCATACAAAACAAGTACTTATACTTATACTCAACACATATGAATATTAAGCATTTTTGAATTGGGAGTTTTCTTCTTCTTCAAATCTAATGTCACACACTAAATTTGACATCTTTATTTTTTTTAAAATTATTATTAGTAAAGATGAAATATAACAGCTATTTTATTTTATTTAGTTACATAGTGTAGAGTAAAAATTAAGAATTGTATAGTGGTTTTTTGAATTAAAACTTTAATAAGAGTTGAGGGATATTTATTTTACTAAATTTATATGGGGGACGTAATGCAGGAAGGGTGTTTATACAAAACAGGAGTGTACAACCAACAAATTTAAAAAAAATAAAAAATCAGTTCGGCTCCTCATCGCTACCCTCCATAGCGGTCGATTCCCCTAAATCCCTGCGCCATCCCTCCCAAGCAACCCTCATGTGCGATCTTTCTGTTTTCATCGATTTCATTTTAAACAGTATCAATTTTTTTTTTTACATCGGTTCATGTTTTAGTTTACTTTAGAATCTTTTAAATAGATTTTAAAAAATTATTTTTTAGTTTAGTTTTATTTTTTATGTACCTTTTCTTAGCTTTTTAGTTTAACCCTTATGACGGAGTTTTAATTTGGTTTTTAATTTTAATTTAGATTTTAATTAAAACTAGTATATATTTAGATTTAGTTTCATTTTAATTTAGTTTTTAATTTTAATTACTTTTAATTTTTAACTTTAATATAGTTTAAATTTAGTTTTTAATTTTAAACTAGTCTTTAATTTAGATATTAATTTATTTTCTAATTATACTTCTATTGGGATTCTAACGATGAGAACGAGGATGAGGATGAGGATGAGGATGAGGATGATGACATGACAGAGCTGGTCAATGAAGACGAGGCATTATAGGGTATTGAGGGATCTGGTGCCAAGCATGATGCCGAATAAAACAAAAATTGAATTGTGGGGAAACAAACAATTTTGGGGTTTTTATGTTTCTATTGTTGCACTTAATGGAGAGTTTCAATTTATGCCTTATTTTATAAGCTCTCCATTCTGCATTGTATTGTGGAATTTGTTTTGGAATTGAAACATATTGTTGCTCTAATTTGAATGTGTTTTAAAGTTAATATGTGTCATATTGTAATGGGCTTTTAGTTTCTATTCAGAATTTGTTTTGAGTATTTGAGTATTAGGAGATTACTTGGGTAGCATTTTTGTTCAAGGTTGCACTGTGAAATTTATATAAACTTTTAAGTATATTTTCACCTCTTTATTTATTAATATTATTTTATCTGTCATTAAATGCTATGTTGAATGCAGTCACCAAAACAATCATTTGCCCAACACATAGAGTGGACCGTTATGCTTTAACCCTTGGTTATGCCTTACCAAACTGGCCTAGGTTTTCTTTTGATGGTCTTAGTTATATTAGTTCTCCTTTTCAACAAGTGTAGCTATTACACCAAATAGCACAACATTGATTTGTCATTAGTTATAGACGCTTATAACTTCAGAGTTTAGCATTCTAATACCACCGAAAAATTTATAACATAACAGTAAATTTAGGATGGTGGCTTCTTATGTGGATGTGGTTTCTAAATAAAATAGATTTCTGCGTGTCATAGCAATTCTATGTTGAGAGCAACAATAGAAAGTAGAAAAATGTTTTAATAAATGAAAAAGAGATTCAAGAAATGCCAATATTGGATCCAACACAAGCAAGGGTAGGTTGAATGGTCAATGATTTTGTTTAACATTTTTAGTCCTTGCTCACCAAAATGTATTATCAACTTCTTAATGATGAGATTCAACATCTCTTCATCAATAATCTCTTGTTGCAAATTAAAGGTGCTCTTGATGCACAACCTTCCTCTCCTCCTCTTCCTCCTACCATATTTTCTTCTGATGACATCTCTAATAATGGCTACCATAGACCTTCATATGTGGAAGGTTGTGTAGCTATTAAGTTGGTGCAAGTTGTTATGTATGAAAATGACATCGGATGAAAGTTGTATAGTGTGTTAGATTCAATCAAATCCTTCTTTCACACATAAATTCATGGGCATAGATCGAGCTAAGTCATTGTTGTGATAGAGGACTCAGCTACAGGTCGACTGATGTCACTATGAGATGATTGGAAAGATAGAATAGATTGATATTTTGTTAAACCCTAGTCAGGTTAGGCCTAAAACCTTAATTATGCAAAATCATAAACAAACAGACGAAACCCAACAAATGCTTGCATAGGAAGACACTAAATGCATAATAGAAACATACTAGATTTTAACTTTCAGGAAGCGGAAACTTCGGGGACAAAAGAGTAGGCTCCCAAGTCTCATGTAGTGCTTTTTTTGAGGGCTTCAGGATAAAATATGCTTTAGACTACAACTTGCTTAGAGATTTTTGGTAATGCAAAACTAAAGGACAAAAGAGCAAGCACCCTTGTCTGTTTAGGGTTATTTTCTGCTATTTTCTTCAAATCCGAAATCCTTATGCTCTGCACTGATCTTATGCAACTTCTCTCTGTGAGAGCCAACACCTGTGGCCTACAATCATAAGGAAGATGGTTGGGGTTGTGGTGTTTAGGATCTTGCCTTGGTCAAGCCATGGAATGGCATTCAAGCCTTCCAACACTGTTGTTAGAGAGAGTGTGTCCTTGCAAGATAGAGGTAAAAGTAATTGATAAAATAGATTGATTTAAACACAAATAGATATCACCTTTGTAGGTATGAAACCCTCATAGAGATGAAGAGCCTTCAAATCATGAGGAGATGAATGATGAAGCCAAATCTGCAACAAACATGAACAAATACAACACAATACAACTCTACAACACAATGAAAGCCTTAAGTATCCTTAGCATGACATCACAAGCCTTAAGCATCCTTAGCATGAGATCACAAGTTCACATTATCCATCTCTAGGTAACATGAGTTCATTAATCTACTTAAATATGCATTCTCGCTAAACTTTCATAATTCAAACTTGATAGGTCGACAAGAGAAACCTTTTTAAAGGTCTTATGCTGACATTGAAATTCGGGACCCCGACAAAAAAGCGCTGGACTAGGGCGTAGGCACCCAAGTCCAAGGACCTATTTTGGGTCTAAATTAAGTTTAGGACTCACCCCTAGGTCCCATTTGTCATGGGTTTCGGGAAATTTTTCTCTAGGATTCATTTTAAACATGCATGATTAATCTAAAGGGACCTAGGAGCTAAACTTAGGAGGTAATTTAGGTCCTAGGGGGACATTTTATGACATAACATTTAGCCCCCACTTTAATGTATGCATGATCTCACAACCCATACATGCATTAAAGTACAGTCGAAAACACATCAAACACGCCAGGCACTTGAAGCTAAGACATACACCCAGATTGAGGAACTATTTCTAGCCCCCAATCTCAGGTAAGCACTAGAAAACACATCGCAAGCACATAAAACATGGAGAATACAGTTAATGCAAAACACAGAGAAGATAGTAATAGACATGCAAAACATGGAGAAGACATGAGAGCGGTCACGATGAATACACTGATATTTTATTTTTCATTTTCATATATATATGCATAGAAATAAAATTGCAACACACAATCCCAAAATGTAGGAGGGGTTTATCGCCACACCCTTGATACTACATATGGGGGGAAAACACACCATACAAAACCCAAAGTGTAGGAGGTGCTTATCACCACACCCTTGATACTACACCTAGGAGAAAAGATGTCATACAAAACCCAAAGCGTAGGAGGGGATTATCGCCACACCCTTGATACTACACCTGGGAGACAACACGCCATACAAAACCAAAGCATAGGAGGGGCTTATCGCCATACCGTTGATACTACACCTGGGGAAAACACACCATACAAAGCCCGAGTGTAGGATTGGGAAAAAATCAGCAAGGAATTACAGAGCCTATTGAGCCGGTAATGAGATCAAAAAATGAAGGCCTTGGATATAGAAGAGGTAAAGATGTTACAAGTTCAAACAAGTCAAATCAGGAAAGAAAAGGTATGCAATGTTCTTACTGTAAAAGACATGGACATGAAAGGGAATTGTGTTGGGATCTATACCCTTGTAAGTTCTATGGATTAAGGAATCACTCTGAAAAGATGTGTCGGAATAAAATGTGGAGGAGAAAGCCTATGACAGACTGTATGCAGATTGATTACGAATGAATTGATGGATCAAAATGGAGATATGTTACTTGTATGTTCAGAAGGTTGTATAGATTGAAGTATTCATGTGTTAGAGAAAAGAGGATATGAATCAGGATATAGAGAGAGAAGACCATATGCAGAGAAAAACAAGGATAGTAATTCATACTATAGAGGGAGATCTATGACAAGAGTCATAATTCTTATCACAATGAAGGATATCGAAGGAATGAAAGAGGATTTGCTAGAAGAAGAACCTGTTTTCAAGTTTGGAGGCAAAAAGAATCAAATAATGAATGTCAGCAAGAGGATACTACCAGAGGAATAGTAGAAGATGCAGAGATGATTTATGCAGAGGAAGAAGAACCTATTGAATCACTAAGTTTGGCAGAGAAACTTGAAGAAGGTGAAGAATTGATCTTAAGGAGAGTTGTGTTGTAGACTAATCATCTGTGGAACCAGTGCAAGAGAAATTTTGTGTGAACAAGTGTGAAACATAACAGGAAAAGAAATTTCATATTACAGAGAAAGGAGAAATGACAAGGTAAAAGTTTGTGTACCAGAGTGAAGTAAATGTGGATAAAGAAACAAGGAGCAGTATACGAGAAGTGTATGCGAAGAAGGAACTATAAGTTTTTGAAGAGTACAAAAGGATTTGCAATTAGAACCAGAGATTAGAAAGTGTTGCAGAGAGAGTTCAAGAATATATTGACTGTATCAAGGAAGTAACATGATTGTTCTGGAGGATACATGTATGTGTTGATTGACTCATAATTAATTGAAGTGGACATTGATCTTGAGGCAGCCTACAAGTGTTTGACAACAAAACACCAAACTCTGAGGTAGTTGCAACATTGTAGCTAGACTGCTAGACCACTGAACCTAAACCATTGCAAGATGAAGAATTTGAGGCATCTTGTGGAGAAGACTTGCTCAGACCACCGATCATTGAGGCAGTGCAAGGCTTGCAAGTAGACTGTCAAACCTAGACCACCAGAACATGAAGAATTTGAGGTAGCTTGCAGAGAAGACTTGCTCAGACCACCGATCATTGAGGTAGTACAAGGATTGCAAGTAGACCACTGAACTTATCATAAGAGATCACATTGATTTTGACATAATATAGACCAAAGTGAAGAGGCTCACTTTTCAATTAACATTGATAGTCTGATGCAGGAGCATCCAAAAGTCATTCAAACAAATTGAGACAGTTAAGTTTGAGTTGCAGAGTGCCAGGAAGTAGACCTTAGAGAGTACTACATTTTACTACATTTGCATATCAGAGCTTACGGAGCTATTTAGTTTCTATAACATGTCATCTACATCATATCCAAATTTAGATAATTTGGGTTCATTTCTGGAGAGATATCGCTATCAGAAGATTACCTATTTTCATAGCTTGCAAAGCAGTCAGTGTTTAGTTGAAGCCTAATGGGTTTGCAGAGCAATTCCGTGACTTACAAAGCCTAATGGAACATTATTCAAGGTGATTTAGGACCTATCTTACCTTCATGGAGAATCGCACCGAGTTTCATGCATTTGTGGAGGAATACCCTATGTGTTTAGGTCTGACCTATTTGTTTCTACACATTTCATGAGACAGATAACTCTTGGCCAGCTTGATAATGGTTTGAAGGCTTGTAGAGGATATAAATGAAGGATGGAAGATCGTTACAAGGTAGTGATCAAGGGTGTGAAGAAATGAAGCGAGAAGATGAGATGTTTAGATCCGAATGAGTAGCAGAACAGAAGGTAGAGCAAAGAACAGAAGAAGACACGGAGTAGGGGATTGAGAAGTAGAAGAAAGAAGACATGGAAGAATGAATCTTTTGTATCTCTGGTCTGCAACCTAGCATCTGAAAATCCCTAAAGGCATATGTAATGAGTTTTGAGATTCTAATATAATGAGAAGCAATCTTCGAGGCTGGGTGTTTCCCTTTGAGGGTTTTCTTATGATATATCTTGTGTCATGTGCTTATGAGTCTTTCTTATCTTTCTGTTGTTAGCTGTATGTTTTCATGGCATCTTTATTATGATCATGGTGTTAGTTGTTTAAGGCTACAAGGCTGGACAGTCCTCCATTGGACCCTCCTACCTTGTGTAACATCCACGTTCTAAAAACATAGTAAAACTGTAAATTTGCCATAGAGTAATTCAACAAGGTAAAAATGAGAGAAATTTTTTCTTTTATTTAACATATAATCAAGTAGCTACAATTACAAGATTTCTCTTTATAAAATACAATAAATCATATTGTCTTTCTCAATTACAATATCTGCAAAAGTAAATTAATTACATAAACAAATTTGGAATAATTACTACTTCTAAATATCTGACATCTTTATCACAAGCCCTGGCATGTTTCCTTCTTGGAGAGAGAGTATATTTCCAGTGATTTACCTCCATCCACAGACCGGCGGTCTCCCACACGCCCTACCCTTCATGAGCAATATATACCTTAGGTGACCAGTGGTAATTTGCCTTTCCTGAGTACATAGTGTTGTATCCTACACAACTCTATCAACCATACAACCCTAGATACCCTCTAGCTAAGTATGATTTCTGATAGATTGTGCAATCAAGATACAGTAAACCAACAATGCATGTAGAAAATGAATGCATTACTTTGGCCAAAGTTTTAATATCAATAACTTTCATAATGAACATGGTCATAGTGTTCACCCACCCCTACTCGACTTGGATAATGTCATATTCTTGCAATTTATCCTCACCAATGATGTTTTCGTAAATAGTTTAACATCTTGTCATGATACTAGTTTTCTTGACTTAGATAAGTCTATATGACATAACTAATCATTTGGTTTCATATTCAACTCTAGGGTTTCCATAACAACCCTTGAATAATACGATATTTCAAAAATATCCATAACTCATATCTATGAGACTAAGGTTTATAAATGACCCATGGTTTAACTATATTAACTTTAAGCATAATATGGTTCAGTAATAAATAATACCTCCTATACAAAGGAGTATGAATACTTTCAACTTACCTTTACGTGATGTCATTAACCATCACTACTTATATACTCATATATGATTCTAGATACAAGGTCATTTCTTGATAGGTTTAATCTATTCCATCATAATGGTTTACTATAATGCTATACTCATCAAGATTAAAAGAATAGACAATAAAGATGGTCCTATGATATTTATTACATTTTCCAAACTATCTCTAGGGAGCCTTTCTTTTGAGTACTGAACTCTAGGCAGTGAGCCTGAAGGCAAGTGCCTTCTCATTCTTTTAAGTACTTTTAACAGGGTACAAATCTTGTGGGCTAACACCCACCGTGGTTTTTCCCTTAACTAGGTTTCCACGTCAAAAATCTTGGTGTCTAATGTCTTGATTATGTTTTTGCTTATGTGATGATGTTTCATGCCTTAATGTTTACATCATTAATCAATTTGCAAGTTGTGAAAGAAGGCTAAAAGTAAGAAAAGGTTGAATTTTGTGACAACTGATTCACCCCGCCCTCTCAGTTGTCCGGTCTAATTCCAACAATTGGTATCAAAGCCAAGTACCTCTAAAAGAAGCTTGACTACTTGAGGAGATCCAAGATGTCGTCTTACAAGAAGGAAAGCCCAAGATTTGATGGAACAAATTACTCCCTCTAGAAAGTATGCATGCAGTGTCATATGGAATGTATGGGTGATGTCTTTTGGTTAATAACCAAGAATGTGTATAAGATTCCAAAGAATGGACCTTCAACTATAGATGAACTCAGAGATGTTGAACACAATATTTAAGCCAAAGAAGCATTGTTGAGTGCCCTATCTAATATCAAATTGGAAAATGTCCTGGATTTGAAAACTGCTCATGAAATCTAGAATAACTTGGAAAATCTGTATGATGGTGACAAATATGTTAAATGCGCCAAGCTATAAATCCTGAAGGGTAAATATGAAAGATTGGTAATGAGTGAAGATGAAAAGATTACTTCCTACATGCAGAAAGTAAATGAACTTGTGACCAGTATCAGAAATGCAGGTGGAGTATTGGAAGAATCAGAAATTATTACCAAAGTGCTTAGATCCTTACCTACAACATACAAACATAAAGTTGTAGCCATCAAAAAAATTAGGGCAGTAACAATTGTCACAAGGGATCAGTTAGTTGGTAAGCTTTCAACATTTGAAATGAGTGAGTTTGGTGATTCTCTCCCTAAGTCTGAATCTACATTTAAGGCTAGTGTGTATGGAAAGCAAAGATATGATCCGGGTGAAAGTTCTTCAGGAAGCTCAAATAGATTTGTGAAGACAAGTAAGGATCTTGAAGATGATAAAATTGAGATTGCCAAAAGAATACAAAGAGGATCCAATAAGTATGAAGGAAAGTTGCCACTCAAATGTTTTGCTTCTAATAAGATTGGTCATTTTGCCTCAAGATGTCTGGGGAGGTTTTCAAAACCAAACCCTAATAGATATAAAAGTTAGAAAAAATGTTACTATGTCCAAGAAGATGGAGAAGGAGTCATAGATGATGAATATGATCATGGAGGTTCCACTAAAGATGATTAGGTGTTCATTGCTATCAAGAAAGAAGATCCGTTGTCTACTGAATCTGCTAAATGTGCAAATATGGAAAGTGCCTTGGCTACTCAATTTGTTGAAAAGGATGAATGGGTGATTGATAGTGGATGTTCTCATCATATGACCGGTGATAAAAGAAAGTCTGTAAGATTTGAAAAATATGAAGGTGGGTTTGTAAAATTTGGAGACAACTTAGCTGGTAGAATTCATGGCAGAGGATCCATCTCTTTTGATGGTAAGAATAACACTAATGATGTTCTGTATGTGGAAGGACTGAAGCATAATCTTCTCAGTGTTGGATAGTTGGTTGACAAGGGTTATGATCTTCGATTCAAGGATGGAAAATGTAGAATCTTGGAAAGCTCCAAAACTGAAATTGCATCTGGTACTCAAACTAGAGGTAACATCTTTCATTTTAGTAGTTCTAGAAAAATTTGTTTGATTGCTCAGTCAGATCAAAGTTGGCTATGGCATAGGAGGATGTGTCATGTAAATTTTGATAGCATTGTCAAGATAAGTTATACTCAGGCTATAAGAGATCTTCCAAAACTTATGAAACCTGATAACATGTGTAGAGAATGTCAATTGGGAAAAGAGAACAAAATTTCATTCAAAAGTAAAGAACAATTTTCAAGTGAACGGTTGGAACTTGTGCATACTGGTCTATGTGGTCCTGCTAGAATTAGGAGTGTGCAAGGAGTCAGATATTTTATGTTGCTGATTGATGATTACTCCTGGATGATGTGGGTAATGTTCTTAAAAGAAAAATCAGAAGCTCTTAACAAATTCAAGGTATTCAAGGGTATGGTGGAAAATAAGATTGGTGTGAAGATAAAGTGTCTAAGATCTGACAGAGGTGGAGAATTTACCTCCGGTGAGTTTGATTCATTCTATACAAAGTATGGAATAAAGAGATAGTTATCTGGTCCTAGGACTCCTCAACAAAATAGAGTTGTGGAAAGAAAGAACTGGACTATTCAGGAAGCTACCAAGACCATGATGTTGGAAGCAAATGTTCTTCAAGTCTATTGGAGAGAAGCTATAAGTACTATTGTCTACACTCTTAACCAAGTGTAGATCAAAGGAAATTCTGGTAAGACACCTTATGAACTATGGTTTGGTCATCCTCCTACTGTAAGATACTTTGGAGTTTTTGGCAGTAAATGCTATATCAAAATAGATGAGGATTTACGCAAGTTTGAAGCAAGAAGTGATGAAGGAATTTTTCTGGGTTACTCTACTCAAAGCAAAACATACCAGTGCTTTAACAAGAGGTTGAAAAAGATTGTTGAAAGTGTTAATATCAGAGTTGATGAGAGAAAGGAAGGACATTCTAGATCTTGTGGATATGATTCAGATGACCAAGATGAAAATCCAAGTCAAGAAAGGCAAGTGTAATCTCAGATTTAGATCCAGATTGATCCGGATAATCTAGTAATTCAAGAAGATAGTGCAAAAGTTGAGGAACAAGCTCAAGAAGTAGAAGCTCAAGCAATTCCCAAAACCCCCAGGTATGTAAGGATGAATCATCCTAAAGATCAAATCATAGGAGATAGAAATAAAGGTGTTCGAACTAGGAGAAGAGTTGTTGAAGATCAAGAAGAGATTTGTTTAATTTCAAAGATTGAACCAAAATCAGCAAGTGAAGCCTGTAATGATGAAAACTGGGTAAAAGAAATGGAGGAAGAATTAATGTAAATTGAAAAGAATCACACTTGGGATCTTGTCTCTGGACCTGAGGACAAAAATGTCATTGGAACTAAATGGGTCTTCCAAAATAAACTAAATGAAGATGGTGAAGTTGTAAGAAATAAAGAAAGGTTAGTATGCAAAGGATATTCTCAAGTGGAAGGAATTGATTTTGAAGAAACTTTTGCTCCAGTGGCAAGAATAGAGGTAGTCAAATTGTTTCTTTCTTTTGCTTCTTATAAAGATTTCAAAGTCTATCAGATGGATATCAAGTTAGCATTTCTAAACGGACAGTTAGAAGAAGTTTACATTGAGCAACCAGAAGGATTTCAATTGTCTGATCAGAAAGACACGGTTTGTAGATTAAGGAAAGCATTATATGGACTCAAACAAGCCCCAAGAGCCTGCTATGCAATATTAGATAAGTATCTACTAAAGCTAGGGTATAACAAAGGCATTACTGACAGTAATCTTTACTTCAAGATTGATCATGAGAATATTTTGATTGTTGAGGTATTTGTTGATGATATCATTTTTGGTGGAAATGAGAGCATGTGCAAAACATTTGCTGATCAGATGCAAAGTAAATTTGAGATGTCCATGTTTGGCGAGATGAATTTCTTCTTAGGGCTACAAATCAGTCAGTCAGATAAAGGTATCTTTATATCTCAGTCTATGTATGTGAAAGAATTGTTGAAGAAGTTTGGAATGGAAGATTGAAAGCCAGTAGGTATGCCTATGCTAACTGGATGTAAGTTGAGTAAAGAAGATGACTCCCCTAAGGCAAATTAGAAAAGTTATAGATCAATTATTGGAGGACTACTCTATTTGACTCAAACATACCTGATATCATGAATGCAGTTGGGCTTGTCGCTAGATTCCAAGTTGATCCCAAGGAATCCCATGTTGTAGCAGTCAAGAGAATTTTTAGATATCTCAAAGGGACAATTAATTATAGATTATGGTATCCAAAGGATGATGACTTCACTCTTCATGCATATACAGATGTTGATTGGGCAGGAGATGTGGAATTACAAAAAAAGCACTAGTGTTGGTGCATTCTTCTTGGGAAGTAGATTGGTTTCTTGGTTGAGTAAAAAGGAGGCAATTTCCCTATCTACAACAAAGGCTAAGTATATAGTAGCAACAAACAATTGTACTCAAGTCCTATGGATGGGGCAAATGTTGAAGGACATTAGAATTGTGTTTAAGGAGGCTGTCACAATCTTTTGTGATAATTCAAGTGTAATAAGTATCTTAAAGAATCTGGTGTTCCATTTAAAGACAAAGCATATATCCATCAAGTTCCATTTCTTGAGAGAGAAGGTAAATGAGAATGAAGTCAAGTTGGAGTTTGTGTCTTCAAAGGATCAGATTGTGGATATTTTCACTAAGCCTCTTCCCAAGGATACTTTTGAGTATCTTAGAGAGAAGTTAGGGGTTATTACCCCTCCTAATCAGAATTAAGATGCACTAAGGTGCATCCGTCTAGTGGAATTCACAGTCACATCTTGTGATCCAGATTGATGTTAAGGAGATACTACTCAGGGGGAGTAGTCAGTATGAAATTTTGGATCAGTATGAAACAAAAAAAGGAGAAAAGATTGCAAATATGTACCCTTTGCCATTGATGTCAAAGGGGGAGAGAAGTTCTTGTGAAAAACTAGTTGCTGATGAAAGGGGGAGCAGTAAAGAAATTGATTGTAGAAGTTATAAAAGAAAGGGGGAGAAGGTCTTGTCTTGATGGTCAAATAAGTTTTTCACATCATATGTTTCTATCAATGACAAAGGGGGAGATTGTTGCAAATATGTGCCTAAGTGGTGTTGTCATTGATGTCAACATATCCTTGTTGCCATTGGTGTCAACTATATCCTATTTTGCTGCCTATATACAAGACTGGATTGTTGAGGATATTGATAAAATTAATTAGGATCAATGTATGCAGACCATATGGTTGAATAGAGGATTGTCTAAAGAAGCTCCAGTTAAGTTTTGAAGGGTTCGCATGAAGATTTGAAGAAGCTATGGCCATCTGAGTTGAACCAGTTTTGCAGTGTTCAGAAGAGACAAAGTGGTAGGAAAGAGGTCTAGATTATTCTAGATATGTCAAATGATGATCTGTGGATCTAGAGGCATGTTTGGGAAGTCAGTGTGTATTATCCATTCAAGTGGTTCGTGGTTTGGAGGTCCACACACAATTTTTCTAATGTGACAGTCATGGCAGATATTGTTCTTGAGGTTCTGGAGGAAGATACAACCGATTCTGATAATTTGGAGGAGTACAAATGTTTTTGTTAATTTCAATGTGCTTGTGGAGGTCTCTGGATCATGTGACTACTGTGTTGGAGGTCTGCATTGAAGTCTGAGCATGTCAAAGAAGATTTCCCTCTTGGTGTTGCTGTTCTTCCCAGTATTGGCCGGCCAGATGATTCAAGCATGTTGCGGATGTTCTAAAAGCAATTCTATGGAGAGTGGCATGTTTATCAAGGAATATTTGAGTCCCAGTTATGTTTGGGCGACAGCTTAGTGATTCACACTAAGTTAGTTGTTTGTAGTGCCGACCTTGATGTTCATTCCAAGGTTGATGAACTGTATATATACTTGTTGATGAGTTGGGGAAAATTATCCTTGAGCGAAAATATAAATCCGAAGAAAGCAGAGTACAGTGAAGAGTTAGTGAAGAATAATTTGGAGGTAGAGCAGAAGTTTATGAGCATTCAATGAAACTCAACCAGGCATGAAGTAGATGTTATTTCTCAGTTAAATCTTTTTGTGTTAAACTTAAATTTCTTATAGGCAGTGAGCCTTTCTTTTGAATAGTGAGCTCTGAGCAGTGAGCCTAAAGGTAAGTGCCTTCTCATTCTTTTAAGTACTTTTAACAAGGTACGAATATTGTGGGATAACACCCACCGTGGTTTTTCCCTTAACTAGGATTTCACATCAAAAATCTTAGGGTCAAATGTGTTGATTATGTTTCTTCTTATGTGATGTTGTTTCATGCCTTAATGTTTACATCATTAATCAATTTGCAAGTTGTGAAAGAAGACTAAAAGTAAGAAAAGGTTGAATTTTGTGACAATTGATTCACCCCCACTCTCAGTTGTCTGGTCTAATTCGAACAACCATAGGTTACCAAGAATCTAAGTTCTTTTTGATAACGAATCATTTTCGACACACACACACACACACACACATATATATATATATATATATATATATATAAACCAAAAATGGTTTTAAAATGATAATATCACCATTTATTACTCACAACTAGTAAGTTTTCCTATCAACTATCATTTGTACTAATTTCAACAGAGCTCTATGTCATGATTACATTATATCTATAACGTCGACTAGCCTCATATTGAAACTTACTCTTTGAGGCGTCTAGTTTACAAGGCTTTCGATAACTATGTTATCCTTCTTCAAGTATGTCATTACAAAAGTCATTCAGTTGTCCATATGATAGTTTGACAAGTATAACAGTTTTAAAACAATACGAATAGGGTCGGCCTTGTGAGATAAGGAAATAGATTTCATTGTTAATGCTTGCATCGGCCTTTGCAGACTAAATCTATGCTTTGTGGTTTTTACTAAGACAACTAAATAGTCTTACAATGACTCCATATCCTATTTGACATAGTCGACTCTCTTTGTTTTGAACAATTACAATGAGCTTAAGGAATAAACTATACAGGCATAAATGTTTACCCTTAACCAGTCAATGCAATGGACATAATAAACCTACTATTCTTCATTACCTTTTCAATGCTTAAAACACAGGGACATTACCTAGTAGCGACACCCTTGGCTGAGAAAGAGTTGCAGATAATAATGTTTATGTGGTCACCCAAAACCAACCACATTATCTTATTCTTCTCACTCGATATCTCCCTGCTCACCACGAACTCTCTTCTCAAAGTGTATCCTCTAATGATAATGTTTTTGCAAATAACATAACACTCAAAAGGTCATGCCATCGACTCAGCTGATTTGTGCCTAAAAGGACTTGGCAAAACTCATAATGAGTCACCCCCACTTTTGTTCCCACTCTTTGCAGTTTGAAAACACATTAAATTCAAAGTAGTCCACTTGATGATTATGTTTTGAACAACCGATAGCTAATAAAATGCAAATCTCAACATATGTTGATGATGTGAATGTCCTTTGTGGGAGCTCAATGAATGTGGTTAGAATAACCACCACTCCTCTTATAAAGAGGCCGACAAGACATTTAAACCATCATTGAGCATTTAATAATCACCAAGAGTGATTCGATCCACTATTCATCTACAATGAAGGCACTCCAAAATATATGCCTACGAATACTCAGAAGAGTAAGCATTATTAACATTCATGAGGTATTATCCTCAATTGATAATTACATATATATAGTTTTTTATACAAATAAATATGGTTCAACATGGCACCTATCCTAAGTGATAGTTTAAGCCTATGATAATAGCAATAAATTGAAAGACTTACGAATATTGTGGAAGGGTTGAGCATGTCTTCCCTGCACAGTCTCTCAATAAATCATGTCAACTTATTGTGACGAGATCGTTATTTGACATTAAACGTCAACAATAAAACCTTAAGTGACTCGAGAATAATAACACAACCATTTTACGACAATGGCGTCGTAATATTTACGTTAAACATAAACGGTCACAGTTCTACTTAGACGACGTCGTTTACTTCACAAATGACTATGTCGACTCACAAACGACTTGACTAGAAAAAGAATCAAAGATATCAACTACCTGTCGATTAGATTCAAAAGTTTACTGACAAGACATGACTTACCTCTTACGATACCAGTTCACATTTTCATTAAACACTTATACTCGTTTGGCAAATAATCACTCGTAACTCGAGCTCTCTCTCTCTCTCTGAGAGTCATCTGAAAAACCTATAATCCTGTATCAAACTTGAATTCAATAGATTACGATCAATGCATCATTATTCAAATAATAAACCAATTTCTCATAATGTAATTATTAAATCGACAATAACATAATCATTTCCATAATTCCATAAATGATATTCAATATAATCTATATCTTTCCTTGACATTAATCTAAACATCAAGATAGATTTACTTATATCCAAGTAAAAGTAAAAAGTATAGCAAGACAAAAATTGGGGATGCAACATATCCTTCCCCTAAAGATTCATTGTCCTCGATGATATAAAGTATCAAAATGTAACTAAAAAGGAAATTCATTGTTTTCAATTGGTAACAAATTAAATAAATGAGGAAAGTTTTGATAAAATTCATGGTAATCCTCCCATGTAGCAGTTTCCTCAGTATATTGGTCCCATTGGACCTTGCATTGTAAGACCTCTCTGTTACGCAAGCGGAGCTTGCATGTTTCTAACGCTTTGAGTGGCTCGATTGTGACCACCCCTGGGTCCTACATCTGTAAAGAATTCCAATTTAAAATATGGTTATCACCTGCAGTATATTTCTTTAAATAAGACACAGGAAAAACATTGTGCATTCTAGACAAAGCTAGTGGTAGAGCAATTATATAGGCAACTGGATTGACCACTTCAAGTACTTCAAAGGGTCCCACATAACGAGGAGCTAGCTTTGAAGATTTCCCAAACTTAATAGAACTTTTTTGAGGTTTGACTCTCAAAAGAACTTTCTCTCCAACGGAGAATTTTCTCGATACTCGCTTTGCATCCACATAACTCTTTTGTCTATCATTGGCTTCTGCCAATCTTTTTCTGATTAGCTTAATTTTCTCTTCCATTTCAACTAGCATTTCTGGTCTGATGCTAATCCTATCTTCTAGCTAATCCTAGCTTATAATAGTTCGACATCTTCTTCCATACAATGCTTCAAATGGTGCCATCTTAATAGCGGAACGATAGGAATTGTTGTAAGCAAATTCCACAAGTGGTAAGTATTCCTCCCACTTATATTGCTGATCCATGCAATACATTCACAACAAATCTTCCAAAACCTGGTTAACTCTATCAGTTTGTCCATCTAGGATTATAAGTTGTACTCACATTGAGTTTAGTCCCTAGTGCAGAAAATAAAGTTTGCCAAAACCTTGATGTTATACGCGCATCTCTATCCAAGATAATCTTTTTAGGGAAGCCATGCAATCTAAACACCTCTTGCACAAATTTGCAATCTAACACTGGTACTCCATTAATCAAATTCCCTGGTAGCAACGCCCTTGGCTTAGAAAGAGTTACAGATAATAATGTTTCTATGGTCGCCCGAAACCAACCACGTTATCTTATTCCTCTCACTCGATATCTCCCTGCTCACCGCGAACTCTCTACTCAAATCGTATCCTCTAATGATAATGTTTTTGCAAATAACATAACACTCAAAAGATCATGCCATCAACTTAGCAAAACTCATAATGAGTTGCCCCCACTTTCGTTCCCACTCTTTGCAGTTTGAAAACACACTAAATTCAAAGTAGTCCGCTTGATGATTTAGTTTCAACCGATAGCTAATAAAATGCAAATCTCAACATATGTCGACGATGTGAATGTCCTTTGTGGGAGCTCATCGAATGTGGTTAGAATAACCACTACTTCTCTTACAAAGAGGCCGACAAGACATTTAAACCATCATTGAGCATTTAATAATCACCAAGAGTGATTCGATCCACTATTCATTTACAATGAAGGTACTCCAAAATATATGCCTATGGATGCTCATAAGAGTAAGCATTATTAACATTCATGAGGTATTATCCTCAATTGATAATCACACACACACACACACACACACACACACATATATATATTTATTTATACAAATAAATATGGTTCAACATGGCACCTATCCTAAGTGATACTTTAAGCCTACAATAATAACAATAAATCGAAAGACTTACAAATATTGTGGAAGGGTCAAGCTTGTCTGCCCTACACAGTCTCTCGATAAACCACATCAATTTATCGTGACGAGATCGTTATTTCATGTTAAACGTCGATAATAAAACCTTTAAGTAACTCGAGAATAATAACACAACCATTTTACGACAATGACATCGTAATATTTACGTTAAACGTAAACAGTCACAGTTCTACTTAGATGACGTTGTTTACTTCACAAATGACTATGTCAACTCATAAACAACTTGACTGGAAAAAGAATCAAAGATATCAACTACCTATCAATTAGATTCAAAAGTTTATTGACAAGACATGACTTACCTCTTATGATACTGGTTCACGTTTTCGTTAAACACTCATACTCGTTTGGCAAATAATCACTCGTAACCCGAGGTCTATATCACTTTCCTTGAAAGATACTCTCTCTCTCTCTCTTTTCTTTGAGAGTCATCTGAAAACTTGTAATCCTATATCAAACTTGAATTCAACAGATTACGATCAGTGCATCATTATTCAAATAATAAACTAATTTCTCATAATGTTTAATTATTAAATTGACAATAACATAATCATTTCCATAATTCCATAAATGATATTCAACATAATCTATATCTTTCCTTGACATTAATCTAAACATCAAAATAAATTTATGATGTAGGAGCATCCAGGGTGTAAGAGCAATCTTGTATCAACCAAAAAAAAATGTTGTTTCTTTTCAATAAGGGCTAAATTTGGCAGGGTTACTATTTTTAGTAAGTTTGCATTTGTGCACAGTTGGATACAAAATATTACACGGACCTCCAGAATGGTGAATTGAAGCTAATGGTGAAGAAATAACTTCACTATCATTTGTCATTTGTGAGATATTAAAATTTCAAATTCCAAAAATCCTATTGAAATATTCAAAGTCAAATTTGAGGCACTTAGAGGCTCCGGATGGGCCCGAAATTTGGTGGGAAACCCAAGCAATTTACCTTTAGGTATTGCTTGTGCACAACTGTCTTTTTGAGAGCTTTCCAAAAAGGTATTATAAATGAAAATCCAATGGTTGGATCGAAAGTTATGGCCTCGCGAAGTTGACCTATTTTTGGAGGGATATGTAAATTTTGAAATTAAGCTGGTGGCCACTAAAAAGGGCTATATATGACCATTTTTGGGAACCCTTGGAGTAATAGAGTTAAGGGGGTAGGTGTAGAGTCAAAAAAAGGCAGGAAAATAGAAACCCTAGCTGATTTGGGGGTTACAGAAGGCTGAAGATTCCAGAGTCTTGAGAGATGGGGCTGTAATTTGTTGCAGCCTATAGGGGATTCATCCTCTTATTGTATTTGGGCTTCTGTAATGTAATATTTTACCCATATTAATAAAATATCATTCTATTTTCTGTGTGCAATTTATGTTATTGTGTGTTTTATGATTTACCCCCTTCATCAATTTACTTATATCAGATTGTCTAAAGGTGACTAACCAACAAGAACTTTGGTTTGTTTGTTGTGTGATCTTACAAGTTATGTGGTTTAATCATCCATGTTGAGTGAAGTTTTGATGATGGGATAGTGATCATCCATGCATGTTTGAATGCAGTTTTGGTGACAGGATAGTGTGCAGTTATAGTGCAGTAAACATAGTTACTGATCTCATGAGTGTAATGGAATCTTGTTCAGGTGATAGGAATTGAGTCATTCTTTAGTCATGGTGAACAAGATGACTAAAAGATAGAATGGTGAATGCAAATTAGAGTATTTATGAAATTGAAGATCAGGCTGACTAGAAGATATAGGTTTGTTTAAATTAAAGATTTAAACAAAAGAAAATGGCACCAATTGTATTTTACAAAGCTAACTTTTTTCAAATATTGCTAAAGGCCAACTTGTTGTTCTTAATAAAGTGATTATCATATACAAAGAAGTTCGAACCAAATGTGTTAAAGGGTATGAAGAGGTGTGGCCCAAAAAATAACAAGAGATGACTTATGTGTGAATACATGTGACAGGCATAAGGGTTAAAGTAGATGCACTCCAAAGGGATGAGGAGAAATTAGTGAGTAATGGAGCAATGTGTTATTATATGAAGTGTAAAGATCTGAAGAAATACTATCATGAGTAGAAATTGTGAGTGAGCATATGCGAGCATAAATGAGAAACTAAAAGAGAGTACATAAGCTAGAGAATGCAATATCATATGAATTGGAGCAGACCTCAAGAAGATATGTACAGACTGATCATCCTTGGCACCAAAATACAATTTGAAATTTGTAAATCATTATTTAAGGAGAAGTAAGTGTAGAGAGTAGAACATGAGCAACAATTTGTCTAAGTAGCAGTGATCTTGTATTGTAGAAATAGTGATGAAGTATTTAACAACCTAGTTAGGGTTTTTGAGAAGAGTGAGAGACTGTATACAATCAGTCATAGCTTTTGTACTCCAGGGATTGGGTTTTTGGTAGAACGGGAGTAGAGAAGGATAGTAGAGGATGGTGTGCAGTTGAAAATCAAGAATGAAACATCAGAAGACATGACAATATAATGACAGTAACATAACAATATGACAACAACATAAAAAATGTATCATCATACTACAAAAGACTACGATAGTAGAGGGTGATGTGCATTTGGAGATTAGGTATGATGCATTTGAATTGATGACAGTAGCATAGCAAACTTACTTTCAAATTGCAGAAGAAGAGTAACAGTATAAAGTTGGAAGAGACATCAAAATCAGTCAAATAAAAGTCTGAGACAACAATTATACATTATAGAGGTTGGTGCCTCAATTGGTTTGTGTTGTAGCACATTATGGGATTGGTGTCTCCATTGGGTTGGTGCCCATAAAGTAGTACAATAGGGGGTTGCTACCTCCTTTGATTTGGTGCTCATAAATCAGGGGATTGGTGTTTCCTTTGGGTAGGTTCCCATAAAGCTTGTTGTAAACTTCATACTACTTTGTGAGGCTAGATTTTGATAGTAGATCCAAGCAGCTATTTCATCATGGTTTTCCCATATTGGGTTTCCACGTATATCTTATGTTATGTGTGTGTTCTCATGTTTTCATTGTTGCATTTATTTGAAAGCATCTAAAGTGAAAAGGTTTAAGGAATACTAATTCACCCCCCTCTCAATATTGCATCATGTTCAACAATTAGTATTAGAGTTGTTGGTTCCTTATTATAGGTTAACATCTAAAGGTAGATCTTGGATTGAACACAATGGCTGAATAGGAAGGATTCTCTTCTAACAGAGCACCACTTTTTGATGGATCTAACTACTCTTTTTGGAGTATAAGGATGGACGCCTATTTTACCTCTCTAGGGTATGATGTTTGGAGATCATTGATTGATAGTTAAAAAGAACCCACAACTCCTCCAACAGATTAGGCTGAGAAGAAAGAGTGTAAAAATAATGCCAAGGCAAAGAATGCCATCTTTTGTTGTCTAACCAACACATAGTTTGTCAGAGTAATGCAGTGCAAGATAGATATTTAGACATATAGCAAAAGCTCCATAACCTATATGAAGGATATGATAAGGTAAAACAATCCAAACTATAGACCTTCAAGGGTACGCTTGAAATCTAAAGATGAAAGAAGAAGAGAACATAGCTGACTATCTACTCAGAATAGATGAAGTTGTGAATGCAATCAGAGGTCTTGGTGAAGAGGTAAAGGACACAGTAATTGTTAAAAAGGTGTTGAGATCACTCCCTCAAAGATATGACTCAAAGGTCTTAGCTATAGAAGAAGCCATGGATTTGAATAAACTCACCATGGATCAACTTTTTTGCTCTCTTGCTACCTATGAGATGAGAAATGCAAGAAAAGACACATCTAAAAAGGAAGTTGCATTCAAAGCTAAAAAGAAAGAAGAAGCATCTAATCCAAGCAATGGATCTGAGGAAGAAGAGGTAAACTTTGTAAGAAAGTTAAAGAGGGGTTCGAGTAAGTACAAAGGTAAGTTGCCTTTCAAGTGTTTCAATTGTGGTAAAATTGGCCATTATGTATCTAAATGTCCCTTTGGAGAAAGTGAAGACAACAAGGGTTTCAAATGGAATAAATTCAAAAGGAACAAGAAAGGCCTCTACTCTAAAGAGGATTGCAGTTCATTAGAAGATGCGGATCATTGATCATCAGAAGATGAAAGGGAAGAAGCCCTATTCATGGCTATGGAAGTACTTGATAATTTAGACAACACTGACAAAGATGAAGAAGACATAATAGTATTTGATGAAGAAGATTGTGAAGTTGATCTTGAAGGTGCACTTATATCTGCTCTTGAAGACCTGAAATCAATAAGGGAAGAGAACAAGGAACTAAAGGCCAAGCTTGAAGATTCAGAAGAAACCATTGCTAAATTGAAGATTCAAATTGAAGAAGCTAAAAGGGCTACAAACATCCTAAATACTAAACTCAATGCCAAATTAGATGAATGTTCAAGACTTGAAGAAGAGATTGTCTCTCTAAAGAAAGAATTGGAAAAGGTACATACTAAGTTGGGTAAAAGTATCAAGAACTATGACATTCTTGATGGTATAATTAATAATCGAAGACCTCTATTTATAAAGACAGGATTAGGATACGATGATAAAGTCACACAAACTGTTGCTCCTACAGAGAAGACTAACTCGGTAAAGGCAGTGCCAAATGAAGAAATTCTAATAAAGAAGGAGAGTAAGAAGATTGATGAAGTTGACTTCATCCATGTCATCTCTCAAAGGAGAAAATTTAGAAAGTCATTTCCTCCAAAGAAGGCACACATAACCAAGCTCCAAAATTCTTTTTATGGTTATTTCTTTTCATGCAATCATTTTGGTCATAGAGCAAGAGATTGTAGAACACATATGTAAAAAATAACTTTATTTTAAACAAGAGTACAAGTCCCTATGTGTTCTCATATAGGAATTCATTTGTTCCTTTAGTATATTATGATGTTATATGCTATAAATGCAACAATTATGGGCATACAACATGATTTTGTAGAAGTTGTTTTGTGAAACCACCTAGACAAAATAAGAAAGTGGATGCTCATCCTAAACAAAAGAAAGAACCTACAAAAATCTGGAAAAGAAAGAAAGAACTAGAAAAAAAAGGAGAAATCTATGTTTGTGATTCACGCACAAGAACCATCACTAAGTGCATAAGAAGAAGCATGAATTGAGGGGGAGCTAATCATTGCACTATCATTCAGCCCCATGAAGAAGACAAAGAGGGTGTAATAGATGGAACCTAAGTAGGAGTTGGAAAAGCTTAAGAGTAGAGATGGGTACTTGTTGAATTTAATACTGTACAAGAGAAGCTAAAATGAAGGAACAATTTGTGCTTCTAGAAGAGGCTTATAAAAAGTTGTAAAAGCAATTTTAGGACAGTATAGATGATAGTGGAATGATTGTTTTCAAATTCGAAAGAGAGAGGCCTGCTCACTTTATCTTTGGGGACTCACTATTGTATTTCAAGAATCATTATCCACATACTTATGATTTTGCAACTCAAAAAGACAATTCATCTTGTACAGATGTTGTTCATATTGAAGAGATGGTGACTCCTATTATGCTTCTACTGTTTGGTTAATATTTATAGCCAGTATAAGCTTGCATACAAGAAATAATTCAAAAGTACTAAATTTAAAGGTTTATGATTATTCCAGTTATTCTATGTATGGAGGGCATTTGCAAAGCATCATCTTGTGTTACAGGAAGAAAGTGTGTCTGATAGTTTGTGTGGCAGAAGATATAAATCCAAAGATCAATTTCTACTATGTTAATATTTCCATGTCTAGTGTCTTCCATTTCAAATGATAATAGATAAGACTAAAGTCACAATACTTTCTAATGTTGTTTCTAGTTCAGGAGATCTGTGATTTTAACTAAGGATTTCTACAAGATTTGTGATCTTAGAACCATCCATTTATCTTTCATGATTTCAGGCCACTCTCAACCATTTATGATAGTGGAGCTAGAGAAATTTTCAAAATTAAATCCATCAAAAAACAATCACAAGGAAATCTCTCAATGAACTGTTAATGCTGACCAAGATCATATGTCTACAAAAAGGGAGTAGAACAACATGGGTTCTTTTTCAAATAATCTTCAACTTCTGGAACACAACACTAAAGTAATGGATGATAGTTGTGGTGAGATTGTATATGAACAAAAATTCTCTACAAAGAAACCTTAAGAGGTGAAATCTACTTTAATGCCAAATGTTTTTGCAAGGAATGAATGTGAAGATATTTTTCACTTGATAAAACATGAGTTATATGAGGACAAAGATGATTTACAGAGGTTGAATTTTATGCCCTTGAAACAAAATGCATCCAGTTCCAATGCTAAAAACAAGTTAAGGCGATAAAAATCTCTAATCAAAGAAAGAATCTCATGAAAGTAGTGCAACTGAAGATAGTCATAATATGGAAGGACAAATACTATGTCCTAATGCTAAGCATGATGATGAGAATTTAAATTTCAAATTTCCTATACAAGATGCACTTGATGTGAAGGTTGAAAAGAATCTGGGGTAGCCAAAAGATGTTTCAGATTCAAGAAATTTAACATCATTTCATAATAATGTTGTTGAAGGCAAGAGTAATTTAGAAGTTTGATTGTTGGTTTCAAGTCTAATGCTTCAGAAAATGAGGTTTCTATTCGCAGTCCAGCTTGTTCTTGGATGGTGGAGATTAAATGCATGAGACCACAAAGATGAAGTAAACCATAAACACTCAAACAAAGTACAATTCAAAACATGTATGACAGGTCGGTTGAAAATGATGCATGGCAGTATTTTGAAAGACAAGATATAGTGAGAAAGGTGACAAAATAGTCATCAAATACATAAGAAGTATGACACATTGAGAATGGTGATAATCTTCAAGTTAGGGATAGCCACCTACATTGATAAAGAGATAATGAACCTTTCATAGACTCAAACAACATCGAATAGAAAAGTTATAGGATGACAATCAAAAGACCATAAAGATGAATGACATAGTGTTACGAACCATTTGATGACAAAGTGAAAAGTTGTAGAGGTTATAGTAAAAAGATGGAAAATAATCTTGAATTGAAGACTGATATGACAGTGACAGTGATGTTTATCATGAGCATAAATAGTCTCAAGTCAATAAAATAGGATAATTCAAATAACAGTCATCACGTCCAAAAGGATAGTCTACATAAAAGCTTAAGGCACATCAACACATGACAGTTAGAAGAAGAAATGGATGGTAGTTCTGAATAATGAACGTAAGAGACAAGCATAAAAGGGGAATGGTCTACATGTACATGGGGAAATCATCCTAGTGTTCAAACACACAGTCCTAAGGAAAGGATAGTTAAGAATGATGCTGTGGCCATTATGTCACTATGGAATTCAATGAAAACTATTATGCAAGGTAAAGGGCTTACAAATAGTCAGATTAAGAGGGCAGAGGCATACAAATCATGTAAAGGCTTTAAGGTCACGAAACCTATCTAAGGTTTCAAAGGAAATTTTTAGCGATAGAGAATAGAGAAAAGGAAGCTTGATGAGCTACAATGGTCTAAGGATACTAGCAAGCAAATGGAACTCATCATATGAAGAAGATGGCATATATTGGAAAGACATTATGTCACAAGAAACCAATGACAAAGTTTGTGAAAAAGATCAGCATGATACATAGTGGTGATAGTCCTTGCAAGATAATGATAGTGTTTACAATGTTCCTAACACTATGTTACATGTGACAGTTTGTGAGAAAAGACTATACAAAAAACAATGACAAAGGCAATCATTTTAGTTTTCCATATGGTTTTACTCTATCTTCCCTAGTTGATATTGTTGTAAACCCCAAAACAAGGCCAAAAGCAAATAGTGGTATTAACTATTGAAAAGGGAAAATAATGCTCAAAGGTGCAAGAATGGTAAGCTTAATGAATTGTGATCAATATGCTCATAAATTTTAATCAAGATCTTTATGGTTTTCATGAGGATTCTGCAAGCTCTATTGACAGTTTCAAAGTCTGTATTTTCCTTTGTTGCATCTGGGTCGCATAGAGAAGAAGTTTCCACCATAAACACATTATTTGGATCAATGAACAAGTGAAGGATAGTCATATGAGAAACAAAGACATTGTCCCTTATGATAATCATATAACCTAAAGTATTTCATGGAGAGTTATAGCAACTGGGAAAATGATGACATTGATGTCAAGATAAAGAGTTACATAAAGTGGAAGCCTTACAAACAACATGAGTATCATAGAAAGGAGGGACAATTACATCATGAATGAGGAAAGTTTGTTACATCCCTTTGCCCTTGATGTCAAAGGGGGAGAGATTCAATATTAGTGAATGGAGAGGATTAAGAGTGTTTCCATCAATGACAAAGGGGGATATTGTCACATATATTGTCATTGATGTTAAAGAAGGTGTGAAAGACAATTTCATTGATGTCGTGGTAGATTGAAGGTGACTGTTCCAGGTCAAGATACATGTGACAGGTGACTGTTCCAGGACAAAAGACATGTGGTGGCTTGAAGATGCTTGGCCAATACTTGAAGGTGCTTGGTCAATTGAGTTTTTATTTTTTGTCATACTATCATTAATTTCATGTACTGTGTCATATCATCATTGTTGATGTCAAAGGAGTTGTAAAATACTATGACAGTCTGAAGGTGACTGACCAACAAGCACTTTGGTTTGTTTTTTGTGTGGTTTTACAAGTTTTGTGGTTTAATCATCCATGTTCAATGAAGTTTTGATGATAGGACAGTGATCATCCATGCATGTTCAAATGCAATTTTGGTGATAGGACAATGTGCAGTTGCAGTGTAGTAAACATAGTTACTAATCATGAGTATAATGGGAGCCTGTCGAGTATATTGTGAGTGGTGACATGATTCATGAGAATGTGCAGCAAGAGATCATCAATCATTGTTCTCTGATGTTTAAACACTACATTTGTTTAGGTGACAAGAACTAAGTCATTCTTCAGTCATGACGAGAGGAACTAAATGAGCCAACTAAAAGATAGAATGGTGAATGCAAATTAGAGTATTTATGAAATTGAATATTAGGCCAACTAGAAGATATAAGTTTGTTTAAAAATTAAAGATTTAAAAAAAATAAAATGGCATCAATTGTATTTACAAAGCTGACTTGTTTCAAATACTACTAAAGGCTGACTTCTTGTTCTTAATAAAGTGATTATCATATACAAAGAAGTTCAAACCAAATATGTTAAAGGGTATCAAGAGGTGTGGCCCAAAAAATAACAAGAGATATGACTAATGTGTGAATACATGTGACATGTATAAGGGTTAATTCAGATGCACTCCAAAGGGATGAGGAGCAATTAGTGAGTAATGGAGCAATGTGTTATTATATGAAGTGCAAAGATCTAAAGAAATACTATCATAAGTAGAGATTGTGAGTGAGCATATGTGAGCATAAAATGAGAAACTAAAAGAGAGTCCATAAGCTAGAGAATACAATATCATACTAATTGGAGCAGACCTCAAGTAGTTATGTAGACCAACCTGTTAGGGTTAGCCGACAGAAGATATCAATTAAATGCAAATAAAGATTAAACAGATAAATGGAAATACATAGAATTAACAACAATGAGAGACAAGTTTTAACGTGGTTCACCCAAACTCGGGCTACATCCACCAAATAAGGAGTCCAATATTATTATCCAGTAAATCAAACAGATTACAACCAGCAATCCCTGCAACTCAATACTGTTGCAAATGCTACATACAATATATCAAAACCCTAACCCTTAGCTACTTTTTATTAAGCCTTTTTGTCGGTTACAAAAATAGGGTTTTCTTATGTCGGTCACAAAAAATAGTATTTTTTATGTCAGCCCTAAAAAAAATTTCTTGGGGGCTGCGCCCCTAAACCCTTGCTTCTCGAGGCCTGGCCCAGCCTCGAATCTTGGCAAGGATACATGGCTAGTGTACAGTACTTTTCTGATTAGTCGCCACCTACCAACAATCTCCCACTTGGAGACTGATCCTAGACGACACCGTTGCATGTGCAGCTCCTACTGAAAATAAGCACCCTGGACTCTATTGTTCTATTTTTAGTCTAGAAGACCAACCGAAGTTGAAGAGGAGCTTAGCTTCTCCCTTGTCACTGCCTTTGTAAACATATCCGCTGGATTTTCATCTATATGTATCTTTTCCAGTCTTAACTGTCTATTATCCAACACCGACCGAATAAAGTGATACCACAACTGTATGTGTTTGGTCTTTGAATGCAAGGCAAAATTCTTTGCAAGATGTATGTCACTCTGACTATTTGTATACAAAGAACTATTAGCTTGTTGTTTACCCAATTCTTCCATGAAAGATTGCAGCCATATCATCTCCTTACTTGCCTCTATTGCAGCTACATATTCTTCCTCTGTGGTGGATAAAGCAACCACCTTTTGCAACCTAGAAATCCAACTCACTGTTGTTCCACCTACAGTAAAGACATAACTTGTAGTACTCCGTCTGGTATCAATATCCCCTGCCAAATTTGAGTCTTCATAACCTACTAAATCAGTATTAGAGCCCCCAAAACATAAGTGTTTATTAGATGTACCTCTCAAATATCTGAAAATCTATTTTACCGCATTCCAATGCTCAAATCCGAGATGACTCATATACCTGCTAATAACTCCGACAACATGTGCAATATCTGGTCTCATGCATACCATGGCATACAAACTTCCTACAGCTGAAGCATATGGTACCTTAGACATTTTTTCTTCCTCCTCTTGTGTCTTTGGACACATCTCCTTAGTCAATTTCAAATGACTAGGCAAATGTGTGCTGACAACTTTTGCATTCTCCATATGGAATCTCTGCAACACCTTTTCAACATAAGCACCCTGAGATAGAGTCAATTTTCTGTTCTTCCTATCTCTGCAAATTTTCATACCAAGGATTTGTTTTTCTACCCCCAAATCCTTCATATCAAATGACTGTGCTAGCTGATGTTTTAACTCTCTGATGTGATCCATGTTAGACCCAGCTACAAGCATGTCATCAACATATAAACATAAAATAATGTAGCTGTCATTATTCAACCTCTTAAAATAAACACAATGGTCAGAATTACACATGTTGTAGCCTTGCTCAGCCATAAAACTATCAAATTTCAAATACCATTACCGAGGTGCTTGTTTCAGGCCATACAAACTCTTCTTCAATCTGCACACTTGTTTCTCCTTACCTTTGACATGAAATCCTTGTGGTTGTGCCATGTATATCTCCTCCTCCAAATCACCATAGAGAAAGGCAGTTTTCACATCTAGCTGTTCCAAATGCAAATCTTCAGCAGCCACAATACTTAAAATAGTATGAATAGAAGTCATCTTGACAACCAGAGAAAATATCTCATCAAAATCAATGCCCTATTTCTATGCAAATCCGTTTACAACTAACCTGGCTTTAAATATTTTCTTACCTCCATCTTCCTCTTTCAACCTGTAAACCCATTTGTTTGGTAAAACCTTTTTACTTGCAGGTAACTTACATAATTCCCAAGTCTAATTTTTCAGCAAGGAGTCTATTTCTTCTTTCATTACAAGCTCCCACTGAACCTGTGTATCCACCTGCATAGCTTCATCATACCCTTCTGGTTCACCAGCATCTGTTAACAAAATAGAATATAAAGAGGGAGAAAACCTTTCAGGAGGTTTACTTATCCTTGTTGATCGTCTAACATTCACTAGAGTTTGTGGTATTTCTGGTTGCTGTTGCGGAGCATGAGGAACCACTGGAACATCACTATTTGGAGTATCATCCAGCACCACATAATCCTTTTCTTTCTTCTCATGCTGCTGCAACTAATCTTTCTACAACACTTTCTCATTGAATATAACATCCCTGCTTCTCACAATTTTTGATTTTCAAAATCCCAAAGCCTATAACCAAATTTATCAATGCCATATCCAACGAAGATACATTTTTTTGATTTTGCATCTAGCTTGGTTCTATTTTTAGAATCTATATGTGCAAATGCTTCACAGCTGAAGTTTTTCATAAAAGAACAACTCACCTTCTTACCTGTCCATGCTTCCTCTAGAATACCACAGCCCAAAAGAACTGAAGGACCTCTATTAATTAAATATACAGTAGTGTTGACAGCCTCTACCCACATGTTTAAAGGCAGCCCAGCATGCAATCTCATGGTCCTTGCACACTCCATTATTGTCCTATTCATGCGTTTAGCCACTCTATTTTCCTGTGGAGTCCCTGGAACTATTTTCTGCCTACGAATTCCATTAAAGGAACAATAAGCTTCAAATTCTTTGCTGCAATACTCACTGCCATTATCAGATCTAAGATAATTTAATCTTTTACCTGTCTCATTCTCAACCAAGCTTCTCCATTTCTTAAATGTTTCAAATACATCAGATTTCTGTCTAAGGAAATAAATCCAGACCTTCCTAGTTGCATCATCTATGAATGTAACATAATACCGAGAGCCACCAAGAGAAGATACCTGAGTTGGTCCCCATACATCTGTATGCACAAACTCTAAATTTTTATTTTTCTTTTGCTTCCCATCCTTGAGAAAACTGACTCTCTTTTGTTTACCATACACACAACTTTCACAGAAATCCATATTAATACATTTTAGACCTGGTAAAACTTTCTTAGAATGAAGTATCTTCATACCTTTTTCACTCATATGCCCAAGTCTGTTATGCCATAGTGTTGTCTCAGAACCTGCAGCAACTTTTCCAGTCTCTTCCTGCAAACCTGCAGCAACTGTTCCTGAACCTGTTTATTTTTTCTCTGTAACAACTAAAGTAGAAGGAACAGTATGACCTGTATAAAGATATAAGATGCCTACTTTCACACATTTTTCTACTACTAAGGCACCTTTTGAAACCTTCCAATTTTTATCAGTAAATGTAACAGTGCAACTTTATTCAGTTACCTGCCCTGCTAAAATTAAATTCCTACTGAGCCTTGGAACATGCCTTACCTCTTGTAGTAGCCAATGATTCCCATTCTGCAACTTAATCTTGATTCTTCCCTTTCCAACAATCTGACAAGGTTCGTTATCTCCCAAATAAACTAGCCCAAAATCCCCTTGGACATAATCAAGAAAATAACTTCTATGGGGTGTAGCATGAGATGAGGCCCCTGAATCTAAAACCCATGAATCATCAGCATTATCTAGGGAAAGAATCAAAGCATCATCTTCAGATTTATTGCTTACCACATTTGCCTCCTTATTGCCTTCTTATTTGTCTCCTTCTTTATTTTTCTGAGACTAGCAATCTTTCTTCAGATGACCTGGTTTCCCATAGTACCAGCAATCCTTTTGTCCTCTGGTTTGGGATCTTTTATCGTTTGATTTTCCTCGTGACTTCCCATGACCTCCAGAACCTTTTCCTCTCTCCTTTGATCTGCCCCTACTCTCTGCATTCAAAACACTGCCTGATGTGGATCCACCTGAGCTTTTCTTACGAATTTCCTCACTCAAAATAACACCAATAACATCATCAAATTTCAGGGTATTTGAACCAGAAATAGAGTTACTAACTGTCATTACCAAACTATCCCAGCTTTCAGGCAATGAACATAATATCAAGAGAGCTCTAACTTCTTCATCAAATTTTACATTTAAAGAAGTCAATTGACTGACAATTGTATTAAATTCATTTAAATGACCTGTCACAGATCCACCTTCAACTATTTTCAAATTAAACAAACGCTTCATGAGAAATACCTTATTTGAGGCTGAGGGTCTTTCATACAATTTAGCCAAAGCTTTCATCAGACCATCTATTGTCTTCGCTTCCGTTATATTGAATGCCACCGATGGTGCCAGGCACAACCGAATGGTTCCTAGTGCCTTTCTGTCAAGAAGATTCTAATCCTCATCAGACATTATTGCTGGTTTCTTGGATACTCCTTCCAACGGCATCCATAAATCCTTTTGATAGAGGTAATCCTCCATCTGCATCTTCCATAACTGATAGTTCTGCCCATTGAATTTATCGACCTTCAATTTACCCTCATCCGCCATTGCTCCCACTCAACCGTGAGACTTTCCTATAGATGATAATTAAACACAACCCACTCTGATACCACTTGTTAGGGTTAGCCGGCAGAAGATATCAATTAAATGCAAATAAAGATTAAACAGAGAAATGGAAATACACAGAATTAATAACAGCGAGAGACAAATTTTAACGTGGTTCACCCAAACTCGGGCTACATCCACCAAACAGAGAGTCTAATATTATTATCCAGTAAATCAAACCGATTACAACCAGCAAATCCCTGCAACTCAATACCATTGCAAATGCTACAATACAATATATCAAAACCCTAACCCTTCGCCGCTTTTTATCAAGCCTTTTTGTCGGTTACAAAAAAAGGGTTTTTTTATGGTCACAAAAAATAGTATTTTTTATGTCGGCCCTAAAAAAAATTTCTCAAGGGCTGCGCCCCCGAACCCTGGCAAGGATAAATGGCTAGTGTACAGTACTTTCCTGATTAGTCGCCAGCTACCAACACAACCATCCTTGGAACTAAAATGCAATTTGTAATCTGTAAAGCATCGTTGAAGGAGAAGTTAGTGCAAAGAGTACATCATGAGCAACAATTTGTCTAAGTAGTAACTTGATCTAGCATTGTAGTAGCAGTGATCAAGTATTTACCAAGGGTTAGGGTTTTTGAGAAGAGTGAGAGATTGTTTGTAATAAGTCATGGTTTATGTGCTACAAGGACTAGGTTTTTGGTAGAAAAGGAGTAGAGAAGGACAATAGAGGATGGTGTGCAGTTGAAAATCAAGAATGAAACATCAGAAGACATGACAACAGTAGGACAACATCATAACAGTATGACAACAAAATAACAAACTTATCATCAGACTACAAAATACTAAGACAATAGAGGGTGATGTGTAGTTGGAGATTAGGTATGATGCATTTCAATTGATGATAGTAGCACAACAAACTTACTTTCAAATTGTAGAAAAAGAGTAACAATATAAAGTTGGAAGAGCCATCAGAATCAACCAAATAGAAGATTGAGACAGTACTCATTATACATTGTAGAGGTTGGTGCCTCAATTGGTTTGTGTTTTAGCACACAAAGGGATTGGTGTCTCCATTAGGTTGGTGCTCATAAAGCAGTACAACAGGGGGTTGTTGCCTCCTTTGAGTTGGTGTTCATAAATCAGGGGATTGGTGTCTCCTTTGGGTAGGTGCCCATAAAGCTTGTTGTAAATTTCATATTACTTTGTGAGGTTAGATTTGGATAGTAGATCAAAGTAGCTATTTCACCGTGGTTTTTCCCATCTTGGGTTTCCACGTATATCTTGTGTTATGTGTGTGTTCTCATGCTTTCATAGTTGCATTTATTTGAAAGCATCTAAAGTGAAAAGGTTTAAGGAATAATAATTCGCCCCCCTCTCAGTATTGGATTGTGTTCAACAACTACCACATGGTGAGTACGAAATCGAGTGTTTAAACAACTATTTTAAACACAATGGAGTACTTTCTTATAAATTTAAATAATTACTCTATTCAATGAAAAAACAATTTATATAGATTAGGGTTTTTCTTCAAATTCTAACCACATGAGAAACCTACTTAAGC
This sequence comes from Cunninghamia lanceolata, assembly GCA_027924645.1. NCBI lineage: Eukaryota > Viridiplantae > Streptophyta > Pinopsida > Cupressales > Cupressaceae > Cunninghamia > Cunninghamia lanceolata. The sequence continues at coordinate 1,593,295 of BSBN01000295.1, forward strand.
ATGGATTTTCTAGTGTAAATTAACTTAAGTTAATATAATAGTTTATTTTTAGGTCTATAATTTTATAAATTTTTATACCTAAATAACATGAAAATCATGTTTTATTAATATGCAAAATCTCATTCCATAATGCAAGGAGAAAATATATGTTATATGAGTTTCACTAAGAGGTAGTCACATATTTTAAATAAGTGACCTATATTCTAACTCATAAATATCTTGGAAGCCTAATCCATGTTGGAAGCCCATATAAACATAGAAAGTATCACCACTCAAAGGAAAAAATTCACTCTCAAATACGATTGCCAAAAAAAATATTTTAGACATTTATCATTTAACTATGATAAAACATATTATAAATGTGGTTAGAAAATTTAATTATTCTTTGAGGTGTTTTTGTGCTTTGTTGGCCCCTTTGCTTGAGCTGAAGGTCAATAAAATAGTTTTTCATAGAAAGTGATCATTTTAGACATGTTTTAAATACTTGGGTATCAAAGAAAATAAAAGGATTAAAATTTAATGAAAGATACAATTACTTAACTTCAAATAACATATTTAGATCATCAACTAAAAAAATAGAAGATTATAATTTTTTTACAATTAAAATTTAAATGAGTAAGATGGAAACTAATATGATGAAAACATTTGTATAAATTGTCTCATAAATCATATAACAATATGGAACAATTTCATCATATTCAATTATTTGTGTAAGTTAGAAAAATAAAGTGAAATGTTAGGTGAGATGTAAACTTGATAGGAACATGAGAGATAACAATGGAGTGAAATTCAAGGCCTTTCTAAGTTAGTCTCATGAAGGGGAATTAATAGAGATGAAATTCCTTAATACAACTTTCTGTAATGTCCCCTTCTAGATTTTCCCTAGATTAAACTCTACAATCATAATTATGATACATTAGGGTTAGGGGGATGACTTACAAGTAGTTATTTCTTCATTATGCTCTTGAATAGAACTCCTACAATCATCACATAGAGAACACAAGTACAACATATATACATATAAACTAATGCCATTGTTAGGGTTAGCTGGAAATATATCAAGCTCATAATACAATTCCAACACTATTGAGATAGGGACATGATAGGTTTGACCCAGCCAACCCATACTAAGCCCAAGAGTGGAACTTTGGCCCTCTTGGCTTTGGTGGCAAGACTTAGACATCCACCAAAGTGGGGTACTTAGCAGAATGTTGGTCTTACTTCCCTATCCATGCCTTATCACTTATAATTAATAACTCGTCATAGTAGGAATGGTATGGGGATCATAGCGGAGTTCTTAGTTTATCCAATCTAAGCCCAAGAGCGAGACTTTGACCCTCTTGGCCTTGATGGCAGGGCTTTGACATCCATCCAAGGTGGGGTACTTAGATGGAAACCTTATACCCTCTTACCTATGTCTCCTTCCCTTCCTCCATGATGAGGTTCCATATATTTTATATATATAAGATATTGATGCATAATAAAACAATATCATATACTATATTATTATCTCGTATTCTATACATGATTCATTATACATAAGTAATATAAATTGCAAGTATATTAATTCTTGATTGCAACTATATTATCAGACTTACAAATTATTATTAATATATGTTACTTACTTTGACTCTAAGTTCTTTGGCTACTGCTCTTTTTGCAAATCTAAATATATGTATTTATGGGATACTCTTTTTATATTTTCTTCTCAACCCCCCTTTCCTTCTATTTCACAACCTTTATTTATTTCCCTTCGAAGAGGCATGACTCTTATTATTTTTATTACCTTATATTAATTCCCTTTTGTGGTAAAACTAGTTCTAACCATACGTAACTCCGTTAGGATAGGTTAAAAGATGTTTATTTATATTATTTGTATTTATATTATATCATTATAATAAATGATATATTATTTATTTTATATTCTTTATATTATATCGTTTATATCATAATAAATGATATATGATTTATATTATATTATTTATATTTATATTACAATAAAAGATAATAATAATAATATTTGTATTTATATTATTGGATATATATTTATAATATATTATTTATTAAATAATACATATTAATAATATATTTTAAATAAATATATTATATATTTAGTTTATATAAGGCTAACTTATTATTTAAATCAATGATTTAATTATAAATCATTATAGGGACATGATACTTTCCAAGCCTCATTGCCATCACAAGCTCTCATAATCTATTTATTGCAAAGCTGTTGAGAAGGGATATGTGATTTATGTCAAGGATAAATGAGCATGATAGCTTAATAGAATAAGCTATAATATTAAATTCAATAGGAATTCATTATTATCCATTGATAAAGTACATAATAAATGGACATATAGAATGATAAGTGCTATATGTGGTAAGTCATACTTACTAAAAAAAAAGACATCCACATCTAAACCAAGATGGGTCAAAATCTCATTTTTTTCTTATTCTTAGTGTTCATATTAAGATTGATTATTTATTGATCATTTGAAGAAACTGTTATATAGTCGGATCCTTATAGATGATCATAACCATTATACCACTTAGACATAAATTTATTCCAAACTACCCTTTCTTGTCATCTACAACTTAAAAATGCCTAGTTTTTAAATACAACCAAAAACCAAATTGTGTCATATAAATATTGACTGTAGAGATAGGTTGTTGCATGAAAAGTATAATTCTATGAAATTCTATGGAATGACAAAAAAACATATTATTAGATATGTTGAGAGATTTCATCAATTCAATTCATACAATATTTTTTCAATATTATAATGATAGAAAATGAGGACTAACACAAAATCTTAATGATCACACTAAATGTAAGCAAGTAAATGAAGCCACTAATCATATAATTCTATTAGCATTTATAAATATTAACAAATGCCAACTCTTAGTAACAAGAAATCCATTTATATACTTTTGACCACCTTTTGCTTTGAACAATTTCATCCAATTGACATATACACTGCTAATACTCTTCTAGAAGACAATATTCTTCTTAACATCCTTAATGACAAGATATATTTCTTGACTTATTGTAACATTTTGAAAGCTATCCATAATCCATATGAAAAAAGTCAAATGTTAATCACAATTCAACAAGATCACGTACTCCACATTTCATTAACAGTTGGTCAAGATCATGTCCTTCATATTGCATTATCAACATAAGACAAATGTTAATGAACATATGCATTTTACATAATAGTAAAAACTATCAATTTCCAAGATCGAATACTATCTAGCACAATTGTTATAAGGAAAGAAGAATACTATAACAAAGTTGCCTAACATGTGTACAACTTTGAAGAACAATGTTTTTATTTAAGTATATTGACACCACAATTAATAGAAAAAATATTATTCATCACCTTTCACATCATAAACAACAGTGTTCTTATATTAATTTTAACCACTAATTGTTTTCCCTTAGATACCTAACTTTCACAAAATAAATATTTTTAAATAAAAAATTTACCCATTTTTATATTACACTTTCTTTAAATAATAATATATATTAAACTATTGACCAAAATATTTTTAATAAAATAATATGATAAAATTTTATTTACACTATATAATAAATAAAAAAATTAATAAAAGAATTAATTATATTTTAATATAAAATATAAATGAGTAAGATGGAAACTAATATGATGAAAACATTTGTATAAATTGTCTCATAAATCATATAACAATATGGAATAATTTCATCATATTCAATTATTTGTGTAAGTTAGAAAAATAAAGTGAAATGTTCTGGGTGAGATGTAAACTTGATAGGAACATGAGAGATAACAATGGAGTGAAATTCAAGACCTTTGTAAGTTAGTCTCACGAAGGGGAACTAGTAGAGATGAAATTCCTTAATACACTTTCCAAGCCTCATTGTCATCACGAGCTCTCACAATCCACTTAGTGCAAAGCTGTTGAGAATGGATATGTGATTTTTGTCAAGGATAAATGAGAATGATAGCTTTTAGGAATAAGTTATAATATTAAATTCAATAGGAATTCATTAATCCATTGATAAAGTACATAATAAATGGACATATAGAATGATAAGTTCTATATGTGGTAAGTCATACTAAAAAAAGACATTCACATCTAAACCAAGATGAGTCAAAATCTCATTTTTTTCTTATTCTTAGTGCTCATATTAAGATTGATTATTTATTGACCATATGAAGAAACTGTTATATAGTCCGATCCTTATAGATGATCATAAGCATACCACTTAGACATAAATTTATTCCAAACTACCCTTTCTTGTCATCTACAACTTCAAAATACCTAGTTTTTAAATACAACCAAAAACCAAATTGTGTCATATAAATAGAGGTAGATATAGGTTATTGCATGAAAAGTATAATTCTATGAAATTCTATGTTATGAAAAAAAACATATTATTAGATATGTTAAGAGATTTCATCAATTCAATTCATATAATAGTTTTTCAATGTTATAATGATAGAAAATGAGGACTAACACAAAAGCTTAATGATCACACTAAATGCAAGCAAGTAAATGAAGCCACTAATTATATAATTCTATTAGCATATATAAATATTAACAAATGCCAACTCTTAGTAACAAGAAATCCATTTATATCCTTTTGACCACCTTTTGCTTTGAACAATTTCATCCAATTGACATATACACTGCTAATACTCTTCTAGAAGACAATATTCTTCTTAACCTCCTTAATGACAAGATATATTCTTGATTTATTGTAACATTTTGAAAGCTATCCATAATCCATATCAAAAAAATCAAATGTTAATCACAATTCAACAAGATCATGTACTCCACATTTCATTAACATTGGCCAAGATCATGTCCATATTCCATTATCAACATAAGACAAATGTTAATGAACATATGCATTATACATAATAGTAAAAACTATCAATTACCAAGATCAACTACTATCTAGTACAATTGCTATAAGGAAAGAAGAATACTATAACAAAGTTGCCTAACATGTGTACAACTTTGAAGAACAATGTGTTTATTTAAGTATATATTAACACCACAATTAATAGAAAATATATTATTCATTACCTTTCACATCATAAACAGCAATGTTCTTATGTTAATTTTAACCACTAATTGTTTTCCCTTAGACACTTAACTTTCACAAAATAAATATTTTTAAATAAAAAATTTATCCATTTTTATATTACACTTTCTTTAAACAATAATATATATAAACTATTGACCAAAATATTTTTAATAAAATAATATACATAAAATTTTATTTACACTAAATAATTTAAAATAAATAAAATTAATTATATTTTAATTAAAATAGTTATATTTTAATTAAAATAGTAAAATCAATTCTTACCTTCCTTGAATATTCCTTTTGTCGTGGCCAAAAATTGTATCGAAGCATCCTCTTTACATGTAACGAAATGTATGTTAAGGAAAAAAGGTCAATAAAACCTTTATTCTAAATTTAAATAAATAGGGAGTGAAATTTTCCAATATTAAAAAGTGAAGGAAAGGATCTTACACAACCATATGCCCTATGTCTACACATAACACCAAAGCTGCTACAAGACCTCCTTTAACCTGATATGGATGTGGGGATTATTAGCTTTGATTTTATTCGAATCTTCCCCGCCTTCCTTTAACCTCTCCTCTAACTCACCACTTGCCTGCCTCGCCCCTATTAGCTTTAATCTGCTCAACCGCTCCAATTACTTATCGATAGTAATTCCAGCCGTTGCATCGCTTCCTCTTCCAATGCCGGCAACTCCTCCAAAAGAGGGAAGTCTTTAATCTCCAGCCTAACCAGCTTAGGAAATCCCCCACTCTCTCCAAACTCCTTTGGCAGTTCTGTGCATTTCGAATTACCCCACAAATTCAATGATTGTAAGTTGGGCATCTTTTGGAGCGATGGATAATCACTGCACTCCTGCAATGAAAGTTCTGTCAGATTTTCCATTCCACATATCCCGCTTGGCACAGGGAAACGCCTTAGATAAAGTCGTTGAAGACCTTTCATAACTTTCATTTTCTCCGGGAATACTGGAAGACTGGATTCTTCTGCATCATCCTCCATTGCAGGAATGTCATTCCGTACTGCCAGAAATCTCATTTTGATCAGGCCGTCAAGGATACCATCTTCTACATTTCTCAATCCCCGTACATCTTTTAAACAAAAATGTATTTCTTGGAGATTGGTCAAATTGCCAACATCTTTAATATTTAAAAATTCATTCTCTTCACTACACAGTGGGAAGCAACTTGATCTGAGTGTCCTCAGACTGGAGAGCCTTGACATTCCCTTGGGCATATGACTGTTATAAAGGTCATTTGAGCATCCTTGTACATCGAGATAGGAAAGACATTTGAGCTCACCTATCCAGTCAGGTACACGTTGTAGGCTTGGGCAGTCAGAAACATCAAGAAACTGAAGACTCTTAAGTCTTCTAACACAATCCGGCACCTCCCTGATCTGTGTGTAAGACAAATTCAAAACCTTAAGAAGTTTCAAGTTCCCAACACATTTTGGCAATGTAGGGATGGCAGTGTGGCTTAAGTCAATAACCCGGAGTACTCTTAGATGATCAAACAAGTGTTGTGGAATACTTGTGATGTCAGGATTCTGAGAGAATGACAGTGTGCGGAGAAATCGCTGGCAACGAAAAGGCCTTTCTGAAATTGCATTAGTAGCTATACCTTTTTTAGCTAATAATAACCTGCGGCAGCTTGTTTTTTTGGAGGGAAGATCAAATGCACACTCATGTTCTTCACATATATTTACAACCAAATCAAGCAACAAGTCATGTACAGTGTAGCAAGATGTAACTCTGTCTACTTCGAGCAAACATAAATTTTCAAGTTGATATAAATAATTTAAACCAATATCCCACTGTTCTCTGTCATTTTCTTGTGGAATGAACCCTTCTGCTATCCACAAATATATCACATAGTCCTTGTGTATAGCTGTCTCTATTTTAAAGGGAGAAAAAGCAATATGTGTGTCCTCTGGAAAGAAAGAAAAATAAGCAAAGCAAGATTTCAAAGGGAGAGGAATAGAGTCATAACTCAGCTTTAGAATCCTCATGGTGGGGTCCTCTGCATTTCGGAACTTTTTTAACTGCCCCAATTTTGACTCCCAGTCTGGTGTGAGGGAAGACTTGGCCATGGATGCCGCAACTGTCTTTACGGCCAGTGGCAACCTCCCACATTCTTCTTCGATTGGCAACGGCCAGGCTCTCCAGGTGCTCAGGCGGGCTATTTCCCTCACGATCTGGGAAGGCAAAGAGACAAAACAGATTCCAACTGTTCTGTTGGGACAAGTGTTGCAACTCATAGACATGGGCACTCATGTTTTCAGCAACATCTCTACTTCTAGTAGTAACTACTATTTTACACTGGTTATTGCGGACAGTGGGAAGCCCAAGCCCTGATATCAAGTTATCTTGTTCGCTACTCCTCCACAAGTCATCCAGAACAATTAAACAACTTTTTCCCTCTAACTTGTCATGTATCGACTGAGCTGCTAGCCTATCAGTTATACTGCCTTCTATTTGTAAATTAATTTGGAATGCTAGGTCACCTTGCAAACTCCTAAGAGAATAAGTCTGTGAAACAGAAATCCAGGCAGAACACTCATACCTATGTTTTATTCTGTTGTAGACATGGTGCATGAGGAATGTTTTACCCAGCCCGCCCATTCCAACGACGGCAACAACTCCAACAGCAGGATTCTCTAACAATCTCAGAATTTCGTCCACCTTGTGGTCTATAGCCACTGCTGGTGAATCTTTCTGAAAGATACTCCATGTTCTCAACGCTGCTCCTCTTGCTCTTTCAGATGTACTAGTTGATGACTGATTTAAATGCAACACATCATGGAAAAGCTTGAGCTGCTGTGCCTCTTGAATAGTAGAGCTAATCCTATCTTTGAGGGCTCTAATCCTCTTCCCCATCTTACACCGAAAGACTAATTGACTACAATTGTACACACATGATTGACTGGTATTTGTATACAAATGCTCAACAGCACACTCATCAATTATATCTTCTGCATCAAAAGCAATATTCCTCACTTCTGCCAGCCAATCTTTCACATCGGCATTATGCCCAGTTTGCTCATCTGCAGCTTGTAGAGAAGCACATATCTTTCTGAGCTGCTTCTCCAACCATTTAAAGTCATTTTTGAAATTGAGCAGCAGAGATGCCTCATTCAATGCTTGCTGTGCCGCAATCTCGCCAAGCTTTCCCAACACACCGTTGGCAAGCGCAATAGCAAGTCCAGCTGCCATCTTTGATTTGTTACAGACTCTGGATTTAGAGAATAGAATTGGATAGTAATGCAATTCAAACTTGGTTGAATGTGAGTATAACAATGCTACGACTCTCAGAATTTATAACAGGAGGCGGCTTCTGGAGCAATACAATGGTAAATTTTATTCCTAATACTCCAATTGGGAATCAAGTGTACATCAATAATGCCAGGCCCACTTGTTTTAAAGAGCAGATTCCCCAAGTGAAAAGGATAGCATTACTATTAGATGGCAAGGAAGAAAGCAACGTTTGTCGAGTAGGTGTGGGAAAAAATTATTCCACGTTATCCTCGGTAGCCACTACTCGGGAATCGGTCTTAAAAAAGCCCAAAGAAAGCAACGTGTGTGGAGTGGGTAGGTGTGATAGAAAATTTGTGCTGTACTAACTTATTTTCATCGACTATTGAAAAGATTCGTAATATTGTGTGGGGTTCGTGGCTCAATAATTCTCTACGGTATACGTGTTGAAGATGATATCTAATAATGTATAACGATTACAAATGACTTTCAAGTGGTCCTCTTAAAAAATATAGTGTATGAAAAGGAAAGGGTTTAAAAGAGCGCGCTTGAGTGGAAAGAGAGGACTGGCTTTTTTAATAATTACATAAAAGTATTATTAATTTAGATCAATTAATTATGGAGTTGAGTTGATTTGAATATTGAGTTTAGTAATTAAATGTATTAGAATGTAAATGTAAAGTAAGCATTTAGTTCATTGATTAATGAATGCATAAATATTGATGAAGATCTTGAACTTCGGGGTCGAATTGTGAGTATTAAGCTGGTGATTGCCTTGGTGTCAAGAATTTATGTTGACTCTTTGCAAGGATGAGTTAGAATATTTGGAACTAATCCCAATCGTGAACTTGTCATTGTATTTTGTTGATCTATGTTCATATAAGTTGGCTCTCTTAATTTTTAAATTATATATTGTTTATTTTTCTGCATCATGTAATTGCAACAATGAAATTGGCATACTTACCCTATTTTTTATTTAGTTTTGTGCTCGTTTAATGTGAGTGTCATATTGCAGTAACATATTATTAACAAATAGCATACTCTATGCTAGATTTGGTTCATAACTCCATTCCCTATCCATCCTTATTCTACCCCTAGTTGTGCTCAATCCCATACATTTACCCTCTCAACTGAGATCTTCAATTTATCACTTCAGATTATTTCAATAAGATGTGGTGTGTGATTGACCTATATCAACTCCATAAAACTTAGAAATAACCTTCCTAACCTACATCATCAAATTTAAATTTTATTGTTCCTACCACTTTTTATTAATCAACCCAACACAGTTTACATATAATATGTTGTTATGCATAGTACGTAAAATACATTCATTATACACTTAAAACGAAATTATACACTTAAAACGATATGGGGGGAAGCAGGACAGGTGACTTCTATTTTTTTCTTACCAAGCATCTCTACAGGCCTCCCCTTTCACATTATGTTCTACCACTGCAAGTCTAAACCACACATCTTCTAGTGGAACAGCTGTAAATAGCAGGTACATTCCAAGATTCCTTTAAGTACATGTTTGTTCTATTTATAGATTTAGACCGTTGAAAGGCTGGTGGACAGTTGAGGACAGCTTACAAGCAACGAGGGCTGAATTGACTGATTGTGAATGGAGAGTAGAGATGGCAGAATCACGTGGGTGCAACGAATAAGGTTTAGACGGTTCAAAAAGTGGAGAGTTGGTGGAAGACGGTGATAGCCACTAGAAAACATGTTAAGCAGTACTAGAAAATAGCGGGGACAGTTAATTTACAGGTTTCTTTCACATTATGTTTTGCTACTTCAAATTAAAACCATTCATCTTCTGGTGAAACTGTAGTAAGTAGCAAGTATGATACGCGATTCTTTTAAGCGCATGTTTGTTCTATTTACAGAGTTGGGAACAGCTTGAATAATGGCATCCACTTTGGAAAAAAGCTTGAATTGATTGATTGATGAATGGCATCCACTTTGGAAAAAAAAGTAGTGGAAAGTTTTAATTTTAGTCTTTTCAATATTGAAGGGGCACTAGCTTTAGTCTTTTCAACATTTTTTTTGTCAGTGCCCCTTCAATAATTTGTCATCACTGTCTCTCTTTACCTTTTTTACTATTTTTTTAAGATTTTAAGATGTTACTGCTCAATAAACACTTCTCAGTTGCTTTTGGAAAGAAGAGTCATTTTAATTATTATGCTCTTTTAATATGCATTTTCCAATTCTTATTTTGTCAATGTTTTTTTCCATTAATTTTACTTTTAACACCACTATCTTTCATTACCAAGAATATCAAATGAAAATTAATTCTCTTTTATTTTTAAATTATATATTATTGTAAAGGAAAACAAACTTTCCTTAAACTTATTAATTTAATAAAATTTGTAAATGTATATATAAGTATTATTCATATAAATTAATTAATTATGAAGTTAAAATTAATTCTCTTCTATTTTTTTAAATTATATATTATTGTAAAGGAAAACAAACTTTCCTTAAGCTTATTAATTTAATAAAATTTATAAATGTATATATAAGTATTATTGATATAAATTAATTAATTATGAAGTTGAGTTAGTTTGAATATTGAGCATAGAAATTAAAATGTGAGGGAATGTAAATAGAAAGCAGCTATATTAATTTATGATTGATGAATGTGCAAAAGATTAATGAAGATGTAGATTTGGTAAGCCTCGTGATCATGAACAATGAGTATCAGGGTAGTGATTGCCTTGGAATCAAATTTTTCTATTGACTCTATGCAAGAATGAGTCCAAATGTTTAGAAATAATATGTGATCGTGAACATGTCATGTGTATCATATTGATCTTTTTTCTTTAGTTTTCCTGTCATCTTAGACTTCTTCTCCAAGTTTTCATTTAAAATACCTAAGGGATCTGGCAATGTTTTAAAATACCTTAAAGTATTGTCATTGAGTCACAAGGAGCTTTCACCTACATCAATCCCTAGAATTTAAAAATATTGAAATCAACAATCTTCATTCATGCAAATGCCTCTAGAATGATATACAAAGCTAGATTCCTTTTAAAGCACCAATTGAAGTGTGTAGATCTGAATCACTTATATGATTATTTGCTTTATTTCTATATGAATAGAATGAGTGGATTGAATACATGTAAATACAAGGATAGAAAAATATATCATACAAACTTGTGTTTAGTAGGCCCTATGTGGGACGGGTAAAGGTGGAAAGTATTTTTCTAACTAAGCCTTAAGGAAAAATTATGAAATGCCTGGAATCACCAAAGGTTATATTTGTGTGTAATGTGGCATGTCATCATCAAAAATAACTTAATGACTATTTGAAAATTAATAATAGACTATTCTAGAGTTGAAGGCTAAAGGAGAAGGAATCAAGCTTGAATGCTTTAAGGAAAATAATTAGAGATTGGTTACTTGAAGATCCAAGTAACTTAATTAGTCCCCTCAGTTGTAATCATCATAATTAATCTCTAAAATAATCAATAAAATAGAAAAATAAGGAAAATTTTCATAGGGTATTTTTGGTAACACAATTAGGGTCCTATATAGGCAACAAAGGCCCAAATTTGAAATTTGAAAGTTTAGGGATCACTTCCACACCTAGAAACCTAACCTGGCTTAGTTTCATGATGTAGAAATGGCCTAGAGTAATGAATGGATGGAACAAATAATCAAGACTAGTCCCTAGGGATTTGTGTAGATGGAAATAGGTAGGGATCATGTTATTTTAAAACTTCCACATAAGAGTATGCCACTTGTACACTAGTCATTGCTTTAAGGACAAACATAATGTCCAAGACAATAGAAAAATCGCAAGGTGTGCATTTTTTACTGTTAAAATAATATATTATTTAAAAATTGAGAGAATAACTTTCATGAGCATTGACATATTTTGGTAAGGAAAGGTGGTAGTGCTAAGAATGGAAATTTTGTCATTTTTTGTGGTGAAGGTGTGTGGAGGTTTACAAGAGGATCTATTTATGGCATTGATGTAGGCTTCCTATTCTCCAACAACACCAATAACCATAACTACCCTACTAACACTAGATACAAAATTTTATTTTCTAGCTTTTTGTGTTACCATTTACTCCTTCATTTTTATAACTAATATGAGAAGTGTAAAATTAGGGTTTTATGTTATGCTTGCAAGTTTGTGCTTTGAAAGGATCATATAAGTCTTATGTTATGGCCCTATAAGACTCTTTGTTAGTCTCTTGGTCCTTATGTGAATTTTCTAGCCTTTTCGTGCATTGGTTAAGATTTAGGTTTAGGTTTACAATAATGGTGACCTATGTATAAAGGCTTGAATCTTTTGTTTGGATAAATCCAAAATTGCCCAAGTTTTTATCTTCTTCCCCACACTTTTCGTTATATTTGAATGTTAACTTATAATAGGTAGTCCCACAAATTATCACTAAAGTGAAAGTATTATAATTATGTAGTGACTACATATTGGCTAACAAGATGAAAATGGTGGGCTTAGTTGGTGATCTTATAGCTGCCCAATGTTTTGAGATGATCTAAGTTGTTAGTAACATGTTCAAGTACCTGTGGATGGCATAGTTAGCTATATTTACTGATGTGTTGTGCATTTATTAATCAAGAGGTGGGTATGTGGATACTTATTTGGGCCTACATCATGAACAACTCATCTTAGCTTTCTAAGTGGCCTAGTAGTTTGTGTTTGGTGGGCCTAAATCTACTTAGTACAAGGTTCTTGATAAATGAAGGGAAGAGGTTACATGTTCAAACTCTATTAGAAACAATGAAATGATAAAAGGTATAAGTTTGCACTTTGGGTTTTACTATTGCAAAGGTAATGTAAAGGGTGACATGTTCAATTACTATAGGCAATGAGGAAATATCTAAAGTGGTCCAATGTGCATATTTGGCCATTGCATTTGAGAACTTGTTGATCTTTACCAATCAAGACATGAATCTTTTGATCTATAAGTTATTTATAAATTTGGTGGTAGTATTAAAGAGAAAGGTAACCATTACAAATACAACATTTGGCTCAGTGTGATGGCCCCATTAGTAAATAATTGAGTGTACAAATGCTTATGGGTTCATGATATGTGGATAAATGATTGAATGCCACATGACCTTTGGTAGGGGTGGTGGGGTTGTATGGGCCCTTATTTTAATTTATGTGTTTGCAAATTTATTTAAAGGAATGAGGTTTAAATAAATTATACAAAGATTTGTAATGGCTACATGGTAGTTTCATATTGGTTGCATCTCATTGATGGATTCAAGTTATATGTTATTATATGCTCAATTGGTTGGCCGATGTGTCTATGTCATTAGCTTTGTGTGCCTGATATATATGTACATATATGTTTGTAAGACACAATGTTACAAGTGAATTAGGTGGTTGGTTCAAAGAAAATGGTGCAAAACATCTCTCTAGGTGAGAATATGGTGGCTTTCCTCACTCTACTAAGGTAGAGCCTATGGGTGTTAAATATTTTGTCATGCCTACATTTCCCATGCGGTCACAACATGCATCACACGTGTCATGTCCACATTTGTCATGTGGTCATGACACGAAATATCAAAAAAAATTCCATGCTTCCCTAGAAACCCCCTTGCATGCGTAAGCATGCTCGATGGCGTACGCTTAAGGTGTAAACAATGCAGTTGTCAGCGGGGTACTACACACACGTGCGCATACCCAAACGCAAGAAGGCCAACAGGGGGGTCATCACGACGCGGTTAACGTCGCTACAAGGGTTAAAACTTACTAAACTACTAAACCCTAAATTTTGGAAAAATCCGGTAGCATAACGCCTCACGGGCATGAGTGGGGTTTATTACACTAACACTATTCTTGATCATGAGGTTTCCTGATAGGGTTAATAAATATCTTACAACTCACTAATTACATTGGGATACAGTTGATTAAGTTAATGGCACATTTTTCAACAAAGTTCGAACATCTGTTCTCCTTCACGTTTTCTGAAATTTAATAATAATTTGTTCTCCTTCTAATTTTAGCATTTTCAACAAAGCCTGAACATTTGTTCTCCTTTCTGTTCTCTGAAATTTAATTTTAATTTGCTCTCTTTCACGTTCTCTATCAATCAGAGTTATCTCTGCATCCTTTACATTATTCCTAATTTCTTGGTAGATCAGTTCTCTATCAATCAGAGTTATCACTATATCCTTTACATTATTCCTAATTTCTTGGTAGATCAGATCTCTATCAATCAGAGTTATCACTGTAATCCTTTACATTATTCCTAATTTCTTGGTAGATCAGATCACTTAAACAAGACTTACTAACTTCTCTTGATGAAGTCCACTAGGTTTCCGCTCTAGGTTTAATTCAATGTTTGAATTAATTTTGATAATTAATTTGCCCCAAATCAGGTTTAACAGAATGTGAAATCTTAATTAGTTCTCTTAGCCTGATTTTGAAAAAGGTTGCGCATTTTCTCCTCTTTGTTTTCACTTTTCTCTTTCTTTCTCTTTTTCTCTCATTTTCTCAATTTGGCGTTTACTCAATCTACAGGTTGAGTTTACAATGGCCACATATGAAATGCATATGATAGCTTAATTTATTTATGAAGATATAAATGTATATTTTTCTTTTTGTTTTCTCGGTATTTCATTTGTGAAAATTGTTAAATCCCGATATACATTTTCTTATGATTAGAATATATATATATACATATTCTTATTAAATAATTGTTATGTATTTTTTTTTATTTTATAAGTATGAGCCATACATTCCTTTTATATTATATATATATATAATTATTGTGATACAACAATTGTTTCTTTTTTTTTCTTATATAAACAAATGAATATTGTTTCATTCCTTATTTTCATTGGCTCACTTTGAAAACCCTAACATATTATTTTTTTTGTTCGTGATTATATGTGGCAGGGTTTCATGTGGGCAGTGGCGATGTTTTGGAGGAGACCATAGGCGGAGGCTCGGAGGTAGAGAAGGGGAGCCACGGTGAGGGGGCGGTGATAACCACAGTGGTCGGCGAGGGGAGATGGGCGTAGAGATGGGCGGAGGGAGGATTGGGCGGCTGTGTGTGGGTTGGAGGGGTCGACGGAGGCACGACCACAGAGTGGTCGCGGGGAATGCAAGGCGTGGGTTATATGCAGAGGGGAGTGTGGGTAGGGGGCGAAGCCCCCACCCACATCCCACAGTGTGGGGTGTGGGTGGAGGATCCGCCCCCTCCCCACACCCAATGCAAAGGCAGTTACGGTGGGGGGGTTCGAACCCCCCCACCACTTCATTAATTTTTTTTTGTTATACACAGTTTGTATACTGTGTAATATATACACAGCTTTACTTTATTTCCACAATGAAATTTTTATTTATTAATATTTTTAAATATATATATATATACACAGAAATCTCAGAATTTTCATTTATTCAATTCACAGTTTTTAATAAAATTAATATATAACCAAAATATAAATGAATATATACATATATATATATACATATATATACATATATATATACATATACATATATACATATATATATATATACATATATATATATATACATATATATATACATACATATATATATATACATATATACATATATATATAAGATGAATAACTATAATTTTTTTTTTCTTCCATCATTTCAACTACAAGAAAACACTCTTTTTTCCTTATCAAGTTTATTCATTGCTTAATTAAAAATTGCTCATTTTTTTTTTAAAAAGGAGAGGAGAAACATATTCAAGTAATTCAAAATGCCTATATTACAAAGCTACAACCAATTTTCTTTCTTCCAAATAAGAAAATTATAATTTCTTTTTCACCACAATAACAACTAAGTCTCAACTTTGCAACTAGGAGTATTAAGAATATACAAAATCAATATCCTTTTAAAAAATAAATTTCCTTCCTTCATCATCTCATAAATGGTAAAATTTAATGTAACAATTAAAACTATCAATACATTGAAAGAGGATTTCTCACAACTCTTAGAAGACAAAATTTTACAACAAGAGAGAGAGAAGTTCTCCTCTTTGAAAATCAACAAGGATGAAGCTAATAATAAGACCAAGCTCTCCTCAAGAGTCTTAAGAGTAAAGGAAAATAAAATATTTTTCAAGACAAGTAAATTCTTCAACTCCACTCTAAGCTCCATGAACCTGCATATCACACAAGGGAAGAAAACACCACACATCCTGCTCTCCTCCCTACCGTAGACCTGCAAGAGGGTCACCCCCAAGCTAGGGAGGTCATCCACACACATAGGGAACTCAAATCCACTTCACAACAAGATAAAAAAACATCTCAAAAACACTAAATTACACCCATGGATATTTACAACACACAACTCAACCAAAGTGAGTTTAAAAGGGGTAGGAGAGTGGACACACTCAACTCTAGAATGCCACTCCTTCAAAATATCTCAACACAATTTTTTTTTCTCATGGCCTCAAGCCAACATGATAACAAAATTTCCAAAGGAGTTCATATTTTGGCTCTCAAGCCATATAACAAATTACTCAAAAAACACATAAAATGCCCTCAAGGCTTTCAACATCCCAAAACAAGGTAATGAACTCGAGGAGGATCACTCCTCCCCTACCCCACACTTGATGAGCATTTTTTCCCAAGTGAGAGAGGCTCTTTCAACACCCTAATAACTATTCCCCCACAATAACAAATTACAACACAAGCAAAATACATATCACACATTCATCATGCAAGCAAATTGAAATACAAGGGGAAGGCCTTAGCCTTGAAAACTAACCTTTAAAGCCCTAATATGGAAGAAGTTGATGTAGAGCTCCTCTAAAATCTCCTCCAACATAAGCCACCAAACTCCCTCTACTCTTTCTCCCCAAAACAATTTCTAATAATAAAAATTCTCAAAAATTCAACAACCTTTTTCCCTATCCCAAGTGGGATTAAAATGAGCCCAATCCATGAGCTTAGAGGAATGGGGAGATGACACTTGTCACCTCCTCACTCTTCCTCCCAACCACTAGCATGTCCCAAGGGATGAGTGTTGACACATGCCACTCACCCATCCCCAAAGTCTTCCTCACCCCTTACCACATGTCCTCTCTCCAACACATGGGAGAGGAAAGGGGAGTTAAAGAGGGAAAGGGTGACACATGTCTCCCCTTCCTTTCTTCTCATGAAGGACCACACAACTCCAAGGGTACTCTCACCAATTGTGAGAGAGACTTGAAGTCAAGTCCTCCACAATTGGTGGGTCTTGGAGTCATCTCTAACCTTGAGAAGAGAAAAGGGATGGGTTTGAGTGTTGGTACCACTCATCCTATCCCTCCCATGATTCCAAATTCATCATTTAACTTCAGTGTGAAGTTAAGGTGACCATACGGAGGTTTATCAAGGGTTACCCCAATCAAAAGGGACCCTAGACCCATAGGGTATAACCCAGGGTCAAGTTTAGCCTAGTTAGGACACCCAGGGTCAAGTTAAACACAAGAAAAGGGTCTCCAAAAATTTAAAATTTAAAAAATAAAATTCAAAGACAATTCTTACAACACATATCATAATTCAAATTAAAAGAGGGTAGACCTAACCCATTCAACCTCATGCAAATTAACATTACAACATTACATCATACACAGAATTGATCTTGGTTCCTCGTGGAACCAGATCGGCTTCAGAAGGGATTACAACATCAAGTGTGGGATGATCTCCAGTATATGTGGTTTGTTAGAAATACCTCCGCACTCAATTGCAAAGTTAATTCCACATATCAATAACATAACCGAAACAAATTAAAACTTGCACTCACATAAGCTATCACAAGTCCTCTTAAGCATAAAGGAAATCACATTACAATTTTCTAACATCACCTAATTAGTTTTCCTGTAAAATAAACATCTATCTAACATCACCCAATTTGTTTTCTCTTATACAAGCATCTATCTAACATCACCCAATTAGTTTTCCTTTAACATAATAATGTCTAAAAGTTCAAGAATTCGGGATCAGCAGTCCCATAAGTATAAAAGTATTAGCAATAGTAAGGTAAATAGTCACATGAACGGAAATGAAAAAGGTAGGCCTCACATCCTCCCCCCTAAGACTGTACTTCCTCCTGGAAGTCGTCAAAGAGGTGAGGATAAAGAGTCCTCAATCTCACTGCATCCTCCCATGTCGCAGTGACCTCATCATACATGTCCCATTGGACCCTAACCTGGTCCAGCTCTCGACCTCAAAGGCCCAACGTCCGATGAGCCAATATGCGAATTGGCTCCAAAGCCAGCTATTCGTCTGCCTCTACTTGAAGAGCACTCCAATCCAATACGTGAGATAAGTCAGAGATGTAATGACGTAAAATTGAAACATGAAAGACATCGTGGATATGCGACAAGCTAGGTGGCAAGGCTAGACGATAGGCTACAAGTCCTATCCACTCCAAAATCTCAAAAGGTCCTACAAATCAAGGTGCGAGCTTAGAACCCTTTCCGTAACGGATTAGACTCTTGTGCGGTCACACTCTCAAAAATACCCTGTCACCCAGTGAGAAGCTCCGATCAGTTCTCTTAGCATCGGCATACTTCTTCTATCTATCCTGTGCATCCTGAAGTCTCTATCTAATCAATGTAACCTGTTGCTCCATATCCTAAACTATCTCTGGAACAATGGCGACCCTGTCCTCTATTCGATCCCAACTCAATGGTATCTTGCACGGTTTGCCGTATAAAGCCTGGAAAGGAGGCATACCCAACAAGCTATGATGCCCATTATTGTAGGCAAACTCAACCAGATTCAGATACTCCTCCCATCTAGACTGATGGTCCATAACATACATACGAAGCATGCCTTCCAACACTTGATTAACTCTCTCTGTATGTCCATCGGTCTTCGGATGGTAAGCTAAACTGAAGTTGAGCTGAGTGCCCAATGCCTGTTGTAAGGCCCTCCAAAAAGCTGAAGTGAATATGGAGTCTCTGTCAGAAACGATGCGGTGAGGTACTCCATGAAGTCTGACAATTTGATCTAAAAACACTCTCGCCATAGATGGTGCATTGTACGTCGTGTGTACAGGTGAGAAATGCGCCACCTTGGTTAACTTGTCAACTGTCACCATGATGGCATCATGGCGACGTGATGACATAGGTAGAACAATGATAAAATCTATGGAAATGGTGTCCCATTTCCACTCAGGTATCTCGTGAGGGTACAATAGTCCTGCTAGATGCTGATGCTTGGCCTTGACCCTCTGACACTCAAGGCAATGAGCAACATATTCTGCAATGTCTCGTCTCATCCCAGCCCAATGATATAACTGTCGCAAATCAGCATGCATCTTCTTCACTCTTGGGTGTGCTGCATAAGGTGCTCTATGAGCCTCAGATAGAATCACTACACGTAGATCACCCGCACGGGGTACATAGATGCGCTGCCGATGTCTAAGCAAACCATCATGCTCAAGGGAATATCCTGCAAATTTGCCCTTAAGGGCCCTATGATTCTGAATTTCCTACTGCACCTCAAGAAACCACTCTTCCTCAGGCAGATGCTGTAAGATATGCTCCCTCAAATCCATCCTCAATGTCAAGGTCAGGATCTCGTGGCGCCTTCGACTCAAAGCGTCAGCGACCAAGTTCTCCTTCCCTTTGATGTAGTGGACATCAAAGTCGTACTCGCATAAGAACTCCATCCAACGCCGTTGGTGGGCGTTTAAATTTAGCTGTGTAAAAATGTACTGTAAGCTATGGTGATCCGAATGGAGCTCAAAGCATCGACCTAAAAGGAAGTGTCTCCAACGAACAAGAGCATGAATAACTACTATGAGCTCTAAATCGTGAGTAGGGTAGTTTAGCTCACGTGTCTTGAGTTTACGCGATTCGTATGCAATCGCTCTACCACCCTGCATAAGCACGGCTCCCAAACCCTCTAATGATGCATCTGTGCAAACAACAAAATCCTCTGCAGGATCTAGAACCGCTAATATGGGAGCGTTGGTAAGACGCTCCTTGAGGACCCCAAAGGCCCTCTCACACTGCTCGGTCCAAGTGAAACCTTTCCCTTTCCCCTAAAGGGAAGTGATGGGATGCGCTAACCTGGAAAAACCTTCAATGAATCTACGGTAATAACTGACTAATCCCATAAAGCTCCTGACCTCAGTCACACTGGTGGGTGCTGGCCAGTCTTGAATCGCTCTGATGTTTGATGGATCTACGGAGATGCCATCGCCTGATAAGATGTGCCCCAAATACTACACCTCTGTCCTGAAGAAGGCACACTTTGCCAGGTTGCCATAAAGTTGTTGCTCTCGTAAGCACTGCAAAACCTGACGTAGATGATCCACATGTTCATCCTCGGTCCGCGAATAAATCAAAATATCGTCAAGAAATATGATCACGAACCGATCTAAGTAAGTGCGGAACACCCCATTCATGAGGCTCATGAACAGTGCAGGGGCGTTCATCAAACTGAAGGGTACCACTGTAAACTCATAATGGCCATATTTGGTTCGAAAAGCAGTCTTATGAATGTTTGCCTCTGTGATGTGCAATTGGTGATACCCAGATTTTAGATCAATTTTTGAGAACACTCTAGCTCCCTACATCTGATCAAAGAGGTCGTCTATCCTAGGCAGAGGATAATGGTTCTTCACTGTCACCTTGTTCAACTGCCTGTAATCCATGCATAATCGAAGCGATCCATCCTTCTTCTTCATGAAGATGACTGGTGTGCCCCATGGTGAAATGCTAGGTCAGATGTGCCCCTTCTCAAGTAGTTCTTCTAACTACAATTTGAGCTCTGTAAGTTCATGTGTAGTCATCCTGTAGGGTGCACGAGACACTGGCTCTACGCCTGGCACTAAGTCGATGTGGAAATCAACCTCTCTGCGTGGAGGCAGACCTGGTAACTTCAGCGAAAACACGTCGGTGAAATCTCTCAGGATAGGGTGATCATCTAAAGAAGCCTCAGGCTCATCCTCTGATATGTCACTGACTGTGATAGCAAACATCTGACAACCCTTCTGCATGCAACGCTTAAGCTGCTGAGCGGATATCATATGAACAGCCGTGAGCTTCTGAATGCCCACTATCTCAACTGGTGAACCATGATCGTCTAAGCCAGCCAGTCCATACCCAGAACTACACCATAGGATCCTAGTGGCATAACCCTAAGGTCACATGATGTAGTGAAGGAACCCAAGGAGATCTCGCAATCTCTAACCAAGGTATCTACTGACATCCTGGCCCCAGAGGCCAACTCAACCTCCCACCTAATGTCTTGCCTAGAAGCCACCAGCCTGCAACGTTCCACTAACGATGTAGACAGAAAAGAGTCAGTAGCTCCAGAGTCAAAAAGAATAGAGATGGGAAAATCCCCAATCATACCTGTTGTCTCAATAACTGAGGCCTGGAAGTCAGCCTGGCGGTTGTCAACTACTGCAAACATGCGGTGGGACCTACCCACATCACCTACAGTCTTCTCAGATCCTCTTGAACGGGGTTGTCCCCCTGCTATAAATCCCTATGGACACTCTCTAGCCATATGCCCTGCCCCACCACATACATAACAGGGGCCCCTAGCCTGTAATTGTCCTGATTGAGTCTTACCCAACTGCTGTTGTCCAGTCCGTCCAGTGGACCCCTGTGAACCTCTGTAAGACTGCTAAGACCTTGCAGGTCCCACAGATGATCCCTACTATCTTTGATCTCTATGCGGGCCCTATTGTTGCCAACCACGGTTCTGTCCTCCCTGAACCCTCTACTAGGGTCTAGACCTCTGCTGATGCTGCTGCTGTTGTGGAGGCCAAGGAGGTAGTGATGAGGAATTAAATCCTTCTCTTTGTGGTGTGGATTGTTGTCTACGAAAGTTCTGCTATTGCTGGTGATTACGATCCTGAAACTGCGGGCGTGAATTCTGCCCTCGTCCCTAAATTTCCTCTCCAATAAAACCCTTTTCGATAGCCTCACTCATAGTCTGGGGGTCTGCCATACGCACTGGTCCTGCTATCCCATGATTCAGGCCTCTGATGAATTTGTGCACTAGGAGTTTCTCGTCATGGAGATACTCTACATAACGAGAAAGCTCAATGAATCGGCTCTCATACTGAGCAACTGTGAGTCCTCTCTGCTACAAATCATGGAACTCATCTATCCGACGTTGTCTATAGTGATCTGACAAGTACCGCACATTAAAGCGCTCTATGAATATGTCCCATGTGAGGGTATCTAAGGATAACCAGCGCTTGCACTCCTCATTGCGCCACCAGGTAGCTGTTGCATCTCTCAGAAGGTGTATTGCCACTCGTGCCTTCGTGTTACTCCCATAAGGTCACAACGTGAAACACCTGTCTAGACTGATAAGCCAAGCCTCAGCCACAGCTCCCTCTGAAGCTCCTGCGAAGGTAGGTGGGTTGAGCCTAAGCAGGTCTCTAATGGGGTCTCCTCTGTCTCTGAGTCCTATAACTGGCTCATCCAACCCATACTCATACGGTCCATGATGTATCTACTCTACTCTCATGGTCTCATCTCGTCTCGAAAGTCTCGGAGGACTCCTACTCCGTGCACGGTAGGCTGACCCTACCTCCTCTACTATAGTATCAGGGATCTCTACGAAAGGCTCCATGCGTGGCACCTCTCACTGATCGACGCGAGGCTCCACATGTGGCTCAGCACGTGACTCAGCACGCGGCTCCTTACGTGGCTCCTCTCGCGGATCGACGCGAGGCTCATCACGTGGCTCTGGAATAGCTGGCGGCAACCTTTCTAACATGGCCTACAGTGTCTGTAGAATCTGTGGACTTATGTCAAATACTGGTGGTGCCTGTGGTACTGGTGGATTTGCTATGACTGCGGGTCCCTGTCCCTCTATAGAGGAGTCACTATGCACCTCAACAGATGTCATGTTACGCGATCGCGCTCGTTGAACACGTTGGGAGGCATCCTACAAAACAAGGTAGGCACTAATTAATCAAAGTTGCAGAATAAATAACATGCCCAAATATGCCCAGTGTTTAAACCTGGCTCTGATACCAAATGTCATGCCCACATTTCCCATGCAGTCACAACACGCATCACACGTGTCATGTCCACATTTGTCATGTGATCATGACACGAAATATCAAATAAAATTCCATGCTTCCCTAGAAACCCCCTCGCACGTGTAAGCGTGCTCGATGGCGTACGCTTAAGGCGTAAACAATGCAGTTTTCAGCGGGGTACTACACACATGTGCGCATACCCAAATGCAAGAAGGCCAACAGGGGGGTTCATCGCGACGCGGTTAACGTCGCTACAAGGGTTAAACTTACGAAACTACTAAACCCTAAATTCTGAGAAAATCTGGCAGCATAACGCCTCACAGGCGTGAGTGGGGTTTATTACACTAACACTATTCTTAATCATGAGGTTTCCTAATAGGGTTAATAAATATCTTACAACTCACTAATTACATTGGGATACAGTTGATTAAGTTAATGGCACATTTTTCAACAAAGTCTGAACATCTGTTCTCCTTCACATTTTCTGAAATTTAATAATAATTTGTTCTCCTTCTAATTTTAGCATTTTCAACAAAGCCTGAACATTTGTTCTCCTTTCTGTTTCTCTGAAATTTAATTTTAATTTGCTCTCTTTCACATTTTCTATCAATCAGAGTTATCTCTGCATCCTTTACATTATTTCTAATTTCTTGGTAGATCAGTTCTCTATCAATTAGAGTTATCACTATATACTTTACATTATTCCTAATTTCTTGGTAGATCATATCTCTATCAATCAGAGTTATCACTGTATCCTTTACATTATTCCTAATTTCTTGGTAGATCAGATTACTTAAACAGGACTTACTAACTTCGCTTGATGAAGTCCACTAGGTTTCCGCTCTAGGTTTAATTCAATGTTTGAATTAATTTTGATAATTAATTTGCCCCAAATCATGTTTAACGGAATGTGAAGTCTTAATTAGTTCTCTTAGCTCGATTTCGAACAAGGTCACGCATTTTCTCCTCTTTGTTTTCACTTTTCTTTTTCTTTCTCTTTTTCTCTCATTTTCTCAATTTGGCGTTTACTCAATCTACAGGTTGAGTTTGCAATGGCCACATATGAAATGCATATGATGGCTTAATTTATTTATAAAGATATAAATGTATATTTTTCTTTTTGTTTTCTTGGTATTTCATTTGTGAAAATTGCTAAATCCCGATATACATTTTCTTATGATTAGAATATATATATATATATATATATATATATATATATATATATATATATATATATATATATATATATATATATATATTCTTACTAAATAATTGTTATGTATTTTTTTTATTTTCTTTTATAAGTATGAGCCATACATTCCTTTTATATTATATATATATATATTAATATATTAATAATTATTGTGATACAACAATTGTTTCTTTTTTTTTCTTATATAAACAAATGAATGTTGTTTCATTCCTTATTTTAATTGGCTTACTTTGAAAACCCTAACATATTATTTCTTTGTTTGTGATGATATGTGGCAAGGGTTTCATGTGGGCGGCGGCGACGCTTTGGAGGAGACCACAGGGCGGAGGCTCAGAGGTAGAGAAGGGGAGCCGCGGTGAGGGGGCGGTGATAACCACAGTGGTCAACGAGGGGAGATGGACGCAGAGATGGGCGGAGGGAGGATCGGGTGGCGGTGTGTGGGTTGGAGGGGCCGACGGAGGCACGGCGATAGAGTGGTCGTGGGGAACGCAGGGCACAGCTTATATGTAGAGGGGAGTGTGGGGAGGGGACGGAGCCCCCACCCACATCCCACACTGTGGGATGTGGGTGGGGGCTCTGTCCCCTCCCCACACCCAATGTAAGGGCAGTTACGATGGGGGGGTTTGAACCCCCCCACCT
Organism: Cunninghamia lanceolata; assembly: GCA_027924645.1. Lineage (NCBI taxonomy): Eukaryota > Viridiplantae > Streptophyta > Pinopsida > Cupressales > Cupressaceae > Cunninghamia > Cunninghamia lanceolata. The sequence goes on from BSBN01000295.1 coordinate 1,618,466, forward strand.
CTTCATTAAATTTTTTTTTTGTTATACACAATTTGTATACTGTGTAATATAGACACAACTTTACTTTATTTCCACAATGAAATTTTCGTTTATTAATATTTTTAAATATATATATATATATATATATATATAAATCTCATAATTTTCATTTATTCAATTCACAGTTTTTAATAAAATTAATATATAACCAAAATATAAATGAATATATATATATATACCTATGTTTACACAACAGAAGCATAATTTTATTACAAATCACAGTTTAGTTAAAATTAAAATAAACTCTCTCTCTCTATATATATATAAAGTGTAATTTCTTATGTATTTTCTTTTCATAGGCAGAATATTAAACTTAGTTACAGGTAATGAAATAATGCAATCTTTCAAACACACATAGTAATAAAATTACAATTTTATTTAAGATACAACCAATTTATAAGATGAGTAACTATAATTTTTTTTTCTTCCATCATTTCAACTACAAGCAAACACTCTTTTTTCCTTATCAAGTTTATTCATTGCTTAATTAAAAATTGCTCATTTTTTTTTTTAAAAAAAAAAAGGAGAGGAGCAACATATTCAAGTAATTCAAAATGCCTATATTACAAAGCTACAACCAATTTTCTTTCTTCCAAATAACAAATTATAATTTCTTTTTCACCACAATAATAACTAAGTCTCAACTTTGCAAGTAGGAGTATTAAGAATATACAAAATCAATATCCTTTTAAAAAATAAATTTCCTTCCTTCATCATCTCATAAATGGTAAAATTTAATGTAACAATTAAGACTATCAATACATTGAAAGAGGATTTCTCACAACTCTTAGAAGACAAAATTTTACAACAAGAGAGAGAGAAGTTCTCCTCTTTGAAAATCAACAAGGATGAAGCTAATAATAAGACCAAGCTCTCCTCAAGAGCCTTAAGAGTAAAGGAAAATAAAATATTTTCCAAGACAAGTAAATTCTTCAACTTCACTCTAAGCTCCATGAACCTGCATATCACACAAGGGAAGAAAACACCACACATCCTGCTCTCCTCCCTACCGTAGACCCGCAAGAGGGTCACCCCCGAGCTAGGGAGGTCATCCACACACCTAGGGAACTCAAATTCACTTCACAACAAGATAAACAAACATCTCAAAAACACTAAATTACACCCATGGATATTTACAACACACAACTCAACCAAAGTGAGTTTAAAAGGGGTAGAAGAGTGGACACACTCAACTCTAGAGTGCCACTCCTTCAAAATATCTCAACACAATTTTTTTTTCTCCTGGCCTCAAGCCAACATGATAACAAAATTTCTAAAGGAGTTCATATTTTGGCTCTCAAGCCATATAACAAATTACTCAAAAAACACATAAAATGCCCTCAAGGCTTTCAATATCCCAAAACAAGGTAATGAACTCGAGGAGGATCACTCCTCCCCTACCCCACACTTAATAAGCATTTTTTCTCAAGTGAGAGAGGCTCTTTCAACACCCTAATAATTATTCCCCCACAATAACAAATTACAACACAAGCAAAATACATATCACACATTCATCATGTAAGCAAATTGAAATACAATGGGAAGGCCTTAGCCTTGAAAACCAACCTTTAAAGTCCTAATATGGAAGAAGTTGATGTAGAGCTCCTCTAAAATCTCCTCCAACATAAGCCACCAAACTCCCTCTACTCTTTCTCCCAAAAACAATTTCCAATAATAAAAATTCTCAAAAATTTGACAACCTTTCTCCCTATCCCAAGTGGGATTAAAATAAGCCCAATCCATGAGCTTAGAGGAATGGGGAGATGACACTTGTCACCTCCTCACTCTTCCTCCCAACCACTAGCATGTCCCAAGGGATGGGTGTTGACACATGTCACTCACCCATCCCCAAAGTCTTCCTCACCCCTTACCACATGTCCTCTCTCCAACACATGGGAGAGGAAAGGGGAGTTAAAGAGGGAAAGGGTGACACATGTCTCCCCTTCCTTTCTTCTCATGAAGGACCACACAACTCCAAGGGTACTCTCACCAATTGTGAGAGAGACTTGAAGTCAAGTCCTCCACAATTGGTGGGTCTTGGAGTCATCTCTAACCTTGGGAAGAGAAAAGGGATGGGTTTGAGTTTGGTACCACTCATCCTATCCCTCTCATGCCTCCAAATTCGTCACTTAACTTCAGTGTGAAGTTAAGGTGACCATACGGAGGTTTACCAAGGGTTACCCCAGTCAAAAGGGACCCTAGACCCATGGAGTATAACCCAGGGTCAAGTTTAGCCTAGTTAGGACACCCAGGGTCAAGTTAAACACAAGAAAAGGGTCTCCAAAAATTTAAAATTTAAAAAATAAAATTCAAAGACAATTCTTACAACACATATCATAATTCAAATTAAAAGAGGGTAGACCTACCCATTCAACCTCATGCAAATTAACATTACAACATTACATCATACACAGAGTTGATCTTGGTTCCTCGTGGAACCAGATCAGCTTCACAAGGGATTACAACATCAAGTGTGGGATGATCTCCAGTATCTGTGGTTTGTTAGAAATACCTGTGCACTCAATTGCAAAGTTAATTCGACATATCAATAACATAGCCGAAGCAAATTAAAACTTGCACTCACATAAGCTATCACAAGTCCTCTTAAGCATAAAGGAAATCACATTACAATTTTCTATCTAACATCACCCAATTAGTTTTCCTGTAAAAAAAACATCTATGTAACATCACCCAATTTGTTTTCTCTTAATACAAGCATCTATCTAACATCACCTAATTAGTTTTCCTTTAACATAATAAAGTCTAAAAGTTTAAGAATTCGGGATCAACAGTCCCATAAGTATAAAAGTATTAGCAACAGTAAGGTAAATAGTCACATGAACGGAAATGAAAAAGGTAGGCCTCAGATATTTCATAACAACATTACGAGTGGGTTATGTGTTCATTTCCTATTAGAAATGATGAAATGGTGAAAGGTTGGGGCCTTGCATTTGTTTCCCTCATTTCACCTTGGCAATTTAACAATGGTATGGAAGGGATTGTGGTGGACACATGTGACAATGTGTGGGTGATTCTTGTTGGTTGGAAAATTGACACACATAGTTTCTAAAGGGTCTACCTATGCAACAACAAATGAGGTGGCACCATGTCGTCATAACTAGTGTATTTGGTGGGCCAATCCCATTTAACTAATAAAGGGTTCCCTTTTTTAGTCAAATAATACTTAGTCTTATTGAAGAGTGACATGTATGTTTCATATTGGAAACATAAAAACAACCAAATAAGTGTCATGCAACTTCACTCTATGCATTTAATCCCTAACCATTGATCCTAAGGTGATAAATTATATTTATTCATCTAGGTTGAAATTGAAAGGAAACAAAGGTTCAAAAAATGCTCCCTACACTAATCTATTAGAGATATGTGCAAATATTAAATTGATCATCCCATTATAAGGAAATAAACACAAAAGCAATATACCATAACATCATGATTTATGTGGGGAAAACCCTTTCGAGATAAAACCCCACACTCTAAAGCAACTCAATGCATTATCCAATAATCAACAATTACAATACACTTGTATGGTATATTTAAGCCTTCATAGGAGTACCACCAACAAGAAATCTAGAGCAATTCTAGCAACATGATGGTACCTTTAAAAATCACTATGAAACCTCCATATCAAGAACCCAATAAATAGAAGAATAAATACATTAAACCATCGAATTCTAATTAGGAAACCATTAGCTAAACTCACCCACAATGTCGCACCTAAATCCCAAGATGAGTCCACAAGCTAAAAATAGCATATTCCTTACTAACATGTCATAAGATCATCATAATCCATTGACCAACTTGGGCACTCCTTTTTGGATCTATTATATCCATTCAAAAATGCCTTATAATGTGTCATAACATGCATCATAATTTGGTCAACAAGTATAACTCCTTCATACAACTCTCTTATGCATTATAGATTATCTTACATTTCTATTATTGTGGGGGGAGGGGGGGGTGCTGATTTCCAAAGGCCATAACTTTTGATCTATGAAATTTATTGTTCACCTTTTCTTAACTTGAAGAGTCTTAAAGAGATCCATATTTTTATAACCCACGTTCTCTAGTTAAGGCTCATTTTTTGATATTTTTGGAGTAAAATTGACCTTTGTAGCCCAGAAAATACATTTTTGTGTTCTATAGCCTAAAAATTGTATTTATTGTTCTTAACATTACAATGCAAGGTTGAGGCACCTTTCATAATATTCTCCCACTTTTCAAGCACCTTGAAAGAGAAAATAAAATACCAACACTATCAACTATTTTCTCAAGGCCAAGAGGTCCATAAATTTAATGCACCACTTGAACAAGTTCTCTATGATGACTAGTTTCATCAATGCATAATTTGCAATATTCTGCAACGTATAAACTTCCTTTAGAATCACCCCCATTCTCTACCATGTCATGAATAAAATGGTATTGGACATCTATGTGCTTCACCTTCACATGAAAGGTTAGGTTCTTTACCACACATATGGCACTCTAACTATCACAAAGAACTCTAATAGCTCATTGACTCAACACCACATCTATAAATAATCTCTTAAGCCAAATAGCCTCCTTATAAGCATGAATAACTTCCATGTACATATCCTGTAGAGTGGATAAAGTAACCATAGCCTATCACTTATTCATCCAACTAATAGCACCACCAAATAAAATAAACATATATCCACTGGTGGATCTTATGATATCAACATCTCCTACCCAATCTGAATTGACAAATCATGAATATCCATTAAGTTCTAACCCCCTATAAAATCACCATGATAACAAATATAGTACTTGAAGGCACCTCACAAATATCTAAAGACCCCATCAATGAAATCCCAATTATCTCATCCAAGATTAGTCATAAAGTGACTCAAGACTCCCACTACTTGGGCAATGTTTGATCTTTAAGTACAAACCACAACATACATTAAACTGTCAATTACATTGGTGTAAAGAATACAAGCCATATACTCCATCTCTGTGTGTGTTGTAGGACACTACTCAACTAAAAGTTTATTTCCCACATAAATAAGAACACTTAATGGTCTATTATCTATCATGCTAAAATGTTGCAGTATGGAGTTCACATAATTACTCTAGCCAAACAAAAAAAATTATTCACTCTATCTCTTCTAATCTCCTTACCCAAGATATACTAGGTATCCCCCAAGTCCTTCATCTCAAACTATGCTTAAAGTTGCGACTTTAAATCACAAATAACATTATTATTGTTACCAAAAAATAACATATCATCTATGTACAACATGCTAACAAGGAATCAATCACCATCAAATTTAGATAATTTGAGACCATAGAAAGATATTTTCAATCTACAAACCAAAGACTCCTTACATTTAACAACATGATGCTCTAGCTATATCATGTATATCTATCTTCACATCTATATATTCTATCTATAAATTATAAGTTACTATAGATAACAAGAACCTAATAGATGTTAGCTTAGCAACTGAAGGAAAAATCTCACCAAATTCTATCCCCTCAACAATGGAATTTCCTTTTGAAGCCAATATTGCCTTGTAATTTTGAACACAATCATATTAACTGATCTTTTTTTAAACACTGATTTACAACCAAAATGCTTCCATCCATCGAGCAATGATACCAAGTCCTGGGATGTGTTATTCTTATTTAATGCAACCATTTCCTCAACCATAGCCACTCCAAGACTCAAAACCATCCATATACATTGCCTCCTTCATAATTCTAGCCTCCTTTTTCATTAGTATTAGGAAAAATTCACTCTCAAGTATGATTGCCAAAAAAAATATTTTAGACTTTCATCGCTTAACTATGATAAAACATATTATAAATGTGGTTAGAAAATTTAATTAGTCTTTGAGGTGTTTTTGTGCTTTGTTGGCCCCTTTGCTTGAGCCAAAGGTCAATAAAATAGTTTTTAATGGAAAGTGATCATTTTAGACATCTTTTAAATACTTGGGTGTCAAAGAAAAAAAATGATTAAAATTTAATGAAAGATGTAATTACTTAACTTCAAATAACATAATTAGATCATCAACTAAACAAATAGAAGATTATAATATTTTTTTCAATTAAAATATAAATGAGTAAGATGGAAACTAATATGATGAAAACATTTGTATAAATAATCTTGTAAATCATATAACATGGAACAATTTCATCATATTCAATTTTTTGTGTAATTTAGACAAATAAAGTGAAATGTTAGGTGAGATGTAAACTTGATAGGAATATGAGAGATAACAATGGAGTGAAAGTCAAGGCCTTTCTAAGTTAGTCTTATGAAGGGGAACTAGTAGAGACGAAATTCCTTAATACAACTTTCCAAGCCTCATTGCCATCACAAGCTATCACAACCCACTTAGTGCAAAGCTGTTGAGAAAGGATATGTGAGTTTTGTCAAGGATAAATGAGCATGATACATTTTAATAATAAGCTATAATATTAAATTCAAATCGATATCATTATCATCCATTGATAAAGTACATAATAAATGGACATATAGAATGATAAGTTCTATATGTGGTAAGCCATACTAAACAATGGCATCTACATCTAAACCAACATACTAAAATAGATATAAAACTAAATGAAAATTTGAATGGATTTATAAATTTGACTATTAGAAAGACTAACTTATTAACTCTATGTTCCCAAGACAACTTCCTTGTATAAGAGAGTACTAGCCAAATAGAAATATTTTTTAACAAGACTTAAACTTAATAGTACCACTAAAGTTGTCATCTCTTAAATGAGATCTCATGATGTATAGATCAATATTTCTAAAACTTTGTGAGTCACCCAATCACTATTCTTACATAAGTGAATACCCTTCCAAAAACCATCCACAAGTGGTCAAGACATAGAAAGTAAAAAAAATATTTGTCCAACCTTCAACTATGGTCCACAATAACTATACCATGGGGCAAAGCGACAACACAACTAACATCTTGAATTCTTTAGGAAGAATAGCTCTTGACCTTAACCACTAAACTACCCCATACATGAATCAACATGGTTACTGATTGAGGTACATGTAGATTGAGAAAGAACAATTAGGATTAGACAAGGCCTCCATAAGCCACATCTTACACCAATCCTTAGAACCAACATGTGATCACCTAATTCCACAATTAGTAGATAAACTCTATCTTGATTTGACTAACATATTACAACAAGACTAGTAAAGAAAAGATGATCCACATTACCCTCCTATCAAATTCATCTTTTACAAGATTGCATGGGTTTTTTTTACTTAATCCAATGTTACAATTTACAATCTTAGTTTTAACACTCATAAAGTTACAATCCAACAAGGTACAAACACACAATATCTAAGCACTCAATGCATGTATTTTATTATTAATGTGAGTCATAAAATTTTATAATAACATGTTTAAAACTAGCCCATAATAGTTTCAAAAAAAGGTTTATAATGTTCTTAGTATAACTTAACTAAAGAAAAGTCATCTCTTTTTTACAACAACCATGTTTCAACACACTATTATCAACAAACCATTAGGTGAATACCAAAATTAAATGTATGTAATTTGAAAACTAATGTCACATTACACCATCTATGGTTTCTAAAGTCTAAAAATTCTTTTATGTTGTTTAAGATTTGAAATGATATGCAATACATTATTCATTTTCATATCAAGTTTATATTATGATATGCATAGCTATTAAATTGGTTGACAACTAACTTTAGTGCCATCATTCTTGGAGATCAACACCATGTAGCACAAAACTCTCAACTTATTTGTATTATCCTAGGTTGGCATACAACCCAACAGTCTACATGAATTGCACACCATGTTGGACCTTTGCACTATATCGCAACATATCAAATCATACTTCTATAATATGCAAGTTATGTCAACATGTGTATGTACACAACCTCAATGTGGAAGACAAGTCATTTTATCCCCAAGGGAAAGAACTATGAAACACAACCATTCCATGACCTTTGTTTATTGTAATTATATTTTTTTATAACTTAACTTATACAAGGTTAATGACTAAACTAGTCAAAGAAAGACAAGTAATAGGAACTTATGAATCCTTGAATTAGCTAACAATCAGCATTATTCTTCACAATAGAGGTAAGGGCATCGTAGCACCTCTAAGAAGGGCTTGTCTCATTTCTTGTTAAACTTAAAAAGAAACAAAGAAAATTATTTTGTGCTATGCAGTAGAGGGCTCGTAAGTTGGAAAATCAAAACAGAGGAGTACATATAGTAGTATGGTGATTGTGTAAAGGAATGATTTAAAAAAATCAAAGCATCCAATACATGTAAATGTTGACATGTGTGAGGCGTAACCAAGTTTAAGAAGGGCACCGAGGTTTATAGTGACAATCAAGACTCCACATTGGGAAACAATAAACAGGTGGGCAGTCTGGCTCAATACAGAATCATGGATGAGCATCTAGTGACGTTTAAGCCAAGAAATTTATCCTCCCAAGAAGCCACCAATTTGTTGCTTACTCTCATGTCCATGCTACAAGCCTTCAAAACCACTAACTTTCACAAGGGAATGAGGCCATGTTTATTATGGGTAGCCTCGCCATCTAACTGACCTAAATCATGTGCATGGAGCTTTTATAATTGTTTCCACTTGCAACAAAGGATAACTTGATTTTGTGACAAGCCTTGGGTATATGTAGAAAACTTGATTTTGATTTACATGATAATTCTATTAATTTGATTCTGTAGTACACTTGTATGGAATTGTGTAGGTGTTTGTCATATGATACTATAGTCTAATTGTATGGACCTTATCAAAGACAAACATGTAAAACAAAGGGCTTTTCTTAGATAAAATAGGTGTGATATAAAATCCATACTTGACAAAGATTTATACTGGTTTTAATTTATGTGGAAGTTATATTGAAAGGGAAGAACATATCCAAATTATTGGCTTGTGATAAGCAAGGGTTTCCAATGAAACATGGAGTCCTTATACTAGGTTGTGTCCACCTCTTTTACAAGATGTGAGGGTGTTTAAAAAATTGAATCAAAATGTCTCTTATATATAATAATTAGTTTAACTCATATCAAGGTCTTTTAGCATTATCTATGAACATCACATTTCTTTGAAAGTGGGTTAATTGAAAAGGGTTTCTTGGATTTTATATAAGTTGTATGGTGATAGTTGCTCATGCCTATATTCTTATGTCACATTTTATGTATAGATTTTAATGTTTTAGACTTCAGTCTCTTTTAGAAGATGTGAGGGTGATTAAACCTTTGAATCAAAATGTCTCTTGTATATAATAATTATTTTAACTCTAATCAAGGTCTTGTAGCATTATCTATGAACATCACATTTCTTTAAAAGTGGGTTAATTGGAAAGGGATTCTTGGATTTTCTATAAGTTGTTTGGTGATAGTTGCTCGTGCCTATATTCTTGTGTCACATTCTATGTATAGCTTTTAATATTTTAGACTTCAGTCATATATTCCTACTTGATCTTTACTATAATTGAAATATCATTATATTCATCTTGTAGCCTCTAATAGATTAACATCACCTTTGTGTACTTTCTTACTACTTCATAAATGTTGTCATATCCACAATTCTATATTTCAATCATTCTAGATAGTTTCCAAGACAATGCAAGAATGCAACATAAATATATTTGCAATGGATTGAGATTGATAGACATCTTGGTGGTATGATATGAAGAGACTTGTCCATTTTGGTCTTGTGTAGAATCATAAGGCTTACTAATTCAAGGAACCAAACCTTCATAGTTCAACCGTTAGTTTCCATGTTCCATTTGGTGGTGCTCCTCATTTTCTCATTTTTTTTATAATTCCTAATTCAGGGAACCTAATTTTTCTTTATAGGCCAGTAACTATAGAGATATTTCAAGCTCTTTAGATGTTGGATTTGTGGCTATGGTTATCTCTATCATTAGAATTACTAACTAGATCCTAGGGTTTCTCAACAAAATTCCTTCGATTACATAATAAGGAAGGCTTCACATAGGCACAAGATTATTTTAGGCTCTGATACCAAATGTAACACTACTTTTCCCCAAAATTATTTAAGTATTAGCATCATCTTTAAATATAATTATTACTAGAGTTAAACAAATTTAATTTTGCAAGGTTATTAACTAAAGTGTAAGATTACAACATATGATAATTTAAGAGGAACTATAAAATAATTAATCAACATACTAAATTAAATAACACAATCCATAATCATATTAACATTAAAACCCACATATATAATGATTCCAATATCTTCTATTAACAATAAGTTTTAGTACTTATCTGAATCACTGAGCACTTGGATCGGCCAAGTTCTCACCCTAGGAAGATTCTAGTGGTTGTGGCCCTCATAGCTATGGCACATTCTAGGAGAAACCAATTCTTATTCAGAGCCAACCATGTGCTTCCCAAGCAGACAAACTAGTTCTTATTCAGAGCTAACCATGTTCTTCCCAAACACACAAGCCTTGGCCAGGACATACATAATAATTATTAACTATAGTGTAGAAAAGAGAGACTAGCTCAATAGATCAAAATCGGTAATTTGAACCCTCTTCTACAAAAAATTGGGACATAAATTGAGCTCGTCTTCTACCCAAGAAGGAGAGACAAACTACAAGGGTTTAGTCCTTTTGTTGTATATAGAAGGAATTAACCAAATCCAATCAATCAAACTAGGATCAAGACAAGAAACCCTAATTAACAAATATAGGAGTAAAATAAACTATCAGAAGCGAAAACCCAGAAACCAAATGGAAAACAAAGATCAAGGATGAAGTTAGAACCTAGATCTAGAGGTAAAACTAGATAGGAAAAGGGTGCTTGGGCACCTTGGTCCCAGATTAGGGTTTGTAGAAACTACTGTCTATGTCAAGTCTGTACTAGTAAGCTTTGCCTTCTTTCCAGAGATCAACTTCTGAAACCTATTCTTCTGACCTACACAGATGCAAGAAGGAAAATAGTTGGGTGCTATTTAGGAGCTTGCCTCAGTCAAGCCCTGTGAATGGTGTTTCCACCTCCACAATAGCAATGATGATTGATAAAGAGTGCATGCCCTAGAAGGGCAGAGATAAATCTTAAGTAGAATGGAATGCTAACACAAAGCATGAAGGGAAGAAGTCACCATGAGCATGGAAACCCTAAAATGCTTGAAATGATGTCACAACTTGACTCAAGAAGTTGGTGTAGCCCAAAGATCTTCACAAGACCTACAATATGTTAGTGTTGCAACATTAATCCATGATAGAGCTTGAGAGAAGAGTAGAGGGCATGAGAGATAACAAGAATCTTCCAAGAAGTTAGAGAGATCTTAGAGATGTTCAAATGAATAGAATTGTTGCAAGTATGTACCTAACTGGTGTTGTCATTGATGTCAACATATTAGTGTTGTCATTGATGTCAACTGTGCTCCTATTTACATCAGAATAGTTCAGTAGATTGCTCCACATTTCTTGTAGAATGAATATCCTTGTATGCAGATTGGAAGTTAGTTAGAGACATGTCTAAAAATGCTATGTTCCAAGTTTGTATGAAGATTTAAGTGAGTTATGTTCACCAGAGTGAAAACTATTTTTTTTCTGTATATTTGGTGGTGACAGGGAGAAAGTATTATGCTCCACATTCCTCCACATTTAAGTATTTCAGTTTGTGGTTCTGGAATCAAGTTTGTAAAGATGATAAGTACCTTCAACTCCAATGGTTCATGATTTGGTGATCCACAAGTGATCTTTTCTTTATGACAGTGGATAACAATTATGTTCAAGTGCTCTGGATTGAAGAATCTTCTTAACAAAGTGATTAGAGGTTGTGTGGATGTTCTTGGTGATTATAATGTGCTTGTGGATGTCCCCTGATTGTGTTCCTACCTTTGGATTGGTCTGCAAAGAGAAATTTGGATCGTGGATGAAGACCGTTCTTAGAAGACTTAGTGTTAACACTAGTCTTGGCCGACTTAGTTGTTTTCACTACTTGCGAAGATACATCGAAGATTGTGGAAGCATGTCATGGCGTGGAAGATTGCATTTGAGTCCTAGCTAAGGCATAACATAATCCGCATACATCTTTACCTTAGCAAATTTTGTTTAGGTCTAGACCTATTTCTATGTATGTTTGTAATGTCGACCTTGGAGATTGTTCCAATGGTTGATGAATGTAATGTCGACCTTGATGTACATTCCAAGGTTGATGAATTATATAAAAACATGTAATGTAGTTGCAAAAAAAATGTCCTTCTGTGAAAATGCGAAGATAAGTGAAAAGGTGTAAGAAGAGCAGAGCAGAGGAGTTATACTGTGCTTCAATGGAACTGAACTCAGGCATGGAGTAGATGCTATCAAATCAGTTCACCAAGCCACCCCTTGGCATTGAGCCGATCTTGGCAGTGGGCCCCAACATTTGCAGTGAGCATTTTAGGTAGTGAGCCTCTATTTTTCAGTATTGTTATAACATATTTATTTCTATGGGCTAACAACCACCGTGGTTTTTCCCTTATAGGGTTTTACATGTAAAAATATGGTGTCTCATGTGTTGAATGTGTTATTGTGTTGAGCTTCTTGTTTCATGCTTTCATGCTTAAATCTTAATGATGGTGATTAAACATTTGACGTGTTGATACTCATAAGTGGTTAAAGTTTCTAAGACAATTGATTCACCCCCCCTATTAGAAGTCTTGTACATTTCAACAATTGGTATCAGAGCCACGTTCTTTAGAAGTAAGCCTAACAGCTTGAGGAAGATCTGGGATGGCACGCAAGGATGAACTGTCTTTTAATTGTTTCATATGTGGTGAAATAGGTCACTATGTATCTAGATGTCCTAAAAGAAAATTAAGAAATAATGCTGAAGAAGATAAAAGTAAAGTGTCCAAGAGAAGATTTATGATGTTGAAATCGATGAAGATGATGACTACTCTTTCACTAATTGTGATGATGAAGAATGTCTATATCTAGAGGGAAGTACTGATAGTGAAGACATGTTTCAAGAAAAGAACTATTGGGATGTTGATAGTAGCTGCTCAAATCACATGACTGGTGACAAAAGTAAGTTCATTGATTTTGAGAAGTATGATGAAGGATTAGTCAAATTTGGAGATGACTTTAATGGTAAGGTATGTGGCAAAGGGTCCATCAGTCTTGATGGAAAACAACATACTAATGATGTTCTTTATGTTGAAATCTTAAAGTAAAATCTCATGAGTATTGGACAGTTGTGCAGAAAAGGGTACAATCTTGTATTTCAGAATAATGTTTTTGAAATCAGAGATAAATCAGGAGTTGTAATAGCTAGTAGAAAAAGGACAGAAGAAAAATTGTATCATCTCACAAAAGGTAACTTTATTTGCTCCATGGCTCAGAACAATGATAGTTGGCTTTGGCATAGGAAGTTATGTCATATCAATCTTGATGATCTAGTGAGGATAATCTCAACTCAAGTTGTGAAAGATATGCTAGAGATAATATATTTTCTAATAACATCATCTACAAGAAGTGTAAAGTTGAAAAACAAGCAAGAGGAAGTTTATAGGATGAAGAAAAATCTTCAACAGAGATGTTAGAATTGGTTCATGCAAACCTTTGTGGTCCCACAAAAGTCAGAAGTCTCCATGATGATAGGTATTTTATGTTCTTTATTGATGATTATTCTAGAATGACCTGGGTTAGTTTTCTTAAAGAAAGATCAGAAGCTCTAGGTGCATTTAAAGCTTTCAAGACAATGATTGAAGATGAGTCGTTAAATAAGAAAATCAAGTGTTTGAAGTCTGATAAAGGAAAAGAATTTACCTGTAATGAATTCAATATGTTCTGTGAGATTCATGGGATAAAAAGACAGCTATATAGAGATAATAGAGTAATGGAAACAAAGAGTAGAACTATTCAAGAAGCTGCTAAGACAATGATTGGGGAAGCTGACCTATCGGAAGTGTACTAGAGAGAAGCTATACATACTATTGTCTACATTCAAAATAGAGTTCAAGTCAAAGGTAATGATACAAAGAATCCCTATGAATTGTGGTATGGAAGAGTTCCCACAGTGAAATATTTCAAAATCTTTGGAAGCAAATGCTATATCAGAAGAGAAAAAGAACTAGACATGTTTGATGCTAAGTATGATGAAGGGATTTTTCTTGGGTACTCTACTATGAGTAAGGCCTACCAGTGTTACAATAAGAGATTGAAGAAGATGAGACTAAAATGTAGATGAATTGTTAGTATGAAGTGAAAGGACACAAAGATGTTGAAGAACAAATTAATTGGTGTTTAATTGCCAATGTTGAATCTAAATCAATGATTGAAGCTTGTAATACTATGAAATCTTCTAAAGATAAATTTCTGTCCACTGACTGTGAAGGACACAAAATTGCTCTTGAAAACCTTGAGAAATCTGAAGAAGAAAACATGGACTTAAAAGAAAATATAAAAAAAGCAAATGATTACATCAAAGAGTTAAGAAAGGAAATCAAGAAACTCAAGAAAAGACTTAAAGAAAATAGTGAAGAATTGAGGTTAGCAAATGAAGAGAAAGCAAAAATTGAGGAGTATCTGAAAGGCAAACCAAAGATTGCATAAAGCTTGAAGAAGAAGTTGTGGATCTGAAAGCTGATCTGAAGTATGCATGGGCTCAACAAGACAAACTTAGTGTGAGTGCTGCTAGATTTGATAGATTAATGGCAAGTCAAAAAAATCTTGATGACAAAAAAGGTATGAGACTTGAGAAAGATGAAAGCTCTAGAACAAGTCAAGAGAAGATTGCTGAGGTCAAGGAGGACAAAGGTAAACATAATTAGGATCAGAGGAATAGATCAAGAAGAGCTCCAGTCAGGCAACCAAATTCTCAAAGGTACCCATCTTCCAATGGCTATTGTCTTAAATGCAATAAGTATGGTCATAAGGCTACTCAGTGTAGGAGTAGAATGAATCATAACGTTCCATCATTCTCTGGTCAATGTTTCAATTGCAAAAAAATTAGTCATAGATTAAATGAATGCAGAAGTCTGGTAAGGAATGATTTTAACAATGCAAGGAATACTCAATCTTTCAATGGAAAGTGCTTTACCTGCAATAGATTTGGACACATGCCTAACCAATGTAGATCAAGAATAAATCAAACAAATGGGAGGAATTAGGGACAAAGGAATGTAGTGTACTACGATTGCAATAGGTTTGGACACTTTGCAAAAATTCTATAGAAGCGAGAATGAAAAAAGAAATATAGAGCAGAAGGAAGACAAAGGAAAGAACAAGGTTGATCTAGCATAAATCAAGAAGGAGATGAGAAAAAATTAGACTAAGAAGGATGCAAATGAGGTTACAGATGGATCTGCACCAACCTCTCAAGCAAATACCTCTAGGAAGTAAATCAAGAGCCTTGGCTCAGGGGGAGCTTATATTGAAAATATTTTCTCCCCTGCCAAAGGATTGATGTTGATACCCTAGCATGAAAGGATAATGATTTCACTCTCAATGCTTATACAAATGCAGATTGGGTCAGAGATGTTGATGATAGAAAAAGTACAAGTGGAGGTGCTTTCTTCTTGGGTAATAGATTGGTTTCATGGCTGAGCAAGAAGCAAGATTTAATCTCCTTGTCTACTGCAGAAACAGAGTGCATTGCAACATGTTGTTGCACTCAAGTGTTATGGATGAAGTAGACTTTGAAGGACATAAGAGTTGTGTATGAAGATCCAATTGCATTCTTTTGTGACAATACAAGTGCTATAAACATTTCAAAGAATCCAGTGATGCACTCAAGAACAAAGCATATATCAATAAGGTATCACTTTTTGAGAGAAAAGGTGACAGAGAATGAAGTAAAGATGGATTATGTGTCCACAAAGGATCAGATTGCAGATATTTTCACTAAGCCTCTACCTAAGGATACCTTTAAGTATCTCAGAGAAAAGTTAGGGGTTATTATCCCTCCTGCTTTGAACTAAGGTGCATAGGAATGCATCAGTCTAGTGGTGTCCAAAGCCTTATTTTTTATCTGGATTGATGTTTTGAGAGCTACCTCTAAGTGGTGATAGCTAGATGTTATTGACATGAGTTCTTAATTAAGAGTAGTAAGTGTTAAAGTGTTGATGAAAGAATAATTTTAGTTTGATCAGAGAAAGAGAGTGGAAGTATGTGCCCTTTGCCATTGATGTCAAAGGGGGAGAGAAATCATGTGAAAAACTCAGGGGGAGAAATAGTGCAGATGTGTAAAAAGAAAAGGGGGAGTATCTTCTCTTGATGGCCTCTACAATTTTTCACATCATATGTTTCCATCAATGACAAAGGGGGAGATTGTTGCAAGTATGTGCCTAACCGGTGTTGTCATTGATGTCAACATATCAATGTTGTCATTGGTGTTAATTGTGCTCATGTTTACAATAGAATAGTTCAGTAGATTGCTCCATATTTCTTGTAGAATGAATGTCCTTATCAACAGATTGGAAGTTAGTTAGAGACATGTCTGAAGATGCTATGTTCCCAGTTTGAGCCTCTGATATGAAGATTTAAGTGAGTTATGTTCACTAGAGTGAAAACTACTTTTTCTGTATATTTGGTGGTGATAGGGAGAAAGTATTATGCTCCACATTCCTCCACATTTAAGTATTTCAGTTTGTGGTTCTAGAATCAAGTTTGTAATGATGATAAGTTCCTTCAACTCCAATGGTTCATGATTTGGTGGTCTGTAAGCAATCTTTTCTTTATGACAGTGGATAACAATTATGTTCAAGTGCTGTGGATTGAAGAATCTTCTTGACAAAGTTATTAGAGGTTGTGCGGATGTTCTTGGTGATTACAATGTGCTTGTGGATGTCTCTTGATCGTGTTCCTATCTTTGGATTGGTTTGTAAAGAGAAATTTGGATCGTGGATGAAGACTATTCTTAGAAGACTTATTGTTAACACCAGTCTTGGCTGACTTTGTTGTTTTAACTACTTACGGAGATACATCAAAGATTGTGGAAGCGTGTCATGGTGTGGAAGATTGCATTTGAGTCCCAGCTAAGGCATAACATAATCCGCATACATCTTTACATTAGCAAATTTTGTTTAGGTCCAGACCTATTTCTATGTATGTTTGTAATACCAAACTTGGAGATTGTTCCAATGGTTGATGAATGTAATGTCAACCTTGATGTACATTCCAAGGTTGATGAATTATATAAAAACATGTGTAATGTAGTTGCGAAAAAGATATCCTTGTGCAAAAATGTGAAGATAAGTGAAAAGGTGTAAGAAGAGCAAAGTAGAGGAGTTATATTGTGCTTCAATGGAAATGAACTCAAGCATGGAGTAGATGCTATCAAATTAGTTCACCAAACCTTGGTAGTGAGCCGCCCCTTGGCAGTGAGCCGATCTTGGCAGTGAGCCCCAACATTTACAGTGAGCATTTTGGGTAGTAAGCCTCTATTTTTTGATATTGTTATAACATGTTTATTTATGTGGGCTAACACCCACCGTGGTTTTTCCCTTATAGGGTTTTCCATGTAAAAATTTGGTGTCTCATGTGTCTCATGTGTTATTGTGTTGAGCTTCTTGTTTCATGCTTTCATGGTTAAATCTTAATGACAGTGATTGAACATTTGATGTGTTGACATTCATAAGTGGTTAAAGTTTTTGAGACAATTGATTCACCTCCCCTCTCAGTTGTCTTATGCATTTCAACAAGAATAACTTACTTTTATATGCACTCCCGTCGATTTATGGAGAATTAAACCACATGAGGCCAACATTGGGAACCTTTTAAGAGGTCCTAAGCTGACAAGCCACATTTTAAAAACAAGGATAAAAGGCGACAAGGGCACTTGGGCACCCTAGTCCCTTAGCCCCAAACTCCCAAGATAAGGCACTTAAAGTGTACCTAACGCTGCCTTATAATTGCTTTTCTAGGTTTTATGCATCGAGATCAAGAATTGCACACTTAATGCTCAAAAAGGTGTTATAATAGGTCCTAATAAACAAGTGTAAACATTTTAGGTCCATTCAGGTGCTAACCTAAGTGTAAAATGGTGGTGTACACATTTTACAACACTACATTTATCCCCCACTTTAGTGTGGGTATGAACTTATGTTCAAACTCATGTACTAAAGAATGGATTCAAACACACCAAACATAGAAGCCCAAAGAATTATGCCAAGATTGAGGGGTGATTAAGCCCCCAAGATTAGGATTCTGAGGTTGAAAACACATGGAATTATAGAATCCATAGAATGTCACCAAAATTGAGGGGTAATCAAGCCCCCAAGTTTAGGATCCTAGGAGTCTATGATGAATACACATAAGACACATTACATAATTCACTCACATACATGAAACACATAGAAAATATGAGACAAGATATGCACAAGGCATGCACAAAGCATACACTTGGGAAGTCACAATGCATACACAACACACAAAGCACTGATGTCATATACAAAGTATACACGCCATGGACAAAGTATACATGCTTGACATGAAGTATACACAGGGAATACATGACGAAAACACTCAAGGAGAATACATTCATAGAGAGAAACATAATACAGAAGACCTTGAGTCAGCATGACAAAGGAGGCCCCAATCTAAGTGATGTCGCAATCATTATGCATCATTCCCCAAGATGCAATAAAGAAGAATGCTAAGGGGTTAGTTAGATTTATAAGAATAATCATAAGAGAAGTACAAGCACATCATACACATCATCTCAAAAGGAAAGTGTTTCCACTGAAGGGACTACACCAATCTATCTTCCACAAAAGGATTTTATGAAGTCTTGTAGAATAAGAAGGCAAAACGACCTTAGTATGCAACTCTAGTTGGTGGTGCAACCCTTCTCCCAAACAGGCAAGGAGCTTGAACTTAGGAGAACAATATAGACTCAAGATCTTGTTTCCAAGTTAGCCGTAATCCTTCCCAAGAGAGTGTAGTAACCAATCATAATCAATAAGTGTATGGATAGAATGAAGAGCACAAGGCATATAGTATGATATATAACTTATTAACCAAGTACCACCAAGATATGTAGTACGTGCCAAAGAAGTGCCTAAATTTTTATCCACTTGAATGCCACACTGATTTACAAAACTTTGCTTTGATAAAGATGCACTCAATGCAAGGCTAGCTAGGGTTTATTATCAAAACCCTAGATTTTAGATGCTTACTTCCTAAAACACAATTTTTTGATGTAAGAGCTCTTTCTGAAAACAAATGATATTAATGACATGATACAACAATGTAAAATCAGATTTGAAATTTTTATGATAACAGTGAAATCTGAAACAAGATCTTGCTTAAAAACCCTAGGTTTTTAATTTGACTAGGTTTTCCAAAAATGTAAGCTTTTTGACAAAACCCTAGCAAATGAGAGATTTTAAATGCAAGATGCAAAACCATGAAATGATTATCTACTATAATATCAATCAGATCTGATGCACAAATAAAATATTTAAATCTTTCTATGGTGATCTACAACATATGCAATGAAAACATTGCACCAATATGCCTCTTTGCAAGCCTAAAATGCTTGATTTTTTCACTTTTTTTCAATGCAAATAAATGCAAGAATGTCCTAGAACAATAAGGATGATAATGTATAAAAAATTAAATCCCTTTAATCAATCCAATAATGCAACAAGATCTAAAACAACACACTAATCTACAAACCCTAGGTTGAAGATTAGCTAGATTTCCTAAAAATGCAAGATTTTTTCAAACACTAACAATGAAATCATGCAAAATTAAGCTATATAACTATGAAAAATGATGAATGAATGTAATATAATTAGATCTAGGGTAGAAAATAGCTTAGATATGATGCAAGAAGAATGCCAAAGTGCAAGAAATGTCAGGTTCACCAAAATGTAGTGTAGAAAAAAGAGACTAGCTCAATAGATCAAACTAGGTCAAACCCTCTTCTACAAAACATTGGGACACAAACCAAGCTCAACTTCTACCCAAGAAGGAGAGCCAAACTACAAGGGTTTAGTCCTTTTGTTGTATATAAAAGGAATTAATGAAATCCAATCAATGAAACTAGGATCAAGACGAGAAACCCTAATTGACAAAGATCAGAGTAAAATAGACTGTTTGAAGCAAAACCCAGAAACTAGATTAAAACAGTGGGTGGAAGAAAAAAATGGAGAAAAAAGGGAGCTAATCACAGGGATTTGTTGTAGTGGAGGGTGAGAGCAGTAGGTGTCATTTGTCCCCATATATGTTTAGTTCATATAGGAACCTATGTGATTATGGGACACATAATGCACGACAGGACTCTCGGCAGGATGTTGTGACACAGGGGCAACATCCAATGTTGGAGACATCCATATTGGATGAGATTGTTCTCACCGATGATGTCTTATTGCAAACATTTGGTATTGAATCTTAGGTAATTTTTTACATGTTTCATCTTGATTTAATATATTGTTATTTGAAATTCATAATTAATTTTATATGACTATCTATATTATAAGTGAAAAATAATGTATGTAATTGTCCGTGCAATGAAATTCTAGGGTTAGAGTCTTCATCCTGCCTCTATTATCCATCCATTGGTGGGTTATGAGAGGAGGTCAAGTTAGCAGGTACGTAATTTATCACATGATCATAATTATTGTACATATATCAATGGTAATATTATTTTGTGACAATTTGATGATTTCAATAGTCATAGACACCTCCATGATTTCCTTCATCCCGTGGACACAAATCCACCACTTATATGGATGTAAATTTAACGATTTCTAATCATTATGTATTTAAATAATGTTATGTATTTATTTTGGTCGAATAATCTTGAACTTGATTTTTAGATGCTGAATATGGACACTCCTCATCTTCATGAGTCAACGCAGGTAGGCATTACTGTAGCCATGATGTCTTCAAATCCTCTGATTGAGGTATGAGCCAATAACATGAAAATGTCATAATTTTGTATTTCTTATTCTATCTCATGTCATTTGATGTACATAAATGATATTTATGTTTAGTCAATTTTACTTCTTGATGCTTCTCACAGGAGGTCACAACTCCAGCCCATCCAACAATAGATGAAGAGAGAGAAAAGATGATGGAGAGTGATCATTAGATGGCGGTAAGTGATCGATTACATATGTGATGTTATATATTTCATACATTTTCTATATTAATGTGCATATTGTTTGATTGTATTAATATGTGAAGATGGATGAACATTTGTCGAGGAGGTCTACTCAATGACAAAGAGAGGATGAGTCACTGATTGGCTCTTGAGCTTCATGGTCAAGCAAGGGCCACCTATTATTTTATAAAAGTCCATAGGAAACTAGTTTTTGGGACATTTTTGTATGCCCAGATGGCTTTGTATACATACTTTTGTATGTTACCGATGTTTATTTTTGTATATGCCTGTATGGCTTTGTTTGGACATGCCTCTATGGCTTTGTATATAAACTAGATGTTATGTTCATGTCATTATGTATATGATAGTTTATATTAAATATTTAACATGATAATCAATTATCATTATAGGAATTTGGTTTTACATGTGCCAATTGCATTTGCTTAAAATTTTTAAAATCATTTTCAAATAATCTATTTTTGAGCATATCTTGCAATCATTGCATTCCATGAGATTGTGTATTTCTTTGAGGCATCGTGTCAAATAGTTCACGTGCCTTGTCTATGCTTCCACACTTTCCATACATGTCTACAAGGGTAGATACAAATACAATATGTGACAAAATTCCTAAATCCTTTATGCTTTGATGGTTGTCCACACCATGTTCCCCAGATCCCATTTTGGCATATGCAAGGAGGATGTCAGATAAGGTTGTGCAATTTGGTTTTAGACTTGCCAATTGCATTTGGTTGAAATTTTCTTTTGTACATTTGTGAAAGTTTTTAAAGCCTTATGAAAACTCCATTTCACACATATCTTGCAATCATTGCATTCCATGAGACAACATTTCTTTGGAGCATCGTGTCAGACAGTTCACGTTCCTTGTATATGCTTCCACACTTTGCATACATGTCTCGCAGGGTAGTTGCAACTACAACATTTAACAAAATTCCTATATCCTTTATGCTTTGATGGATGTCTATACCTTGTTCCAAAGATACCATTTCTAAGGTTTTGGAATTTGGCTCTATACCCACCAATTGCATTTGCTTGAACGTTTCTAAAGCCTTATCAAAAAATCCATTTTGTTCATATCTTGCAATCATTGCATTCCATGAGGTGACATTTCTTTGAGGTATCATGCCAAACCATTCACGTGCCTTGTCTATGCTTCCACACTTTGCATACATGTCTTTGAGGGCAGTTGTAACTACAACATCTAACAAAATTCCCATATCTTTTATCCTTTGATGGATGTCCATTTTGGCATAGGCAAGGAGGATATTGGCTAGGGTTGTGGAATTTGGCTTTACACCCGCCAATTATATTTTCTTGAAAGTTTATAAAGTCTTAGCAAAGGTTGTGGAATTTGGCTTTACATGTGTGAATTGCATTTGCTTGGAAGTTTCTAAAGTCTTTTCAACAAATCCATTTTTTGCATATCTTGCAATCATTGCATCCCATGAGAGGACATCTCTTTGTGGTATTCTATCAAACAGTCCACATTCTTTGTCTTTACTTCTACACTTTGCATACATGTCTACAAGGGCAGCTGCAAGTACAACATATGACAAAATTCCTGTATCCTTTATGCTTTGATGGATGTCCATATGTTGTTCCAAAGATCCTATTTGAAAAGTTCTTTTCATGCAATGATGATAAGCTCCCAAGCCTAAGTGACAAGTTCATACAACATTATGATCAAGTGGGTCACTTCTAATAAAATAAAGTGTAAGGTGACTAATCCTAACCTTCACTATCCTGACAAACATGAATTACTAGACAACAATCTTAGAAATTGCCATTATGACCCTAGATGCCTAAATCTTGATAATAACTATGTCCCAACCCTCAACATGATAACATGGATCCATGGAACTATCCTAAGCAAAAAGATTGTGATAGGATAGGCCTTCCACATAATGTTGTTCTTCTTAATCACAAAACTACCCTTCACTCTAGACCCATGACAACACTATATAGAAAGACACTGCTTGGGATGTCCAAATAGTCAAGTTTAAAAAAAAAAATTAGGTGGCAAAAAAAACATGGGGCTTATGTGTTATATGACAACCAGGTCTTCCCTTCGTTGTTTTGACTGGGCCCTTTGCATCCCAAGATGAGGGTTAGAGTATCTTCATTTGCATTCTAGCTTAGGAAGATAGAAGCCTGATTTCTACCATCCTCTCCATGATGAAGGTCTTGTAAATCTTGAATAGTACAAGTAAACATTATGACTTTCATGCAGCTATGACAGTCCCATAATGGAACAAGCCATTTTCTCATGAAGACTAACAGATTATGCCCATAAGGTTTAAGTTAGTGGCCCAAACAGTATGATAGTCAACCATGCCTTGTTTTAGTAGCTTATCAAGGGATTGATAATCCACCATAATGCTTGGGTATTGAGCAATCATGTTAAAGATATCTTATGTGTGATGAATAACCCTACATGAGGCATATCACAACTTAATGAAACCATGACAACCCTTCTACTAATCAAGACAATGATCTATGGACTGGGGTAACTTTGTGCATCATAATACTCTCAAAGTGCCTTTAGTTCCAACTTTGAAATTTATAACAATAAGAACATGATAACCTTAACAAACTTTCTCATAAAACCTTCATACAACTTGTTTCATTGTGACCAAAATCCTTTCATGGAATGTACCTAGTATATTGTGATTGTCACAACAACCAACCCTTGAAACCCTTATGCAAACTCATTTATGGCTTTGGAGGTTCATTACTTTAGACTTGAAACCACTAGCACAGGCATTAAGCATGCATAAGAAGACATAGAAAGAAATCCCTTTCAACAGAATGGACACTAGGGTTTGGTGAGTTGTCATTGGCAACAAAACCCTGGGTCCTCCATATCTCATTTCGGAAGCAAAAACTACACAAAAAACATTAGTAAAACATCATATTATTTAATCACCATGTAAATAGCATGAAATTATATAAATGCAATGTATTTTAACCTCTAATCATGGCTGTCACAGTCAAGACAACAATGGATCAATCCATTATCTCTTTGTATTTTTCCTAGAAAACCTTATGAAATATGGGCTCTAGTCAGGTAGAATGAATGACATACATCTTTGAATGGTGTTCACACATGTGCAGGCATAGATTAAGGTTTTAGGCATTGAAACATGTCCTCCATAGGTGGCAATGTATCCAAAAACTAGTCATGAATCCTCAAAAGGCATTTGATAACATAACAAAATGAACCCTCATGCACATACTCAAGCATTGAATACCTCAGAAACCAATACTCACAAAATTTACCCCATATTGATTCTTCATCTTCATAATCCTTACACTTCAACTCATCCCATCAATCCAACCATCCATCTATCTAAAACTTGAATCCACAATCCAAACCCACCATGTTGAATCCAAATCATCCTTTTCAAATTTCTTCTAAGGACTACTAGTAGAGAAGCAATATCAAACTAGAAAGCATAAGTTCATGCTAGGAGTTTCGATCAATACTTTAAGCCTTAAGATGTATGCCATCAAAACTATCTCTTGCATCATGGTGACATTTTTGGCACTACAAATCAACTTACAAACACCTA
The DNA here is from genome assembly GCA_027924645.1 of Cunninghamia lanceolata. Lineage (NCBI taxonomy): Eukaryota > Viridiplantae > Streptophyta > Pinopsida > Cupressales > Cupressaceae > Cunninghamia > Cunninghamia lanceolata. The sequence goes on from BSBN01000295.1 coordinate 1,643,181, forward strand.
ATTGTAGGTACACTTGTATTTATTATAGTGTAGGTAAAATTGTATTGTTGTTGGAAGACACATGGTAATGACCATGAACTTGGTGATATTATATTAGATGCTTAGAGGTACTACAAGTAGCTAGAATTAATTAGGTGTTTGTCATATAAAGATCAAAGACAACCCTAGTTTGACTATCATGTATGAAAGGCATTATTGTCTTCCTAGAGGATACTTATACTCTAGCATTACGAATGCGAAGTCTACAAGTAGGGAGTGTAGAAGAGAGAAAGAAGAGGACTGTCATAATGAAGAGACAGTTGTGTTGGTAATCAGAGAGTACAAATCCTAAATTAAGAAGGGAAGACAACCCCATCAAGTCAATCATGTCATTCCAACATAAAGACAACCCTAGCAAGACCAATAGACCAACTATGACTCAATACACTTATGGACAAGCATGTAATATATGGACAACCATATATCCGTTTGATGAGCAAAGCTTCCATTTGGGGGGATCTAGCATTGAAAAAACTAGTCATATGATTGCTAGGACAGTCATCAAGGTCCTAAGAGTATTTACTAATCATCATACCATTATTCACATTTTAGCACTGTCAACACATATTACGATAGTGTTGTCCTAGAAAAATAGAGAAGGTTGTTATAAAGATCTTAGAACACTCATTTTTTAAATGTACAGTTATATGCAAATGGTAGCAGTCATATGTCAAGCTTAGAATGGTCATATCAATCTAAGGACTACTTGATTGAATCCTTAGGGCTAAGAGTGACAATTTGTATTCCATAGGTCATGGGGCTAAATGGACTTCGCTAATGCATCGGGGTGGGTAGGTAAATGCCAGGGGAGGTCTCATTTTGTGTGCCAAGTGCCCCAGTCATTTGAGGCAGCAGACTACCGGCAAAGTCCTTTAAGATCCCTAAAACAAAAAAACTACCAAACTTTGATGGAGCAGTTCTTAGAATTTGTGGTAGCTGGGAATGTTCCTTTTGGACCTACAGGTGCATGTGCGGTCTATCCACAATAACATTTCTTGGTTTGGGTCAACTCTAGTCTATTTGACAGTGTTGAAACCAAACACATTCTTGCAAAATGCCTCAGTTTCATGTAGTGGAAAGGTGTTAGGAGTGGCAATTTGCATTCCATAGGTTGTGGGGCCAAACGGACTTTGCCAACACATCGGGGTGGGCGGGTAAATGCCAGGGGAGATCTCATTTCATGTGCCAAGTGCCCTAATCATTTGGGACAGTAGGCTCCCTGTTGGCAAGAGACACTGCAAGGCATGTCATGTGTTGTCATTGATGGCAACTAAGTCCATTTCACACATCCGCAGTTTAGTATCATATCATATCAGAAGTCAGCTCTAAGACTTGTCAAGTTCAGATAGACAAGAATAGGGTATATGGAAGAGTTCAGTATTTTGGTCAGTGGATCTCTCTAGTTAATTATTGTGTGTTGTGAATATGAGGGAGTGTAGAGGAACGTTAGGACAATCTAAATCTAAGATTTCAGTCTCTGGTGACAAAGAGATTAAAAGTTATGAGCATCTGAGTACCAGGTCCTAATATGACAGAATAGTTCAATGAAGAACAGGCAGACTTGTGTTAGATCTTTATGTGGATCTAGTAGAAGTGTTTTGGTAAGTTGCATATGGGATATAATGTTAGTGGCCGACATGTATGGTGACCTACAAGTGTTATTCTTGGGGCGCATCAATATTGATGTATGGATTCAGCTGACATAACAGAGTATTTGTATTGTTTATTAAGTTCTTCATAAGGCCAACAAAAAAGTGATTGAATTTCTTGAGGCAGATATATATATTTGATGGATTCGAGTGTATTGGTATGAATGTGGTGTGCAATGATGAAGTAAGTGTGAATAGGCAGATTAAGGTGCGGAAGAGAAGAGATTTGAGGTCCAGATTATGGAAAAGCAGTAATCAGGGCAGAATAAAGAAGTGTGTAAGATCAGTATTCTGTGCTTAACCAGAACTGAATTCTTGCATTGATAGATGCTATTCATTAGTTCAAACAATCTGTAATCCTTTTTTAATCATTCTTGTAGGCAGTGAGCTTCTCTTGAGCAGTGAGCTCTAGGCAGTGAGCTCGAAGGCATGTGCATTCCCCTTTTGTAATACTTTTAATAGAGTATAATTCTTGTGGGTTAACCCCCACCATGGTTTTTCCCTTAACCGGGTTTCCACGTTAAAAATCTTGGTGTCAAGTGTGTTATTTGTGTTTCTGCTCATGAGTTATTGATTCTTGCTTTTCATGATTATATCATTAATCTATTAAGAAGTTGTAAAGAAGAAATTAACTGCAGCAAGCATTAAAGTTTTATAACAACTAATTCACCCCCCCTCTCAGTTGTCATCCCTAATTCCAACAATTGGTATCAGAGCAAGGTTCCTTGAAAGAAGCCTAATAGCTTGAGAAAGATCTAGGAAGGATATTCAATGGGTTCACTCAAAGAACAACTTCAATTGGCTTTAGAAGATCTTGATCGGTCCAAAGCAGAAATAGATGATCTGAAAGTGAACCTTAAGGATGTTGATGATTGCATTGACTTGCTAAAAGATAAACTAAATAAATCAATGGAAAAAAGGAAGGAGCTACTTCATCAGCTAGCTAATCTTACTAAAGAAAATGGCATGAATGAGGCTTTGGAAGAAAAGACAAAGGAATGTGAGAAGCTGACAAAATAAGTTTCTGTTCTAAAACATGAGATGGAATCTGGGGTAATGAGGTTAACCAAAGAAATTAAACAAAGGAAGAAGACTGAAGAAGACCTAAATCAAACTCTAAAAGAAAGAACTGAAGAATGTTGCAGATTGGATAGAATAGCTGACCATCTAGAGTCTGATCTACAAGAAAGTAGAGACAATGAGAGAGAACTTGAAAGGCAAATTGTCATTCTCAGACATGACCTAGAAGTTGCAAATGAATACAAGGAGAAGTTCAAGATAAGCTTAGCTAAACTTGAAGCAATACTTTAGTGTCAGAAGAAGGTTGATGATAAGCATGATCTTGGGTATGAGAAAGGTGAAAGCTCTGGATTTGGACAAAGAAATTTTCAACCAAAGAATGGGAGAAACAGACCTAGAAGACCTCCAGTAAGATAGCCTAATGCTCAAAGATATCCATCTTTTAATGGAAATTTTTTCAATTGCAATAAATTTGGTCATAGAGCTACTCAGTGCAGAAGCAGAGTAAATCAAAGTAGTCCATCCTTCTTCGGTCAATGCTTCAATTGTAAAAGGTATGGTCATAGATCCAATGAATGCAAAAGTATGATAATAAATAACTCTAACAATAGAAGAAATGGCAATTCCTTCAATGGCTACTTTTTTTCTTGCAATGGATTTGGACACATGGCCAATCAGTACAGATCAAGAGTGAATCAAGTAAATAAGAAAAGAAATGTTGTATGCTTTAATTGCAATAGGTCTGGTCATATTATAAGATTCTGTAGAAGCTGGAACAATGATAGAAAAGGTCTAGTAAATAGAGATTAGAAACAAGACAAAGGAAAGGGCAAAGTGGATGCGAATGAGACTCAGAGTGAAATGAACAAAATTTGGGTAAAGAAAGGTGTAATGAACAATGGTGATGGGTCTGCACCGGAATCAGGTGTTGATAATCCTTCTAGTAATTAACCAAGAAGCTCTAGCTCAGGGGGAGTTGCAATAAAATCTAATTCCCCCAGCTAGTAAGTGGGTGCCTAAAATTGGCACAATGAGAGAAAATAATTTGGATTATTATACATCATTTGAAAGGATTTCTGGAAGATAAAAAGTGGATATGACGATTTGCGGAGCAATTGAAGATCGACTGTATGTAGAAATAATGTAACCGGATGTGTTAGGGTAGAGAATTTATTACAAAGGAAAATTAGGTTTTGTGGAGCATAAAAAGGTCGTTCATTCCTCACTTGAATCAATTTGCATTCGAAGATAGCAAGAAGAAAAGCGTCTGAGTTAAGATTTCAAGGATTTGAAGTGCGACAGGTAAATTTGTTCGCTAACCCTAACTCCGTGGAAGAAAAAGGTATTTATCTGTGAAGCCTTGAATTTGTAATCTTTTGCAATGGCCACTCCTCTTGTTGTTGATATTACTGAAAGACCCCGACCAAAATTTAAGAAGCATCCATACAAATCAGTCAAAATTGAACCTTTAGGAGCATTTTCTGGTGTCCCATATGGAGTTCTGCATGTTGAGGATATTAGGGCATACATCAACTATAGAATAGATGAATTTGGAAACCTCAAACTCTTAGATTTGTTTAACAACTACCTAAGGGATGATAGCTATAAATTGAAACTAGAATACAAAGCCCTAGAAAGCAAGCATTTTCTGGAAGTCATCAAATTTCTGACATTTGATGAGAATGAGTGGGTTCGATATATCTTGAGTTGAATGCATGATGAGTTCACATGGCTATTGAAACCATTCAAGATTACAAAGGATGTTATCAAGATTGTAACTAGGTTAAATTCAACTGGTGGATTACCCACCCTAAAAGTCATGAAAAACTAGACAGTGACCAATGCTACCGGTGCCAAGTTTGACAAAAGGGCAATGACCATCAATGATATTATAGAACCGGATGTTAAGTTTGCCTCTATGGTGATTGGCTACAAGATATACCACTCCAGCAGGGAGAATTCTATCTCTGGAACTACAATATATGCAGCATATCAAATGTTGAAAGAAAATGTAGATTATGACCTATGTGAGTTGTTACAGAACCAACTGATTGAAAATTTGAGAAAAATAAAAAAGGATAAGAAAAACACCTTCAAATATGGTTCCCTAGTTATATGTCTGTTCTTCTATTTTATGAATGAAGTGCCTGGAGTACAAGGTGTGCACTAGACGAATGACAGGCCAGTTGCATGGCAAATAAGAGATCATCTACTCAGCATTGGAGACTCAAGTGCACAGAAGACTGCAATCTAAGGTTACTTTAAAAATTTTCAAAATATGATGCATTCTAGGAAAGAATCCCCAAGTCAGTAGTTGAGAAGTACAAGGATGAAATCTGCTTTATGGTAGACATAGATCAGTGTGTAATGGAGGCTGTGGAACCCAGAACTGTATGGATTATGCCTATGGGCTATGAGGTTGATGAGAAGATCTTGGACATGTATGCTCAACATCTCTTGAGAAAATGAAAAGACACCTCTATTGAAAGGTTTGGAATGTATAAGGAGCTAAGTCTAAAATTGCATGTTGAGCTCAGGCAACTAGAGATCAAGAGAAAAGTTCAGAGGCAAGTTGAAAAGTATGCTGAAAGCATTGGCCTAACCAAAGAAGCAGTAAACCAAAACAAAGAAAGAATTGAAAAGGTTGAAAAGGAGAAACAGGATCAGAAACAAGAAGATGCTCCGGTGGAATCATCCTCCACTTCAAGGACTACTAGAAGCTCTGTTGCTGCCTCTATTCCCCTTAAACCTACAAAAATGGAAGACAAGTCATCTGATAAGGAAAAGAAAAGAACAAAAGTAATGGCAAAAAGGCCATATGAAAGTTTGGAAGAAAAGGATGAAGAGAAGACAGATACAGATGGTGAACTTAAGGAGCTAAAGGCCACATGTACTGAAGCTATTAAAGTATCTGAAGAGAAGCCTTCTGGAAGCAAGAAGACAATAAAGAGACAAAAATCAGAAGCTGATGCTGAGAAGAAAATTCCCTCTATGAAAAACATTGTCAAGACAATCACTGTTGATGGGAACTTAAAACCATTAACTAAATTCTATGATCTCTACAATAATGCTAAAAAAGACTCTTGGAAGAAGCTACTCTCAAGTACTTGAATGTGTTCAATCGAGCACTGGTACAAATTTTGTCAGAAGTTCCAAAAAGTCTGAAGGATATATTGGAAATTACGATAGAAGCTACCAAGGCAAAAGATATGGAGTTAAGAGAACATGTACTGACCACTCTATGTCTGGTAATCTCCAGCAGAGAAGCAGACAAAATCTTCAAAGAGGTCAAAAATGAATTCAGGAACAAGAAGAGAATGGATAAACTGATGATTGGAGAGATAGATGAAATAGTACAAGAAACTGAACAAATCTTGAGAAAAGCATTGGACAAGAACAAGTTCTTTGTTGTGTCAGATGAGCCTGTTGATGACACACCAGTCCCAGATGAAGAAAAGCAGCAGAAGGATGAGCAACAATATGGAATAGATGACTCCTCTTCTCTGAAAGCAGAGCAAATAAACAAGGAAGATACATAGATGGTGGATAAAACTAATGATGCATGAGATACTCTAACTCTTCCTGATCAATCTAGAAAAGAAGACAATGATGAGAATACTGCTGCTACACAAGATCCTCCAAAATAGATTTCAAACAGTGAGGACAAAGGAAAGAATCCCCCTGCAGATGACATAGAGAAAGGTGAAGTAGAGAAAGAAGAAGAAGTCAAAGGTAAGGAAGAATAAGCAGAAGAAGATGGCGCAAATGTTGATGCACCCAAACAAAATAGCCCTGTCACTGAGAAAATGCAAGGAAAGGAAGGTGGTCCAAAAATTGTGGCAAGAGACACTGCAAATGTAGTGAAGAGTTTTTTGAGTAAAGAGATGCTAGAGTTTAATGAACCTGAACTAATTCAAGGACCACTCAACCTGGATACTCTCTCTCCGGTCTAAATGATGAAGATAACATCTTTCACATAAGCCAAGGCAAGAGAAAAGGTATTGAAATCTCACATAGAGGACAATGAGTTGCTAGGCCTTGCATCCGGTATATTGGAAAAGATAATGCTAATGTTCTAGAAGAATCCATCTAATTCTCCCTCTGAAAATCTGAAGAGCCTTGTAAATTCTACAAGTACACACTTTGAGTCCTTTGAAAAATCTACAGAAGTTAAAGTTCAGAATGAATTTAATAGCAAAAGATTTGATGCACTTAAAGGCATGATTGGGGTAGATAGATAGGTGCTTGATAATAGTATAAAGAATATTCAAAATGCTCTTTCAGAAGGAGGTAGTATATATAAGTTTTGTTTATCTACTCCTAAAGTCATAGAGGATATAGAAGATAAAATAAAGGACTCCAAACAGAAATTGTCAAGTATGTCCCAAGCTTTTGATCCGTTGACAGTATCAGTAGCAAGTAAGGAGTGTCAAGCAATCAGCCTGATGGAAGAAATAAAGAAATTGACAAGAGAAAAGGAGAACATTGAAGAAAGAATGGGTGAGCTCCGGGGATTGATTTCCCCTAAGATAGAAGCAATGTTCAATGTTGTAACAGAAGCCCAAACTTCTACTCAAACAGGTGATCCCATTGACCTCCGGAAGGCTGAAGCATAAGTATTTTTGTTCAATGGCCACATTACAACTTTGAATAGTATGAAGAAGAGTTGGGATATAGAGTTGGCCCTGCTGAGGAATATTTTTGGAGATGTACTTAAGTATATGTAAATATAACTTAAGGATTGGCTGTACATATGCAGCATTGTATACAGAATTTTTAGGTGAATTTTAGTTTGCGGATTCCATCCTTTGCCATTGATGTCAAAGGGGGAGTGAGAGACAGTGAAAAATGAAATAAAATGAAGAATCCATCAAAGGGGGAGCAGGGGAAGAATATATAATTATACATAGTAGGGGGAGTCAGTCATGACACTTAGTCATTTTTCACTAAGTGTTGCCATTAATGCCAAAGGGGAAGATTGTTGGCAAGAGACACTGCAAGGCATGTCATGTATTGTCATTGATGGAAACTAAGTCTATTCCACACATCCGTAGTGTAGTATCAGATCATACTGGAAGTTAGCTCCAAGATTTGTCAAGTCTGGATAGACAGGAACAGGGTATATGGCAGAGTTCAGTATTTTGGTCAGTGGATCTCTCCAGTTAATTATTGTGTGTTGTGAATCTGAGGGAGTGTAGAGGAATGTCAAGACAATCTAAATCTTAGATTTTAGCCTTCGATGACAAAGACATTAAAAGTTATGAGCATTTAAGTACTAGGTCCTAATATGACAGAACAGTTTAGTGAAGAACAGGCCGACTTGTGTTAGATGCTTGTGCGGATCTAGTAGAAGTGATTTGGTAAGTTGTGTATGCGATATAATGTTAGTGATTGACATGTATGGTGACCTACAAGTGTTATTCCTGGTACACATCAATATTGATGTATGGATTCAGCCGACAGAACAGAGTACTTGTATTGTTTATTAGGTTCTTCATAAGGCTGACAGAAAAGTGATTGAATTTCTTGAGGTGAATATATATAGCCAATACATTCGAGTGTATTGGTATGAATGTGGCGTATGATGATGGAGTAAGTGTGAATAGGAAGATTAAGGTGTGGAAGAGAAGAGATTAGAGGTCTGGATTATGGCAGAGTAGTAATCAGGGAAGAATAAAGATGAAGTGTGTAAGATCAGTATTTTGTGCTTAATCAGAACTAAATTCTTGCATTGGCAGATGCTATTCATCAGTTTAAACAATCTGTAATCCTTTTGTAATCATTCTTGTAGGTAGTGAGCCTCTCTTGAGCAGTGAGCTTGAAGGCATGTGCCTTCCCCTTTTGTAATACTTTTAAAATAGTATAATTCTTGTGGGTTAATCCCCACCATGGTTTTTCCCTTAACCGGGTTTCCACATTAAAAATCTTCTTGTCAAGTATGTTATTTGTGTTTCTACTCATGAGTTATGTTGCAAATATGTGCCTGATGTGTTGTCATTGATGTCAACATATCTTTCTGTCAAAAACAGTGAAGACAATGCAGAGGAGTGATCAGTATTTCCATTAAGGTGAAGATTAGAGTATGCGGATTAAAGGGTTTGTATAGGATTGTCTATCGTTGCTCTAGTTGAGATTTGAGAGGTCTGCATGAATATTTGGCGAAGTTATGGGCTTCTAAGTAGAACAAGTTTCTATAGTTATTCAGTGATGACAGAGTAGCAAGAAGTTGGTTCAGATTGGTCCGGTATGAGCATATTGTGATCTGCAGATCTAGAGGCATGTCTGGGATGTTGGTGTGTTCTGTCAACTCGAGTGGTTCATAGTTTGGAGGTCCACAAGCAATCTTACTAGTATGACAGTCATGGCAGTGTGTGTTCTTGAGGTCAATGTGAAGATGCAATTGATTCTAGTGATGCAAAGTGGTGTGGTTGTTCCTATTGACTTAATTGTGCTTGTGGTGGTCTCTGGATTGTGTGGCTATTGTGCTGGTGGTCCGTGTTGGGACTGAAATTCCCATGCTACTTTTTGGCAAATATTAAGTCTCAATCATCCAAAGATTCTAGTATGTGAGCATATATGGAAAGATCCACAATTGTTTTCAAGCTAAGATTAACAATTGAGTTGATAGAAATATTTGGATTTGATCTATTCTGATTCCTAAAGACTTAATATAACATGGTTGAAGTGCCCATTAAAGATGAACTATAAACACATGACACCACAGTATCTACATTTTCATAAAAGACTTTCAGTCATTCGCTTGATAAAGATCGTGATAAACTAAATTACTAGTTCCTTCCTGTTTTGTACACCCAAGAAGATTTAGAAGACTTGACAAAGGAACCTAGAAAGTTTCAATATATGCATAATCTACAAGAGGCAGATTATTGTTGTAACATGGCTGCATGGGTGGCACACATGACATAGTTCTATCGATGGGTCAATGCGAGCACAGAACCAAGGCACTGCCGTGACATGCATGGATCTGTATTTTTTTTGAGTTGAAGGCATCGCTGCAACAGGTGGACATCGATAGAACACTAAAGGGCATTGTAGCGATAGGCCGATAAAAGGGAGAAAAGCTCATCGCTATGACTAACACACATCGGTGGAACTAAAAGTCTTGTCCCACCGATGGTCTGATGTATAGTAATAACATTAGGTGGCTTGTATCAGAGTAACTTATACTTATCAGTCTAACTCATGATATTCTTGCAGCAATATGCTGATACAGTTAAATCATATATCACCCTATTAGCATGACGTTCACAAGACTCTCACCAAATGTCCCATGAAATAGAACTAGTGGTCGTTAGCAGAAGAGGAGCGTCAGAGTAAAAAACTAAGGAGTCTCTGATATCATGATGTCTTAGCGACAAGTGTTATGGCATAAGTTATACTAATATGCATACCGGTGGAAATAAGAACCATCGGTGAGAGAGATGAATTGGAACAAAGCCTACGAGTCTTGCTGACACAGTAGACACAACAATGTCGAAGACATGTTGTGAGGGTTTCTACGATGAAAAGAAAGAAAGATTTATTGGAAAAACAATCATCATCGGGTAATGTCTAATATGTTGTCCCGATGGCACGTTTCACTCTGATGGCAATGATGACTATGCTCATCGACGAGACCTTTGCCGGTCATCATATTGGGGATACTTGATATATCAGAGAATAATGTTACTCCTACAATGATGAAAAAAGTCAGGCTGATGATAACCATGCCTACTCCTATATCGGGTAGATTTTGAAGGTATCTTGCCGATAAAAACTCTGCAACAAGTTACAATATTTCTAAAGAACGAAAGCAAAGGATGTCGACTTGTGTAACAAAAAGGTCTTGACTACTGCCAAGAACAAAGGAGCACATGTCAAAGAGGCAGGCGAGCATATTGAAGTCATGGTCGATGTGGAGACATATTGAAGAGTTGCATCTCTTCATCAGAATTTTTATATATATTAAACCTTGGATGGTGAAATAAAAAAAAATGACAGTAGGAAAAGATCTGGTAGATTAGGGTAGCAGTAGGAAATTGTTTAATTCCACTCCACCCATTCGCCTCTTCAGAACTTCTATATACACATTTTTTTATTAATGGAAAGGAGTGCTTCAATTCGGTTATCTATTTTCAGTGTTCAGCTGTAATGTTAATATTAAATCCTAAATGTTATTATGTTGTCTCCAGAATGGTTTTCCCATATTGTTTAAATTATCATATCAAGGATATTGTTGATTTATCTGGTCACATTTGCTGATTCAGTGTGTTCAAATTGGTTGGTTTCTATAAGGAGTTGATCAAAATTGTCATAAGGTCTCTGCCAAGAGGTAAATCCTTTCTACAAAAAATAAGTCTAGTCTAAATTCCCTAATTACTAGAATTAAATATCCTTTCATTTGTTCATAGTAATATGGGGAATATCATTGGGATAGTATAAGAAGAGCATTATAACTGATATCCTTGCACGTTTGCATAAGGTACAAACATCACATGTGCCTTACAAGTTTGAGTTAAGCTATGAAGTAGATCAACTTACCTTATACGTCTGTTTCCATTAAACCATCATCCATTCATTGACTCCATAGCCCAATAGAAGTAGGCACTGGTCATTACTATCCAAACTCATATTCAAGACATTTATATTTCAAGTCAATACATTAGGAGTAGGAGATAATCTTTAGACTGCATCTATTACATTTTATACCATTGTGATAGATTTACTAATCCAATCAAGTCATATAGTGTTAAGTCTTATTTAGTTACAAAGGTACACCCGCCTAGGTTTGCAGGACCTGAAGTGTAGGGAGCTAATATCTCTATCAATTGGTCCAAAAATGTTGCAAATCCAAACATAGAGTCTGGCATCCTCTTAGGGTTAGCAACCTGCATTTTTGGGACCCAACAAATTGGCGAGTCTACTGGGGAGAACACATAGAGAAACCTGGTAGTAGACCATGTTATTCAATTCAAAAAATTAAAAGGCATAGCCCTGCTGGTGGAAGGAAAAACCCAGAAAATTGATTAGTCCTCTAAATAGAGGTGGCGACTCTACACAAAATTCAGATAGAGATTGGTAAACTCTGCTGGCAAGAACCCAGAAAGATGAAATTTTCCTCTTCTCACAAGAGGTGGTGACTCTGAAAATAAAATTGATGAAACATGAAAAATTATAACATACCCCCTTTAGATGCATTCTTTGAACTAAGGAGACCTGAAGGAGAATCTGGGTATGATTTGTTCCACAGGTTGGTGGACATCTATATACAGATACCTTTTCATCTCAAACCTAATGAATCGTTATGCATTAAAATGTTCATGCTTGCTTATGAGCCTATGTTAATTTATTGGCCTGAATCATTAAAGCCAGTTACTCTAGACCAAGTGGCTCAATTGATTCATATCATAGAAAGGAAAAGGCATGAGGATATTATCAATATTGAATCTAATGATACTAAATATGAAGAAACTGATATAGCAATGCAGCCAGATATGGATGGACTAGCAACATACCAAGAAAATGAATACTATCCACCATTGGGACAACGGTGTACCTCACAATATCAGCAATATGTGCCATAAAAAAATATTTACTATCATCCTCCATATCAGACAAGTTTTATCCCAACCCACCCACCGCAATATATGAATCAGTAGTGTTGGGGGGAAGAGGAGCATTATTTTCAAAAAGGAAGACAAACTTTTGATAAAGAGGGTATACCAGAACATGAACTCCAAGTGTTTCCAAACCCATGCTATCTTGAGGATGAAGTCTTTTTACATAACCAGGGTGAATATTTTCAACAAACAGAACAAAATCTTAATCAAGAGGAAGTGCATATAGCATAAAATAATCTTCAAGCCTGTTCAAAACCATTGTATGCTGACATAGCACAAGAAGATGAAGAGGATGAAAGGCATTCAGACAGTCAAGGAGGTGGATATTCTGATAAAGGGTCTATAAATGATCATGTTGATGAAATATGTACATCAAATTTTGAGCATTATAGTAGTGATGAAAAGAATGATGAAAATTTTAGTGAGAGGGTTGATGAAGAAACATGCTCACTTGATAGTGAGCATATTTCAGAATTGCTCACCAAAGAATATCAAAGATATGTACATAAAGATGATACCCAAATACTATGTCCAACACATATGTCTTTTGACAGTAAATCCATTCAATATGGTAAGGGTGACGAAATATATGAGGCCATATTTCCCAAGTCACATTTTTGTGAAGAAGAGACAGATAGTGGTCATGAGTTCTCTTGTGACACTAATCCAGAGATAAAGATGTCCATTGACGCAGGGAAGGTTGATGATTCCAGTATGTATGATTGGTAGATTATTGACTCTCAAGTGTGTGGGGAAGATGGATGTGATAAGGAAGAGGATATGGTGTTTTATGTTGGAGCCAGCATTGATGATAGCATGTGTCAGAAGCAGCTTGATCTATTCCATTTTCCAATTCAGTTAAAAGACTAGCATTTGGTGAATAACAATAGATATGATAAAGTAAGACATCCTACAAGGTCTAACAATCATGACTTCCTTATGTCATACAATGATGAAGGTGTTCAGACTATGCCTGACTTCTATATACCGAATAATACAGAACACACTTGCAGTATAAACTATGATGCATTAATGAACTATACAAATAGATGCAGTCAAGTAGATGGGGTATCATTACAACATGATTAGAACAAGGTTTTTGACAGGGAAAAGACATGGATTTTCTTTTCTGATATGGTCTTTTGACCATATCAGTTTTTGGGCAAAAGTAGACTCTGTTACTTGATGAAGAAGGCACTGGTCTACACCCCAGAGATCTAGGGATCTTGCTATGCCCACAAGGGGCATACATCCCTAGAAAGAGCCACTTATGGGACTAAAATTCCCAGGCTACTTTTTGGCAAATATTAAGTCTCAATCATCCAAAGATTTTAGTGTGTGAGCATATATGGAAAGATCCATGTAGTTGTTTTCAAGCAGAGATTAACAATTGAGTTGATAGAAGTATATGGATTTGATCTATTATGATTCCTAAAGACTTAATATAACATGGTTGAAGTGCTCTTTAAAAATGAACCGTAAACACATGACACCACAGTATCTGCATTTTCATAAAAGACTTTTAGTCATTCGCTTGATAAAGATCCTGATAAACTAAATTACTAGTTCCTGTCTGTTTTGTACACCCAAGAAGATTTAGAAGACTTGACAAAGGAACCTAGAAAGTCTCGATATATGCATAATCTACAAGAGGTAGAGTATCGTTGTAACATGGCTGCATCAGTGGAACACATTACATATTTCCACCGATGGGTTGATGAGAGCACAAAACTAAGGCACTGCCGTGACACGCATGGATTTTTTTTCAGTTGAAGGCATCACTACAACAGGTGGACATCGACGGAACACTAAAGGGCATTGTAGCGATAGGCCGATAAAAGGAAGAAAACCTCATCACTGTAACTAACACACATTGGTGGAACTAGAAGTCTTGTCCCACCGATGGTTTGATGAAGAGTAATAACATTAGGTGGCTTGTATCAGAGTAACTTATACTTATCAGTCTAACTCATGATATTCTTTGCAAGCGATAGGCTGATATATTTAAATCATATATTGCCCTATCAGTGTGATGTTCACAAGACTCTCACCGAATGTCCCATGACACAGAACTAGTGGTCGTCGGCAGAAGAGGAGCATCAGAGGGAAAAACTAAGGAGTCTCTAATATCATGATGTCTCAACAACAAGTGTTATGGCATAAGTTATACTAATATGCATACCGATGGAAATAAGAACCATCAGTGAGAGAGATGAATCAGAACAAAGCCTGCGAGTCTTGCCAACACAGTAGTCACAATGATGTTGGGGACATGTTGTGAGGGTTTCTACGATGAAAAGCAAGAAAGATGTATTGGCAAAACAATCATCATCAGGTAATGCATAATAAGTTGTCCTGATGGCACGTTTCACTGCGATGGCAATGATGACTATGATCATCAATGAGACCTTTGCTGATAGTCATACCGGGGATACTTGATATATCAGAGAATAATGTTACTCCTACAATGATGAAAAAAGTTAGGCCGATGATAATCGTGCCTGCTCATATATCAGGTAGATTTTGAAGGTATCTTGCTGATACAAACTCTGTAACAAGTTACAGTATTGCTAAATAATGACATCAAAGGATGCTGACTTGTGTAACAAAAAGGTCTTGACTACTGTCAAGAACAAAGGAGCACATGTCAAAGAGGCAGGCGAGCATATTGAAGTCATGGTTGATGTGGACACATATTGAAGAGTTGCATCTCTTCATCAAAATTTATATATATATTGAACCTTGGATGGTGAAATAAAATAAATGACAATAGGAAAAGATCTGGTAGATTAGGGTAGTAGTAGGAAATTATTTAATTCCACTCCACCCATTCGCCTCATCAGAACTTCTATATACACATTTTTTCATTAATGGAAAGGAGTGCTTCAATTCAGTTATCTATTTTTCAGTGTTCAGCTGTAATGTTAATATTAAATCCTAAATGTTATTATGTTGTCTCCAGAGTGGTTTTCCCATATTGTTTAAATTATCATATCAAGGATATTGCCGATTTATCTAGTCACATTTGTTGTTTCAGTGTGTTCGAATTGGTTGGTTTATGTAAGGAGTTGATCAAAATTGTCATAAGGTCTCTGCCAAGAGGTAAATCCTTTCTAAAAAAAACAAGTCTGGTCTAAATTCCCTTCTTACTAGAATTAAATATCCTTTTAGTTGTTCATAGTAATATGGGGAATATCATTGGGATAGTATAAGAAGAGCATTATAACTTATATCCTTGCAGGTTTACGTAAGGAGCAAACATCCCATGTGCCTTACAAGTTTGAGTTAAGTTGTGAAGTAGATCAACTTACCTTATACGTCTGTTTCCATTAAACCATCATCCATTTACAAACTCCATAGCCCAATAGAAGTAGGCACTGGTCATTACTATCCAAACTCATATTCAAGACATTTATATTTCAAGTCAATACATTAGGAGTAGGAGATAATCTTTAGACTGCATCTATTACATTTTATACCATTGTGATAGATTTACTAATCCAATCAAGTCATATAGTGTTAAGTCTACTTTAGTTACAAAGGTACACCCACTAGGTTTACAAGACCTGAAGTGTAGGGAGCTAATAGCTCTGTCAATTGGTCCAAAAATGTTGCAAATCCAAACATAGAGTCTGGCATCCTCTTAGGGTTAGCAACTTGCTTTTTTGGGATCCAATAGTCCGCATTGACAAAGGAGCTTGTGATTGAAGTTTTCCTATTGGTTGTTGTTCTTCTTCCTAGTCTTGGCCGACTGGATGTTCCTTGCGTGTTGTGGATGATCTAAAGATCATTTTATGAAGCATGGTGTGTTAATAGAGGAAGATTCAAGTCTCATCTATGATTGGCCAACAGTGTAAAGATCCGCGTTAAGTTTGGCCGACCTTGTTGATCATTCCAAGATGGATGAAATGTATAAATACTTGTTGAAGAGTTGTTAAACATCATCCTTGAGAAAAATAGTTAAATCTGAATAAAGGATCAGAAGCAGAGCAGAGACGTAAAGGAGCGAGAGCAGTATAGAGTGTGAAGTTAGTAAAGAAGAATTTTGGGCAAAGAAGAAATTTTTTAGCATTCATTGAAACTGAACCAGGCATGAAGTAGATGTTATTTCTTAGTTAATTCGTTCTATTCTAATTAAATTTTGTAGGCAGTGAGCCTCCCTTTTTGAGCAGTGAGCTCTGGACAGTGCGCCCAAAGACATCTACCTTCTATTTTTCTAAACTACTTTTAACAAGGCATAAATATTTGTGGGTTAACCCCCACCATGGTTTTTCCCTTAACCGGGTTTCCATGTCAAAATCTTGGTGTTAAATGTGTTGATTATGTTTCTACTCTTATGTTGTTGATCTATGCTCTAATATTTACATCATTAATCTGGTAGTAAGATAATAAATAAGGTTAAAAGCAAAAAAAGTTTATATTGTGTGACAACTGATTCACCCCCCTCTCTCAGTTGTCCAGTCTAATTCCAACAATTGGTATAAGAGTCAGATCCTCTTATAAAAGCCTAACCACTTGAGGAGATCCAGGATGTCGACCTACAAGAAGGATAGTCTGAGATTTGATGGAACAAATTGTTCTGTTTGGAAGAATCGCATGGAGTGCCATTTACAATGCATGGGTGATGCCTATTGGGCAATAACTAGTGTTGAGTATAAACCTCTGGAGAAAGGTCCTTCAACTCCAGATCAAGTCAAAGATGCTGAAAATAACCTTCGATCTAAAGAAGACTTGTTGAGTGTCCTGATTGATTCAGAAATGACAAATATCTTTGGTCTAAAAACTACTTATGAAATCTAGAAAAAGTTGGAGTATTTGTATGAAGGTGATAAATATTTCAAATGTGTCAAGCTTCAAAGTTTGAGAGGAAAATTTGAAAATATGAGGATGAGCAAAGATGAAAACATCACAATCTACATGCAAAAGATAAATGAACTTGTGTGTGGTATCAGGTGTGCTGGTGGAACTTTGGAAGAATCAGAGATTGTATCAAAAGTGCTCAGATCTTTACCTAATTCATAGAAACATAAGGTTACTGCTATAGAGGATATCAGGACTATCTCAGATGTTAGAAGAGATCATTTGGTTGGCAAAATTTCATCTTTTGAATTAGGTGAGTTTGGCGATTCTCTTCCCAAGTCTTAATCTACATTTAAGGCCAGTGTATATGGAAAACAAAGATATGATCTAGGTGAACGCTCTTCTGCAAGATCAAATAGATTCATGAAGACAAGGATAGATCTTGAAGATATTGAAATTGAAACTACAAATCTTGAAGCTCTTCTTGCCAAAAGATTGCCAAGAGGATCCGGTAAGTATGAAGGAAAATTGCCACTCAAATGTTTTGCTTGTAATAAGATTGGTCATTTTGCCTCAAGATGTCCAAAGAGGTTTTCAAAACCAAACCCTAACAGATACTGAAATCAAAACAAATTTGACTATGTCCAAGAAACTGGAGGAGTCACAGATGATGAATCTGATCATGGAGGTTCCCCTGAAAATGATTGGGTGTTCATTGCCATCAAAGAAGAAGATCTGGTGTCTACTAAATCTGCTAGTTATGCAAATATGGAAAGTGCCTTGGCTGCTCAGGTTATTGAGAAGGATGACTGGGTGATTGATAGTGGATGTTCTCATCATATGACTAGAGACAAGAGTAAGTTTGTGAAATTTTAAAATTATTGTACCGTCGAAAAATATCCCCTTGGGGGCTTTTCCCTCATAAGGTTTAGCTCCCAAGTCTTTAGTATGCATTTAGGACATCTTAGTTCATATTTTGGCATCCTGATGGAATGAGGCCTAGTTTTCATGGAAAATTGGACATAGGTGGACCCCTTTAGTTGTACCCTACCCAAAATAGGGGGAGGACTTGGGGACCCGCGCCCTAGTACTGCCCTATTTTGCGGAAGCCCTAATTTTTGGGTGTCAGTTTATGACCGTTATTAGGTCCTTTTGCTGACACAGTAAGTTTTGATTTTTAAAATCTTGGTGGGAGTGCTTGTAGTTGCATATATAAGCATGCTTAGGCATTCATTTGTAAACTAGATGATAACTAGAAAGCTATTGTGTTCTCAAGGTGATTCAAGACTTTCTATTGTGTTGCAAGAGCAGAGTTGTGTGTTTTGTGTGTAGATATTTGTAAATTTGAGCATCAATTTCCTCATGGAATGAAGAGCATCTTCCTCCCATGAGAGCTTCACTACAAGGTGACATTATATTATGATTTCATCATTGATTCCTTTGGTTTTTGCCTCTACCTCACAAGGGCACGCACTCTTTATCTAACAACTGTGGTCAGAGACTTAAGTGTCCTCTGGGGCTTGACTGAGGCAAGCCTCTAAACACCACAACCCCCAAACCAAGTCTTGTGATTGTAGGTTACAGGTGTTGCATTTGGAAAAAGTGGAGTTACATGAAGGATTGGCAGGCATCAAGGATTCAAGATCTAAAGAAAAGGACATAGGAGCACTTCCAGGACTTGGGCTCTTGCTCTAGTGTCCTCCACATCTGAGTTTCAGGAAACAGAAGATACAGAGCTAATCAGTGTCGGAAGGAGGTCTGGATCCCACAAAGAAACTGGTACCTTGGAATTGGGTGCCCGCTCTAGTGTCCCTGACTGTTTCACTTCGGAACCCCAAAAATAGGTATTCTATAATTTGGTATTTTACTCCTGTCTGCAAGAGCTTTTTCTGTCATTCGTCAATTTGTTGTCATGTTTGCATAATTAGGGATTTAATGGTTAATTGGACATAAGAGAAGGAAAATTAATAATTAAATTCCCTAATCTAAGTTTTCCTACACCTGCAAGTGACCTAGGGTATGATAGTGCTCGTCACTCGACCCTAGATCCTTGAATGTATAGTGGAGAGGCAGATTTAAACATCTAAACAATAGAACATTAACAAATCCAATTTTCCCCTATACATTTTGGTGAACCCATGTTTTTGGACTTAAATTGTAACTTGCTTAGTGTGTGTCTTCATATTTGGATTGATTTCATTTATTCATATAGTCATTCATTTTATTGCATTGAGAAACATTCAAAAAAATTGAAAATTTTGGAAAATACAAAAAAATTGCATTGTTTGTCTTACTAAATTGTATCAGTTCTTTCTAAATTTTCCTAATTCATGATTTTTACATCATACCTAATATAAACTACAGAAAAATCCAAAAATTCAGAAATTTTCATTACATTTTCATCATTTAATTGCTAGGGTTTTGTCAAAATTTTGACAATTTTATATAGCCTAGTAATTCCAAAATCTAGGGTTAGTAGGCAAAATCTTTTTCTTAGATTTTTCTACTAATTTTATAGGCTCATTCAAATTAAAATTTGGCTGTAGTCTTGTATTTTAGTGTAAAATTTTATTTAGATTTAAAATAATTTCAATTTTGCATAGAAAATTTCAACAAAAACTAGCAATTTTGATGCATTTTCATTAAATTTGCATGGATATTTTGCATGTTAAAGCTTGAAAATAATTTTCAGATCTAAAAGTAAGTCAATTTAATCATAAATCAAACTTCAAAACATTCGCATAGCATTTTGTTCCAAGATATCAAACCTAGGGCTTCAAAAATAATGATTTTCACTAAATTTGGCCTTATCGACTCTCCAAACTTGCACCATAGGTGTGTTGTAAAAGGTATTTTGGAATTATTTTTATTTTATCAAGGAGATAATTTTCTACCCCTCATAAAAAGCTTCACAACACCCTTTTAACGGGCTTTTGTAGTGAAAATTTGGTGAAAAACTACACATTTTGGCTATTCTTGCCCTAGGGTTTGACCTAGTTTACACTCCAAGCATGTTGTGATCAATTTTATGGATTGAGGTGACTGATATTATTGATATTATTTTCTGTGCCTCCTAAAATTCCTTACAATACCTCCTTTTCTAGGTTTTGGAATTGAAAAATCATGAAAAATAGCCTATTTTTGCTATATTTTCACTAGGGTTTTACCTTAAGTGGCACTAAAAGCATGTTGTGTTGGGTATTTTGGAACCAAGTGGCTGTTATTACTAATTTTATTTTCTGTCCATCATCATTTTCCTCACAACACCCTTTGTCATGCTCTTTTGCATTGAGTTTTGGTGAAAAAAGTGCTTATTTTGGCATATTTTCACTATATTTCGACTTGGCATTAACTTAAAATTGCATCAAGAGTGTGTTGAGAAGGATAATTTTGCTGTTTTGGACTGATATCAGACACATAACTTGCTTCCCTTGACTGAAATCCTTACAACATCCTTTGTTTCATTCATTGGCATGGAAAAGAGTATAAAAAATCAAGCATTTGAGGCTATTTTGGGTATATCACATTGCACTTATCTTTGACATACTTTTGGAAAAACTTTCAAAATCTGATTTTACATTGAAAACATTGAAATGGCACCTTCATGTCATTTTTCAATGGTATCTTTGTATGCATTTATTAAAGATCTTGATTTTGACCAATTTTTAACCCTCATGAGTGAACATCCTACGACATTAGAAAGCTTAACTGAGTTCTTCTCCATGAGTAGCAATGAAAAAGATGATTGTGATAGCACTTTTCCCATGTATTCAATACCTGCTCCATGTGATGATGACATGAATTTGTCCTCTAATCATTATTTCAAAAAAGCTTCTTCCCATGAGGGTATGTTGGTCCAAAATGAAGAAGTCAACGTCACAATAGAAGGAACACACTTTTTGAAAGACATCACACCTCCTACAATAGAAGAACAAATAATTCATAATGTTGAGGTCCCTATTGATGTGATAACATATGAGCAAATAAACAAACTAGATAAAGACCTAGCTGAATTCCAAGAATATGTGCAAATCGAGAGGATAGCTGAAGAAGCTATACCCGTGATTCACAACATAAGAAAATTGATAAAAGAAGGACAAGAGGGTATTGATGTTGTTCAAGGAATAATACATATCATGCTAATTAATTTCATGCCTCAATATGACACATCTCTCATGGATACATACCCTCGGGTAGTAGAAGACTTAACACAATACATTGAGAATGATGAGCACGAAAACTCTCTTAATAAACCTTATGATGCTGAAGATGACTATATGAACAATGATGCAATAATTGGTCTAATAGAAGAAGTTAAGAATTAACCTAACCCATGGAAAAATGGCATTGATTTAATTATTGACAAAGGTTAGATTGGAAGATCCTATAGGTAAGTATCTCTATCTCTCTCGTGATGTGCTTCCCCCGTGATGTGTTATGTGTTGTTTAGGCATCTTGGAATGACCTCAGATTCTCCTATAAGGTTCGGGATACCAGGAGACCACCTCTATTGTGACCTTCTTCTATTTGTATTATCATTCTTCTATATTGCCTCTCTCTCCGATTTCATTGTTGTGTGTTGTGTCTTATGGACATAGCATCGTGGTTGGTGACCTAGGGGCACCCTTCTACATGACTATCCCTAAGACACTTGTTTCTCCTCTCTTATTTATTGTTTCCCTTCCTCTAGTGTTTCCATCTAGTGGGAAGATGACGACAAACATTTATACTGATGCGGACCTAGTGTCCCTTTCGAGAGCAATCAACAAATGGACTTAGTTCCTAATATGATGATGGGGTTGTATATCTTATCCAACGCTTGGCTAGTGGAAGCACTCGTGCTTTCCGCGTAGTGAATTTGATGATGTTTTTGTCGCATTTACAAACCTTAACAATACTTCTTCTCTATGCACCTTTGTTTTCCTTTGAATCTGGACTTGGTGGTACTCGATTCAGAGAGTTTCGTGATATAGCCCCATGGTTATCCTCGAACTCTGATTTCATTGTATAACCTTGGCTCTTTGTGTGGTTAATCATATGCATCAATGTTGTTGTTTATCATGATGTTGTAGACAATAACATGTTTCTTGCAGGGATGTGATTGTGGGAATATTTGGCGATCGTAAAGTACATGTCACCTCTGGGGGGCATGGGCTTTGCGAAAGTCGGTGTTCCCTTGTGTGTTTTCTTCCTACTTTAACGTGCTTGATATCGATAACTAATATCAACCACCTTAAGGTGGGGGCATATATAAGGTAAGTTGTCTATTGTAGATGTTAGCTATGTACTTGTCCTTAGGTACAGTCTAAAGACTTGCTCGATGAGTGCATCCTGGATCCTGAGTTTGTTTGCAATCGATAAATCAATCATGTAAGCCCTCTGCAGAGGCGGGATATTGCATATATCCTTTTTATCTTAAGCCTTCTATAGAGGCAGGGATGGTGTATTTCTAGGAGCAGATTGCATCATCCTATCATTTTCAAAATTCCTCTGCGGAGGCGGGGAGCTGTTCTGTGACTAACTCAACCCTTAAGCATGTTTTCGGTGATTGTTGTGGTGAAGCGCAATCATCGATGTATGCCTATAATGTGCCTGAGATGGTGTTGGACCTAGAAATAGGTACACTCCATCACTTGTCTGTTGTGTTTTCTTCATGTCTTCAAGTGTCTATGTTTTGGCATGCTTGTTTTATGTGGCGTGTTTGTTGCCCCATATGCAGTCTAAAGACTTGCTCGATGAGTGCATCCTACATTTTGGGAGGTTTGCGTGTCTTGCATGTGTGTTGCCCCATATATACAGTCTAAAGACTTGCTAGATGAGTGCATCCTGTATTATGGGAGGTTTGTTTACTTTCCAATACTTGCATCTGCATTTTATATATATGAGAAAAACAAAAGAAAAGATATCATTTATGTCTTCCATGCATTAATGTGTCTTCTATGCATTGACTATCTTCTCCATGTTCTACATGACTGTAACTGTCTTCTCCGTGTTTTGCATGCCTGTTACTGTCTTCTATGTGATTGATGTGTCTTCTCCATGCTTGATGTGTTTGTTGTGTTTGTGACCTTAATTTAATGCATGTATTGGCCTCGCATTTATACATACATTAAAGTGGGGGCTAAATGTAACGTCAGAAAATGTCCCCTTGGGGGCTTTTCCCTCATAAGGTTTAGCTCCCGGGTCTTTAGTATGCATTTAGGACATCTTAGTTCATATTTTGGCATCCCGATGGAATGAGGCCTAGGTTTCATGGCAAATTGAACCTAGGTGGACCCCTTGAGGTGTACCCTGCCAAAATAGGGGGGAGGACTTGGGCACCCGCACCCTAGTCTTGCCCTATTTTGGGGTAGCCCTAATTTCTGGGTGTCAGTTTATGATCGTTATTAGGTCCTTTTGTTGACACGGTAAGTTTTGATTTTTAAAATCTTGGTAAGTTTGGAGTGCTTGTAGTTGCATATATAAGCATGCTTAGGCATTTAATTGTAAACTAGATGATTACTAGCAAGCTATTATGTTCTCAAGGTGATTCAAGGCTTTCTATTGTGTTGCAAGAGTAGACTTGTGTGTTTTGTGTGTTGATATTTGTAGATTTGAGCATCAATTTCCTTATGGAATGAAGAGCATCTTCCTCCCATGAGAGCTTCACTAGAAGGTGACATTATATTGTGATTTCATCATTGATTCCTTTAGTTTTTGCCTCTGCCTCACAAGGGCATGCACTCTTTATCTGACAACGGTGTTCGGAGACTTAAGTGTCCTCTGGGGCTTGACTGAGGCAAGCCTCTAAACACCACAACCCCTAAACCAAGTCTTGTGATTGCAAGTTATAGGTGTCGCATTTGGGAAAAGTGGAGTTGCAGGAAGGATTGGCAGACATCAACGATTTAGGATCTAAAGAAAAGGACATAGGAGCACTTTCAGGACTTGGGTGCTCGTTCTAGTATCCTCTGCATATGAGTTTCAAGAAACAAAAGTTAGAAGGCTTATTAGTGTCGGAAGGAGGTTTGGATCTCGCGAATAAACTTGTACCTTGGACTTGGGCACCTGCTCTGGAGTGTCCCCGACTGTTCTGCTTCATAACCCTAAAAATAGGTATTCTATAATTTGGTATTTTACTCTTGTCTGCAAGAGCTTTTTCTGTCAATCATCAATTTGTTGTCGTATTTGCCTAATTAGGGTTTTAATGGTTAATTGGACATAAGAGAAGGAAAATTAATAATTAAATTCCCTAATCCAAGTTTCCCTACATCTGCAACTGACCTAGGGTATGATAGTGCTCATCACTCGACTCTGGATCCTTGAATGTATAATGGAGAGGCAGATTTAAACATCTAAACATTAGAACATTAACAAATCAAATTTTCCCCTAAACAATAATGAAGGTGGGCTTTAGAAATTTGGAGATAACTCAGTTGGTAGAATCCGTGGAAGAGGATCCATCTCTTTTGATGGTAAGAATAGCACCAATGATGTTCTATATGTGGAAGGACTAAAACATAATATTCTCAGTGTTGGACAGTTGGTTGATAAAGGTTATAATCTTCGATTCAAGGATGGAAAGTGTAGAATCTTGGAGAGTTCCAGAACTGAAATTGCATCTGGTACTCAAACTAGAGGTAACATTTTTCATTTAAGTATCTCTAGAAAAAGTTGTTTGATTGCTCAGATAGATCAAAGTTGGTTATGGCATAGGAGGATGTGTCATGTGAATTTTGATAACATTGTCAAAATAAGTACCACTCAGGTTGTGAGAGATCTTCCAAAACTTGTGAAACCTAATAGTATGTGTAGAGAATGTCAATTAGGGAAACAAAGAAAAATTTTATTCAAAAGTAAGGAACAAGTTTCAAATGGATGATTGGAATTGGTACATACTGATCTCTGTGGTCCTGCTAGAATTAGGAGTGTATAAGGAGATAGATATTTCATGTTGCTGATTGATGACTACTCCAGGATGATGTGGGTAACCTTCCTAAAAGAAAAATTAGAAGCTCTTGACAAATTTAAGGTGTTCAAAGTGATGATGGAAAATGAAATTGGTGAAAAATTAAAATGTTTGAGATCTGACAGAAGTGGAGAATTTACTTCCCATGAGTTTGATGCTTTCTGTGAAAAGCATGGCATAAAAAAGACAGTTATCTGCTCCTAGGACTCCCCAACAAAATGGAGTTTTGGAAAGAAAGAATCGGACCATTCAAGATGCTGCCAGGACCATGATGATGGAAACAAATGTTTCTCAAGTTTATTGGAGAGAAGTTGTAAGAAACAAAGCAAGGTTGGTATGCAAAGGCTATTCTCAAGTAGAAGGAATTGATTTTGAAGAAACTTTTGCTCCAATGGTAAGAATAGAGGCAGTCAGATTGTTTCTTGCATTTGTTGCTTTCAAAGATTTTAAAGTGTATTAGATGGATGTCAAATCAGCATTCCTAAATGGAGATTTGGAGGAAGAAGTCTACATTGAGCAACCGGAAGGATTTCAGTTGTCTGATCAGGGTGACATGGTTTGTGGATTGAGAAAAGCTTTGTATGGACTCAAGCAAGCTCTAAGAGCCTGGTATGCAAGATTGGATAAATATTTGCTTAAGATAGGTTTTAGCAAAGGTACTGCTGATAGTAATCTTTACTTCAAGATTAATCATGAGGACATCTTGATTGTTGAGGTCTTTGTTGATGATATCATTTTTGGTGGAAATGAATGTATGTGCAAAGCATTTGCTCACTAGATGAAAAGTGAATTTGAGATGTCAATGTTTGGAGAGATGAATTTCTTCCTAGGTCTGCAAATTATTCAGTCAAATAAAGGTATCTTTATATCTCAATCCAAGTATGTGAAAGAATTGCTGAAGAAGTTTGGAATGGAAGATTCAAAGCTAGTAGGTACACCTATAGTAACCAGATGCAAGTTAAGTAAAGATGATGTTTCACCCAAGGAAAAATAGAAAAGTTATAGATCAATGATTGGAGGATTACTCTATCTGACCCAGACCAGACCTGACATCATGAATGTCGTTGGACTTGTTGCTAGATTTCAATATGATCCAAAAGAATCCCACGTTGTGGAAGTCAAAAGAATTTTTAGATATCTCAAGGGGATAATTGATTATGGATTGTGGTATCCAAAAGATAATGAGTTTACTCTTCATGCATATACAGATGTTGATTGGGCCGGAGATGTGGATGATAGAAAAAGTACTAGTGGTGGTGCCTTTTTCTTGGGAATAAGACTGGTCTCTTGGATGAGAAAAAAGCAACAGGTAATATCTCTGTCTACTGCAAAAGCAAAATATATAGCAATAGCAAATAATTGTACTCAGGTTCTGTAGATAAAGCAAATGTTGAAGGACATTAGAGTTGTGTTTGAGGAGCCAGTCACAATCTTTTGTGATAATTCTAGTGCAATAAGTATCTCAAAGAATCCAGTGTTGCATTCAAAGAAAAAGCATATATCTATCAAGTTTCATTTCTTGAGAGAGAAGGTAAATGAGAATGAAGTCAAGTTGGAGTTTGTGTCATCCAAAGATCAGATTGTAGATATCTTCACTAAGGCTCTTCCCAAGGATACCTTTGAATATCTCAGAGAGAAGTTAGGGGTTATTACCCCTCCGAATCAGAACTAAGATGCACTAAGATGCATTAGTCCAGTGAAATTCTCAGTCATATCTTGAGATCCGGATTGATGCTGAGAAAATACTACTCTAAGGAGTAGTCAGTATGCAAACGTTGGAGATCAGTCTGAAATAAAAAAGGGAAGAGATGATTGCAAATATGCACCCTTTTCCATTGATGTCAAAGGGGGAGAGAAGTCATGTGAAAAACTTGGAAGTAAGTAGTTGCTGGTGAAAGGAGCAGTGAAGAAAGTGGTTGCAGGTGTGACAAGAGAAAGAGGGATAAGTTCTTGTTTTGATGGTTGAATCAATTTTTCACATCATATGTTGCCATTAATGACAAAGGGGGAGATTGTTGTAATTATGTGCCTGATGTGTTGTCATTGATGTCAACATATCTTTCTGTCATAAATAGTGAAGACAGTGCAGAGGAGTGATCAGTATTTCTTGTAAGGTGAAGATCAGAGTATACAGATTAAAGGGTTTGTATAGGATTGTCTATTGTTGCTCCAGTTGAGATTTGAGAGGTCTACATGAAGATTTGGTGAAGTTATGGCCTTCTGAGTAGAACAGGTTTCTATAGTTGTTCAGTGATGATGGAGTGGCAAGAAGTTGTTCCGGATTGGTTTGATATGAGCATATTGTGATCTGTGGATCTAGAGGCATGTCTGGGATGTTGGTGTGTTCCCTCAACTCAAGTGGTTCATGGTTTGGAGGTCCGCAAGCAATCTTTCTAGTATGACAGTCATGGCAGTGTGTGTTCTTAAGGTTCAATGTGAAGATGCAAGTGATTCTGGTGATGCAAAGTGTTGTGGTTATTCCTATTGACTTAATTGTGCTTGTGGTGGTCTCTGGATCATGTGGCTATTGTGTTGATGGTCTGCATTGACAAAGGAGCTTATGGTTGAAGTTTTCCTCTTAGTTGTTGTTGTTCTTCCTAGTCTTAGCCGATCGGATGTTCCTAGCATGTTGTGGATGATCTAAAGATCATTTTATGAAGCATGGCA
Source organism: Cunninghamia lanceolata (assembly GCA_027924645.1). Taxonomy (NCBI): domain Eukaryota; kingdom Viridiplantae; phylum Streptophyta; class Pinopsida; order Cupressales; family Cupressaceae; genus Cunninghamia; species Cunninghamia lanceolata. Next base: position 1,670,924 of record BSBN01000295.1, read on the forward strand.
TGTTAATAGAGGAAGATTCAAGTCTCAGCTATGATTAGCTAACAGTGTAAAGATCTGCGTTAAGTTTGGCTGACCTTGTTGATCATTCCAAGATGGATGAAGTGTATAAATACTTGTTGAAGAGTTGTTAAACATCATCATTGAGCAAAACAGATTAAATCTGAATAAAGGATCAGAAGTAGAGTAGAGAAGAAAAGGAGTGAGAGCAGTATAGACTATGAAGTTAGTAAAGAAGAATTTTGGACAAAGCAGAAGTTTTTGAGCATTCATTGAAACTGAACCAGGCATGAAGTAGATGCTATTTCTCAGTTAATTCATTCTGTTCTAAATAAATTTTGTATGGAGTGAGCATCCCTTTTTGAGCAATGAGCTCTGGGTAGTGCACTTGAAGGCATGTGCCTTCTATTTTTTTAAAGTACTTTTAATAGGGTACAAATCTTTGTGGGTTAACCCCCACCGTGGTTTTTCCCTTAACTAGGTTTCCACATCAAAATCTTGGTGTTAAATGTGTTGATTATGTTTCTACTCTTATGTTGTTGATCTATGCTTAATGTTTACATCATTAATCTAGCAGTAAGATAATAAAGCAGGTTAAAAGAAGAAAAAGTTTATATTGTGTGACAACTGATTCACCCCCCCTCTCAGTTGTCCGGTCTAATTCTAATAAAGTTATTGATTCTTGAGTTTCATGATTATATCATTAATCTGTTAAGAAGTTGTAAAGAAGAAATTAACTCCAGAAAGCATTAAATTTTTATAACAACTGATGCACCCCCCCTCTTAGTTCTCAGACCTAATTCGAACACTACTGGCAAAGTCCCTTAAGATCCCTAAGATGAAAAAACTACCAAACTTTGACAAAGCAGTTCTCAGAATTCGTGGCAGCTAGGAATGTTCTGTTTGGACCTATAGGTGCATGTGGAGAACATCCACAATAACCTCTCTCAGTTTCAATCAACTCTAGTCTGTTTGACCGTGTCGAAATCAAATGCATTCTTGTAAAATGCTTTAGTTTCATGCAGTGGAAATGTGCTAGGAATGACATTTTACATTCCATAGCTTGTGGGGCCAAATAGACTTCGCTAATGCATTGGTGTTGGTGGGTAAATGCCAGGGGAGGTCTTTTTTCATGTCCCAAGTGCCTCAGTCATTCAGGGTAGTAGACTACTAGCAAAGTCGCTTAAGATCCTAAGAGCAAAAACTGCCAAACTTTGATGAAGCAATTCTTGAAATTTATGGTAGTTGGGAACATTCTGTTTGGACCTATAGGTGTACATAGGGTCCATCCACAATAACCTCTCTCAGTTTTGGTCAACTCTAGTCCATTTTACCGTGTCAAAATCAAATGCATTCTTGCAAAATGCTTCAGTTTCATGTAGAAGAACATTGCCAAGTGCCATATTTTTTGTTTTGCTCATCGTGGGGCTGAACTGACTATGCCAACACGTTGGGGTGGGTGTTAGTTTCAAGACAGACAACTAAGAGGGGGGGTGAATCAGTTGTCCAAAAGCTTTTCTTTTATTAACCACTTAAATCCTTCTTGTAATTCAGCAGCATAATAAAAAATCAATCAGGGAAACACAATGCAATAATTCAAGAGCAAAAACATATTAACACATATGACACCAAGATTTTAACATGGAAAACCCAATTAAGGGAAAAACCATGGGGTGACTAACCCAAGATTGTATTCTCTGTTAAAAGAATAATAAGAACAAATGGCACATGCCAATTAGGGCTCACTACTCACAAGAGGCCCACTGCCTACAGGAGACACACTATCTACATAATGATAAATATTACATACTTGAACTGAAGAATAGCATCTTCACCATGCTTGAGTCAGTTCCATTTAAGCTCAACACTTCTGCTCTGCCTTTCACACTTCTCCTCTCTTCCACACTCTCATCTCCGCCAAGATACTTGAAGTGACTTCACAACTCTTATTTATACAAGACATCAACTTTGGGATAGTCATCAAAGTTGGCACACTTTATTTTATTACGAAGAAAATACACAAATACAACTTGACTTATTACAAAAGACTTCATGCGAATCACCACTCTGCTGGCCACACATATCTGGGACTTCAATCATCTTTGAGGAGCATGCCATTCTTCGCATAACATCTTCAAGATCATTCGAAAGATGTGTAAATCATCCAGTCGGCCAAGGAGGAAGAACATCATCATCCGGAAGTGATTCTTCAATTGTGAGCTCAATCTTCAATGCGGACCACCAACACAAACTGGACACAATCTAGAGACCCCCATAAACTTGCCTGATTCACCAAGAACATCCATACTACTTCTGATAACTGAAATCATTATCTTCTTAATCCAGAATCTTAAGAACACGGTTTATCATCACTGTCATATTGAAATAGATGCTTGCGGACCTTCAGACCATGAACCAATTGAGTTGTCAATTCACATTGACTTCCTAAACACTCCACCAAATTCGTAGAACAAGATATTACATTTCTAGATCTCACCGGACCTATTTGTGTCAGTCTGTCACCTCTGAACATCTGTTAGAACCAGTTTTACTCATATGGCCATAACTTCTTCAAATATTCATGCAGACCTCTAAATCTTTACTAGATCACCTTTAGACACGTATCTACAAACCCTTTGATTCACATCCTCTGATCTTCATCTTAGCTGGGATCTTCACTTCATAGAGCTTCACTGTCTTCACTGTTCTTCTCTATTTCTGATAGGACTAATTTTCTCAATATCCTTAGCATACAACTCATCCAATCCTTGATATCCATGCAACAGGAGTATGTTGACATCAATGACAACACTGGTTAGGCCCATACTTGCAACAATCTCCCCCTTTTTCATTGATGGCAACATATGATGTGAAAAACTATTTTAACCATCAAGACAAGAATTTCTCCTTACTGACTGACATAGCTCCCCCTATCAACAAAAATCATTCACCTGTCTTCTCTTCCTTTACTGCTCCCCTTTGATCAGCAACCACTTTTTATTTTTCACATGTCTTCTCTCCCCCTTTAACATCAATGGCAAAGGGCACATACTTGCATCACTTAGAATTATATAGACTACTCCCCCTGAGTAGTAGCTTCCTATCATCAATCTGGACCACAAAATATGACTGTGAGATCTACCGGACTGATGCACATCAGTGCATCTTAATTCAGAACTAGAGGGGTAATAACCCCTAACTTCTCCCTGAGATACTCAAAAGAGTCCTTAGGTAGAGGTTTAGTAAAAATGCTTACAATCTGATCCTTGGAGGGCACAAACTCCAATCTGACTTCATTCTTGTTCACCTACTCTCTCAAAAAGTGAAACTTGATGGATATATGTTTTGTCTTTGAATGTAACACCAAATTCTTTGAAATGTTTATTGCACTTGAGTTATCACAGAAGATTGTGATAGGTTCCTCACACTCCACTCTGATGTCTCTTAGAATTTGCTTCATCCATAATACTTGAGTGCAACTACGTGCTGTTGCAATATACTCTGCTTCTACAGTGGACAGAGATATTGCCTCTTGTATCTTGCTTAGCCAAGAAACCAATCTTTTCCCTAAAAGGAATGCTCCACCACTGGTACTCTTCCGATCATCTACATCTCTTGCCCAATCCACATCTGTATATGCCTGAAGAGAGAAGTCGTGATCTCTAAGATACCATAAACCATACTCAACTATTCCTTTTAGATATCTAAGAATCCTCTTGATTGCCATGACATGAGATTCTCTAGGATCAGCCTGGAATCTAGCAACAAGACCAACAACATTCATAATGTCAGGTCTAGTTTGAGTAAGATACAATAGTCCTCCAATCATTGACCTATACTTTTTCTGATCAGCCTTAGGAGAGTCATCATCTTTTCTTAATTTACATCTAGTTGCCATGGAAGTATTCATTGGTTTTGAGTCTTCCATCCCAAATTTCTTCAACAATTCTTTCACATATTTGGTCTGTGAAATGAAGATTCCTTTCTTTGTTTAAATGATTTGCAGACCCAAAAAGAAATTCATTTCCCCAATCATGGACATCTCAAATTCACTGTTCATTTGATTTGCAAAAGTTTTGCACATACTATCTCTTCCTCCAGAAATGATATCATCAACAAATACTTCAACAATCAAGATATTTTCATGATCAATTTTGAAGTACAAGTTGCTATCAGCAGTACCTTTTTTGAAACCAATCTTCAAAAGATGCTTATCTAGTCTTTCATACCAAGCTCTTGGGGCTTGTTTGCGTCCATACAGTGCTTTCTTCAACTTTCAAACCATATCACCATGATCAGACAATTGAAATCCATCTGGTTACTCAATGTATACTTCTTCTTCCAAGTCACCATTCAAGAAGGCAGACTTAACATCCATCTAATATACTTTGAAATCCTTGAAGGCAGCAAAGGCAAGAAATAATCTGACTACTTCAATTATTTCCACTGGAGCAAAAGTTTCTTCAAAATCAACTCCTTCTACTTGGGAATAACCCTTGCAGACCAATCTGGCTTTGTTTCTGACTACTTCACCATCTTCATTCAGTTTATTCTGGAAGATCCATTTGGTTCCAATCACATTTTTGTTTCTAGGTCTAGGAACAAGATCCCAAATGTGATTTTTCTCAATCTACATCAAATCTTCATTGCTTTAGTCCAGATTTCATCATTGCATGCTTCACTTACTATTTTTGGTTCAATTTTTGAAATCAGACAATACTTTTCTGAGTCTTGAGCAATCTTTCTTCTTGTTTGGACACCTTTGCTTTTATCACCTATGATTTGATCTTCAGAATGATTCAGTCTTACATACTTGGGAGTTTTGGGAATTTCTTGCACTTCTATTTCTTGGACAGGTTCATTCAAACTTATCTCTTCTTCCTAATTCTCCAGATCAGTCTGGATCTAAATTTCAGAAGGAGCTTGCACTTCTTGGACCAGAAAATTATTCTGATCATCTTCTTCATATTCATAAAATCTTGAGGCTTTTTCAATACCTTCATCAACCTTCACATTTGTACTTTCTATAATCTTTCTCAATCTCTTATTATAACACCGGTATGCTTTGCTTTAAGTAGAATAACCCAAGATTATTCCTTCATCACTACTAGCATCAAATTTGCTGAGGTCTTCATCTCTTTTTATGTAACATTTGTTACCAAAGACTCTAAAATACTTCACAGTGGGAGTGATGCCAAACCAAAGTTCATAAGGGGTCTTACTAGAATTGTTTCTGATTTGTACTTGATTAAGAGTATAGACAATAGTGCTTATAGCTTCTCTCCAGTAGATCTGAGGAACATTTGCTTCCATCATCATGGTTCTAGATGCTTCCTGGATGGTCTGGTTCTTTCTCTCCACTACTCTATTTTGCTGTGGAGTCCTTGGAGCAGATAACTGTCTTTTTATCCCATGTTTCTCACATAATTTTATGAACTCTTCGGATATGAATTCTCCACCTCTATCAGAGCTAAGACATTTTATGTTTAATTCAGTTTCATTCTCTACCATGGCTTTGAATATTTTGAATTTCTCAAGAGCCTCAGATTTTTCTTTCAGAAAAGTTACCCACATCATCCGGGAGTGGTCATCAATTAATAACATGAAGTATCTATCACCTTGAAAACTCCTGATTCTTGCCGGTCCACATAGATCAGTATGTACTAAGTCCAATAATCTGACAGAAGATTGTTCCTTACTTTTGAATGTGACTCTGCTCTGCTTACCCAACTGAAATTCTTTGCATAAACTATTTGTAGGTTTCACCAGTCTTGGAAGATCTCTTACAGCCTGGGTGTTGCTTATCTTGATGATAGTATCAAAATTCACATGACACATTCTCCTATGCCACAACCAACTCTGGTCAATTTGAACAAACAAACAATTTTTGCTAGTACCAACCAAGTGGAAGATGTTACCTTTTGTTTGAGTACCAGATGCAATCTCTGTTCCAGAACTTTCAAAGATCTTACATTTTCTATTTTTGAATCAGAGATCATAGCCTTTGTCCACCAATTGTCCAACACTGAGAAGATTGTGCTTCAGATCTTCAACATACAACACATCACTGGTTTTGTTCTTTCCATCAAAAGAAATAGTTCCTCTACCTCTGATTCTGCCACCAGAATTATCTCCAAATATTACAACTCCTCCTTCATATCTTTCCAAATCTATGAACTTATTTTTGTCACCTATCATATGGTGGGAGCATCCACTATCAATGACCCAATCATCCTTTTCTTCAACTTGGGCAGCCAGATCTCTTTCTATCATTTTATGATTGACGGATTCAGAGGACATTGGATCTTCTTCCTTGATGGAAATAAACACCCAGTCACTTCTGGATTTGTTTCCTATCTATGATTCATCATCTGTTACTCCTTCATCATCATTATCTTCATGAACATAGTAACACTTCTTTTGAAATCTTGATCTATTAGGGTTTGGCCTAGAAAATATTTTCGGACACCTTGAGGCAAAATGACCAATCTTGTTGCAGTTAAAACATTTGAAAAATAATTTTCCTTCATACTTACCAGATCCTCTTGGCAGTCTCTTTGCAATGAGGACCTCAAGTTGTTCAGCTTCTAATTCATCATCTTCCAGATATTTTCTTGTTTTCTCATACCAATATTATTTTCTTGAGGAACTTTATCTTGGATCATATCTCTATTTGCCTTTTGTAGAGGCACTAGCTTTGAATGCAGATTTAGTCTTGGGAAGTACATCACCAAACTCAGCTAACTCGAATACAAATATCTTACCAACCAATTGATCCCTTATGATAGTTGTTAAGGATCTGATTTCCTCAATAGCAACAACTTTGTGTTTATAAGTAGGAGGTAAGGATCTGAGAACCTTAGCAACAATTTCATCTTCATCCAGAACTCCACCAGCACATCTGATGTCATAAACAAGCTCATTTACTTTTGTCATGTAAGAAGTGATATTCCCATCTTCACTCATCTTTAATTTTTTAAACTTTCCTTTCAAACTTTGTAGCTTGGCACACTTAACATATTTGTCTCCTTCATATAGATTTTCAAACTTTGTCTAAATTTCATAGGTAGTCTTCAAGCCCATAACATTTGTTAGCTCTGAATCAGACAAGGCACTCAGTAGGGCTTCTTTAGCTCGAAGATTATTTTTTGTATCTCTAATTTCATTTAGAGTTGTAGGGCCATTTGTTGGGGGAACATATTTAATTGAGGTTATGTTCCAATATTGATATCTGATGCATTGTATGTGACATTCCATGCAGCTTTTCCAGGCAGTGAAGTTTGAACCATCAAACCTTGGATTGTGGTGGTACTGCACCTAGGGTTAGGGTTTCGAGCTTGAAAATCTTTTGGTCTTTTATTTAAACCCTCAAATTTCTAAGTCTGTCGTCCTCCAGTTGTATGCATGTATCTATTGTCATGTTTTTCCTACCCCAAAATATTCTTGTTTCCCTCCTTCTATCAAAGAAGTTTGATCAAAGAAAGCCTAAATAGAAGGAGAGAAAGCTTAAATTCTTCAAATACTCATGCCGTGTCTTGCAAAATTTCCCAAAATCTTGCCTGAAGAATCTTTACCAAAAACCTAGAAAAACCTATAAATCTTTTAGCTTCAAGTATTTACATCGCAAGATTTCTCAGTTTCATGCTTGGTATTTGTGTATGCATTTTTGAATGTATATTCGCATATACATTTGCTGTTGTATGTTTGAATGTACAAAGGTCAGATACTAAGATGGGGTCCACCAATTACATGTATATGCGATTGTATCTTTGCATATACAATCGCATATACAAGGGAATATGCATTCCCTAGATGCAAGGACCGGACCCGAAATGAATATGCATTCTGTTTGATACAAGCAGATGTGATTGTATGCTTTCCTTGTATGTATGTTTGCATTGTATGTCGGCACATACAAGGGTCATATACAAAGTGATATACAAAGGCCACATGTATATGCCAAGATGAAGTGTTTGCATGCATGTCTATATGCAATTTTTATTTTTATATTGTGCATTTTATATGCGATATACAATGGTTATATACAAAGCGATATACAAGGTGGACCTAACTAGCAAATCAAATTTGGCAAATTCAGTGTTGAGTCCGTAGTTTGTATGGTGAAGTGCTTGCATATGTTGATATGTAAAAGGATTTAGATACAAGGCATGGACCCAATGGTAATTTCAAATTTGTTTCATGAAGGTTTGGGGTCCACCCTTGTATGTAGGGTGATTGTATGTATATACAACCTCATATACAACCACAGATGCAAATGTTGATATAATGGATTGCTGATGAAGATGCAAATACACAGGGATAGAGAACAAATCAGGGGGTGACACGTGTCCAAGTCAGTTGTATGTATATACAACTACATATAAAAAGATTTGAAGGTGAAAAGGCAAAAATGGGTGAAAAAGGTAAAATGTATCTTCATGCTATGAAAAGTCAAAGGAGCAAAAAGACACCTGCATGGCACGTTTTCATTGGATGATAAATTTTCAAAGTGGGTGACTAGGATTGTCCGATCCAACTGATTCCATAGATCTCGGCGAGAAGGAGGAAATCGACGGCTAGTTTCAAATTTTCAGGAGGCAAAGGATTTCCTATGTTCGCAGTTGCAAATTCTAGCCTGGAAAATTTCCTGAGCACGCAAGCTGCTGTGTTTCCAGAGGCCGCGGGTTGGTTGGCCATTAATGGCAAATTTGCAGAGGCATGGTCAATGAATGACAGGCCACCTGCCTTTTTTAATGAGAAAATCTCCAGTCGGCTACATGTTTCTTGAGTTCACCTATTTTTCCTTCCTTTTCTGCCTAGAGCATTGAATGTTTTAGGCACCATTTTGATGGTGCAGTATATCTGAGGGTGATTTGAAAAGACCATGTAAATAATTGCTGAGTACACGTTTTAGGTATATGAGAACTGTGTCACTCAATTTTTTCTGAGGATTGAAGACTTGGGCAATTTTTTGGAGGAAATAACAAAAATAGAGCATTTCTTGGCTATTCTATCTCTTTTTGTGAGTTATGAGTTGCATCTAAATGCGCGTTGCACATGTTCAGTTTCATGTTGTGTTTATATGAAAAATACTTTATTGCATGTGTTTAGTTGTTTGTCTCCATTTGTTGTATGCATCCCTTCTTTTGAATCTCATTACTAAGGGTTACCTAGATTCTAGGATATAGATTTCTATATTGCATGTTTAACTTTTGACCTCCATTCAAGGAGTGGATTAAACTGTTTTAGGTTAAGTATGAAGAAGATTGTATGGCAACAGGGATGTTTGTAAGTAGAGATAGCTAAATACTCATTCTTGGGTGGTGTTTGTAAGGCAAATACCAATCAGGCCCCTTGAAACTTGAATGCTAATGCAAATCATTCACTTGTATACGTCTAGTTGACTCCTTGCCCTGAGATAGGCACCGGTCTGCCCTTGTGTAATAGTTATGATCCAAAACCCCTTGTCTTACATCCAAAACATAAAAACAAATCATTTCATAATTCCATCCTATTAGTTTGTAGGAGTAGAAATAGGACCCCTGCATACTCTCATCCTCAACCAGTTAGATATGTCCAAGAACATTATCAAACTTGTGATTTATCATACAAATCTTGACCCAAACATGAGAGTATTCTGTCTGTTGTTGTAAAGATAAATCTTTCTATTGGGAGTGAGTCAAAGTTAAATCTTTAGCTATAGGGATACCCCCCTTGGTGCGGCAGAACCAGAAGTGAAGGGGAGGTAGCTCACGCAACCTCCTGTATTTGTTGGCTGAATTTGCCTGTGCATTAGAACTGGCAAACCCTTTACTGATTCAGAGAGAAAGATCCAATAGACTTTCTTTCTTGTAGGTTGACATTCTAAATCTCCTCAAGTGGTTAAGCTTCTTCTAGAGGAACTTAGCTCTGATACCAAATGTTAGTTTCAGGATAGACAACTGAGAGGGGGGGTGAATCAGCTGTCCAAAAGCTTTTCTTTTATTAACCACTTAAATCCTTCTTGTAATTCAGTAGCATAATAATAAATCAATCAGGGAAACACAATGCAATAATTCAAGAGCAGAAACATATTAACACATATGACACCAAAGTTTTAACGTGGAAAACCTGGTTAAGGGAAAACCATGGCGTGACTAACCCAAGATTGTATTCTTTGTTAAAAGAATAAGAAGAATAAATGGCACATGCCAATTAGGGCTCACTGCCTGAGCACACTGCTCACAAGAGGCCCACTGCCTCTAGGAGACACACTGTCTACAAAATGATAAATATTACATACTGGAACTGAAGAATAGCATCTTCACCATGCTTGAGTTAGTTCCATTTAAGCTCAACACTTCTGCTCTGCCTTTCACACTTCTCCTCTCTACCACACTCTCATCTCTGCCAAGATACTTGAAGTGACTTCACAACTCTTATTTATACAAGACATCAACTTTGGGATAGTCATCAAAGTCGGCACACTTTATTTTATTACAAAGAAAATACACAAATACAAGTTGACTTATTACAAAGGACTTCATGCGAATCACCACTCTATTGGCCACACATATCTGGGACTTCAATCATCTTTGAGGAGCATGCCATCCTTCACATAACATCTTCAAGATCATCCACAAGATGTGTAAATCATCCGGTCAGCCAAGGAGGAAGAACATCATCATCCGGAAGTGATTCTTCAATTGTGAGCTCAATCTTCAATGCAAACCACCAACACAAACTAGACACAATCTAGAGACCCCCACAAGCTTGCCTGATTCACCAAGAACATCCACACTACTTTTGATAACTGAAATCATTCTCTTCTTCATCCAGAATCTTAAGAACATAGTCTGTCATCATTGTCATATTGAAATAGATGCTTACAGACCTTTAGACCATGAACCAATTGAGTTGTCAATTCACATTGACTTCCTAAACACTCCACCAAATCCACAGAACAAGATATTACATTTCTGGATCTCATCGGACCTATTTGTGTCACTCTGTCACCTCTGAACATCTGCCAAAACCAGTTTTACTCATATGGCCATAACTTCTTTAAATCTTCATGCGGACCTCTTAAATCTTTACTGGATCACCTTTAGACACGTATCTACAAACCCTTTGATTTGCATCCTCTGATCTTCATTTTAGCTGGGATCTTCACTTCATAGAGCTTCATTGTCTTCATTGTTCTTCTCTGTTTCTGTTGGGACTAATTTTCTCAATATCCTCAGCACACAACTCATCCAATCCTTGACATCAATGCAATAGGAGTATGTTGACATCAATAACAACACTAGTTAGGCCCATACTTGCAACAATGGGTGGGTAAATGTTAGGGGAGGTCTCATTTCGTGTGACAAGCATCCAAGTTGTTCCAAGATGTAAGCTACCAATAAACGAGAAAGTTTCTAAGATTGAAATTTTGCATTACATAGGTTGTGGGGTCAAACTGTCTGCACCAACATGTCTGGGTGGGTGGGTAAATGGTAGGGGAGGTCTTGTTTCATGTGCCAAGTGTCTGAGTTGTTCTGGGCTGCAAGCTACTGACAAACTCAAAAGGTGCTAGGAGTGACATTTTGCATTCCATAGCTCATAGAGCCAAACGAACTTTGCCAATGTGTTGGAGTGGGTGGGTAAATGCCAGGGGAGATATGATTTTGTGTGCCAAGGGTCCTAGTCATTTCAGGTTGCAAGCTACCGACAAAGTCACTTTCTCAGTAGCTTGTAGTCTAGAATGACTGGGATGCTTGGAACATGAAACGAGACCTTCCCTAATATTTATCCACCCACCTTAATGCATTGGCACAGTCAGTTTAGCCTCACGATGAGAATATCAAAAACTATAGCACTTGGCAAGGTTGTGCTATATGAAACTAAAGCATTTTGCAAGAATGCATTTGATTTCAACATGGTCAAATGGACTGGAGTTGACCAAAACCAAGAGAGGTTATTGTGGATAGATTCCATGTACACCTGTAGGTCCAAACAGAATGTTCCCAGCTACCACAAATTCCAAGAATTGTTCCATCAAAGTTTGGTAGTTTTTGCTCTTAGGATCTTAAGTGACTTTGTCGGTAGCCTGCTGCCTTGAATGACTGGGGCGCTTGGCAAATGAAACAAGACCTCCCCTAATATTTACCCTCCCACCCCGACACATTGGTAAAGTTCGTTCAGCCCCACAAGCTATGTAATGCAAAATGTCACTCCTAGTACCTTTCCACAGCATGAAACTAAAGCATTTTGCAAGAATACGTTTGATTTCGACATGGTCAAATAGACTAGAGTTGACCGAAACTGAGAGAGGTTATTGTGGATGGACCCCATGTGCACCTGTAGGTCCAAACAGAACATTCCCAGCTACCACAAATTCTAAGAACTACTCCGTCAAAGTTTGGCAGTTTTTTCATCTTAGGGATCTTAAGGGACTTTGCCGGTAGCCTGCTGTCCTGAACGACTGGGGCACTTGGCACACAAAACAAGACATCCCTTGGCATTTACCCACCCACCCCGACGCATTGGTGAAGTCCATTCAGCCCCACAACCTATGGAATGTAAAATGTCACTCCTAGCACCTTTCGACTTTACCGGTAGCTTGTAGCTCAGAATGCATGAGACACTTGGCGCATGAAAAGAGACCCCCTAGCATTTACCCACCCACCTATATGTGTTGGCGCAGTCATTTTTCCCCCAAGACCTGTGGAATGCATAATTTCAGTGTTAGTAACTTTCTACTTTGTCGGTAGCTTATAGTCTAGAATGACTGGGACGCTTGGCACACGAAACGAGACCTCCCCTAGCATTTACTTGCCCACCTCGACACATTGGAAAAGTCCATTTAGCCCCATGACCTATGGAATGCAAAATATCACTTCTAGTACCTTTCAACTGCATGAAACTGAAGCATTTTGCAAGAATGCGTTTGATTTCGACACAGTCAAACAGACTGGAGTTGACCGAAACTGAGAGAGGTTATTGTGGACAGACCCCACGTACACCTGTAGGTCCAAATGGAACATTCCTAGCTGCAACACATTTTGAGAACTACTCTGTCGAAGTTTGGTATTTTATTCATCTTAGGGATCTTAAGGGACTTTGTCGGTAGCTTGCTGCCCCGAACGATTGGGGCGGCACTTGGCACACAAAACAAGACCTCCCTTGGCATTTACCCACCCACCCTGATGTGTTCACAAAGTCCGTTTGGCCCCACGACCTATGGAATGCAAAATGTCACTCCCAGCACCTTTCCACTACATGAAACTAAAGCATTTTGGAAAAATGTGTTCCTTGCCACCATAGGCAAATGAAATTTATTTAGCAAAAATTGAGGTAGGTGTTTGTAGGTGGACTTGACATCCACCTATACATATAAAGAAGATGTTCCTAGGTGTCAGTTTGATGGAACAGTCGATCCAAAGTTTGCCACATTTTTTTCCTTAGGGCTCTTGAGAGATTGTCTGCGTTCGATATAGCCAAGAACAACCATGAGGCTTTGCCACTAAAAAGACATTCCCCCTAGCATTTACCCACCCACCTCAATGCGTTGGCACCATCCGTTTTCCCTCAGAAGATGCATATTCTAAAAATTTATTCATAATACCTTTCTGGTGGATGAAAATTCAGTACTATAAAGGTGTTCTCACTTGATCCAATGTCTTGTAGGGCATCAATTGAGGCTTCCCTTACCACTGCTATCAATTGTTTGTCATTACAACTCATTAACACTCATTATGAAATAGTAACATCATTAAAATGAATTAGAATTCATAGTAACATCATTAAAATGAATTAGAATTCATAGTAACATCATTAAAACTCATTATGAAATATTAAGTAAAGGACATATCATCGTGAAAAAATCATGAAAACCTACCTTACTTTCCTTCCAAGGGCAACTTCATAAGGATTATGCCTACCTCCATCATACTAAAATCTTGAATGCAGCTAAAATATACAAGGTGAAATAAGGATAGCAAAAAAAACTAATATACCTTTCTGTGATTCCACTAATTCAATCTAATGAACCATCAGGGTCTGCTCTACTCTTTATTGTGTCGAGTATTGCCTTGTGATTAGACTCACGAACCTTCCACAAGGTCTTGTTCAATGGTCTACCCCCATATTTGATCAAATGAACATTTGAAGTCACAACAAGGTTAGAATAATGAAGAATCTTCCTATGTGGGTCAAAGTCCTCGAACACCCACACATCAGACTTCTTCAGTGGGTACCTTCTAAGCCATGTTCCAGTAATAATCACTAATCCTATAGGGTACTCTATGTTTTCTCCATCTATAACAAGGTAATCTAATTTCTTTTGAGCCTCAACACAATGACACAAATAATAATCCATTCCTTCTTCATTATCTTCAGCTGCAATAACTACATAAATATGCCTTGCATTGATATGTGTATTTAGTTCGATGAATATAGTCAACAATACAAGAAAAAATACAAAATAAGATGGCATATTGAATTTTATTAAATTAGAATGCTGATAATACTTGGTTGCACTAGATATGAAACATGGTCAAAATCAACCAATGATTCAATCTCTATCATTTGTAGTGCTGTCGGTAGTCGATAATGGTCAATCGGGCATAGGCCTCTTATACACCAATCATCAACCCACTCCTTTGACTCACAATCATACCAAGCTTCATATGTACATGAAGAACAAAAGCATGCCATATGCCATGTATGAATAGTCCATGAACCTGCATTAGCGCTTCCAAAAGAGTGTAACTCACTTGATCCTGTCAATGTACAATAGTCCTAATATTTTACAATGTTAGTATCATCAACCAACCAAAAATATCTATGAACTATAGACTTACCTTCATTACCTGGACCCATTGTAGTGTTACACTGTTGAGCAAATTTTTGCATGACATGTCAAAATTTTCTAAATACATGCATATTGGCAGTGGTCCTATTTTCCCTGTGGTCCAAGGGGTAGAGTCTATCAGGGAGGCTCGGCCTGTGTGTATAGTGGTGCAGCGGTTTGAAGTTTAAAATGGACTTTTCATCAAAGCTCAAATATTCTCAAAGGGATTGATCCATTCTAAATGATGGTACTATATAGAGTGGCGTAGGCATATAAATGAAGAACCAAGCAAGATAGGAGTGGTGTCATAACGACAGAGCTAGTGCATATAGGAAAACATTCTCTTTCTGAGATGGTGCACTACTTTGAAGGCTTTGATGTTGCTTGAAGATTCAAATGGCATGACCTCTTTTTAGAATATATGTTTAGTAATAAAACTTATATGCTTTCAAATAATCCTTCTAGAAATTACTCTGTGGGTAGTCTTTGCGTGTGGGTTTCCACAAATTGATTAAACAAACACAATTTCTTTATTCCGCTTTCTAAGAACGAAACGATAACATCGATAACATAAAAAGCAACATTTGAGGTGGTCCAGTGTAGAATGAGGCAACATAATCATTCCAAAAGGTGAACCAAACCAAGATTTGGCTCAGTTCTTTGAGAGAACAGAGAAAAGTGACTTGAGAGGCACCAAAAGAAAGGCACTGGCCCACAGATCCTACATTTGTTTGTGTTTATCCATCGAGAACTTAATCACCCAAAAGTGTTTTTTAGAAATAAAAGACATTTAACTTCAGATACAGTGATGGCATGACTGAAAAGAAGCATGCAAAAGATGGAGCCTCAAAATCAAATAGCAAGGCCGCCAAATTCAGGTGCGAGCACAAGAAGGTTTGGGTGCTATTGAGAATAGAAGTTGGCAGGACCCTTTCAATCGCCATAAAGACCAGCAACAAAACTAAATGTATGGTGCCAGTCAAAATATGGGGCACCATTTGAGAAATGGAGCAGCTAATGAAATGAGCACATGTTGTAAGGAGAAGGAAGCCACTTTATAAAAAATTGAGGTTCAAATTCAATGGAGAGGAGCGACCTATATGTCTAGGCGCTGCTCAGGAGGAAGGTGTCTTCATTATATACAAAGTGGCACACTGTATGGGAATGTATGGATGTGATTTGAGTTTAAACAAGCCACAAACAATACAATCAAAGCCACAGGCACTTCAAAAGAGCATTGGCCTAGGCAATGAAGACACTTCAATATAGAGGCAGAAGTCACATTCAAAAGTGCACAAGCTTTCAAGTGTGGGGTCACTGCCATCTTCAAGCACTCAAAGGAATGGCTCAGCATATGCAATATAGATAGATGGCACCATCAATGTTAAAGGGAGTGGCCATTAGACATGAAGCTCGATCCATAAGGAAGCATCATTTCAATTAGAGGTTGGCAAAGGGGGGTGGTGCCAACTATTAAATGTATGGTGGATCTGGTAGGAAATATGAAGCTTGATGTAGTTTATAATAATGACATGGTTTAATAAACATGACGCCTGACATATTCAATAATACTCAACAATGAAGACACAATCCCCATGGAAGTTACGACTATCAGTCGTATGAAACCCGGTCCTTCATTATGGCAGTTGCCAATGAGTTTGAAGGCACAACAGATTGAAGATAGTCATAGCTTCAAGAGGCAAGAAATGATGCTGTAATATAAAATGGTGCAATCTTTATTCAAAGAGAGGCATCAAATGTGAAATAGGTAATGTTTGTATATTTAGAAGTCATGGTCCCTGGAGTAGATTAAACTGTAGTTAGTCTAATGTATGTTATAGGAGGTCATTGTGTCATCGGCATAACCCAAAGCTCACACAACATTGAAAATCCACAAAAGGAGGTATCATTTTTGAGGACACAGGAACTATAGGATGAAGCAGTTCAAATCAATGGCTCAGAAGCAGCTCAAAAGAAGCTCTCGGAAGACACCATGTGTTAGAGAGGGAAAAACAAGAGAGAAACTCAAAAATCTCCAGAGAAAGCCATGTGGAGGCTACGGTAAAAAGAAGCAAGGATGCAAGCAAGATAAACCATGTGGATAAGCCTGAAGAGAGATAAATCAAGTGTTTTATTTCATTTTAATAACTACATTTAAAATGGTTCACGTGAGGTATTAAAGGCTGAGTAAATATTTTAAAAGTCTCTCATAATGTATATGGTGGGGCCCCTTCTTAAAGTCGATTTAATAATAAGAGTCTTATTCTCTTAAAGGCTACGGGTGAAATAAATAAATAGATGGAGTCTTTTAAAATTAAAAGATAAGTCACGTGGGTCCCAACAAGTTATTAAGTGAAACTTTATCAAATGTGACTTTTATTTTCATAGGAAGGCAAAGATGAAACCCTAAAGTTTACACGCAATCACTTTTATTTTTAACGGCAACCACAAATGGAGATGAGCGGCAAGAGATTTTTTCTCACATAGACATAGGCCAACCATGAAGAGAGATGCATTTTTTCAGCCAGTTGCAGTTTCATTTGCAAGTCAGTTATGTGCCAGATTTTGTACCAAGTTTTATGGACAATTGTAGATTTTTGTGGGCAGTTACAAAGATTTTCAATTGCAAAGATCTTCAGGGTTTCTTTCAATTTTTGGGATATAAATACACAAGTCCAGGATGGAGTTCCAGAGTTCTACATTCATAGATCAGAGAGTCTTTGAGCAGCAGTAGATATTTTCTTTATGCCTCTACAGTGTCTCTTTCATGAGGATGTAATATTTTACTTTGTACAAATCCTTGCCTCTGTAATTGTTCTTCATTCAAATAAAGAAGCGATGTTTTGTGCAAATCAAAGTGTATTTCTGTTCCTTGCTTATTATTTTCTGTTTCTTTTGCCTCTGTTGAATCTGTTTATAAACTGGGTGTCAATCATACATTTATGCTCCTTGGTTTCCAGTTAAATCTTTCAAGGTTTGATCACTATGCAATTGGGTAGTTATTTTAATCCGGTGCATCGCCTTAGGGATTAGATTTATTTCATTGTATATGTAATCTTGTTTCTTCTTCTAACCTTTTCCCAAACCACTTTGAAAATGGAAGAGCCATCTTCCCTAAAATCTGGAGGTCACTTTGAGAAGCAATCCCATGTTTCAGAGTTTCCCATGTTGATTGTTGGATTAGACCCACAAATTTATACACCAACATACACCATTTGACAATAGATCTCGCTTCTGTCAACTTTGCATTATCTTTGTACTTCAACTCTTCTCTTGCCAATGCTCTTTTGATACATGCTCCTATACCATCATGCTCCCCCTTTCCATGCCCAGCCTCACCATTCACCATATGCATCCTGCTCAATCAATAGAACATCCACACGTTCTTGAATTGTGATGCACAATTATCTGACTATATGATATGCTGACGAAATGATATGTTCCTGTTGGCCAAATCATGGTAGAACATCTGAAAGCAACCTTGCACAAACTCCATAGAATGTGTGCAATCATCACTAATATAAAAATGATATTCCCTCAAGATCTTCATGTCATTCTTTGTACTATCTTATGCATGAATGAATGTTGTTTGCACAAATATAGCAACCTACATAGAGTTGTAATACTGTGATTGCACCTCATTTTGTGGTTGTACTGTGTAGTTCTCTGCAAAGTCAACAATTAAAAAGATGGTACCAAGTGGAAATGTCTCCTTGCATAACTTGAATTGCAAGTCCAACATCGATCTCTATGGGTATGCCTTGCATACTCATACACTATACTATCACAAAATGTAGACATAAACTGATACACTGGAATCTTTTGAATAACCAAATCACACCTCTTTGCTTCTTTACCATCTTTTGTATTGTAGGCCATTGTTTTATACTTGATGAACTCTACTAGTTCATTCCCAACCACATGTGTGATTTCCATATGTTGACATATTGGCATACATTGCAAGTCACCACAATGCTGACATGTGCCATCCAAGCATAATTTCCTGTAGAATATTTGACCTTCCTCTCTTTCACATAAAATTGTTGATATGAAGTCTCTTGAAGTAGTTGGTGGGGCACGTATGCCACAATCTTACAAAACATTATTAGTATGCAAATCTAAACATATAGACTGGTAAACATCAAAATGGTTAGAAAATTTAATATGTAATCTACAACAACAAGTAGTGTGTGTGTGATTTATTTTGACATAGAAAGGTTTTAGTATTTGAAAATATCTTTGACAAATTTTAATTTGAGGATACATCTCTTGAAATTTCTTGAAAAATTGTGTTTGGGTCACATCCAAAAATGCTTTGGATGTGGCTCACAGTTTCGACAACCAATTCTCCTTCTCACACCATCTCTTGCATTAGGAGATACCCTTGTGTTATTTTTCCAAAATTCTTCAATGATGGATCTCAAAGCTTCAACATCAACTTTGTCTTTCCATGGGAGTCTCCCAAATAATGCCCACAATTCATTGGTGTTTGGGTCCTCAACTCTTTCACGTCTTCCAACAACTCTCATTAGAGTTTTTCTACTTATTTTCAATGCTTGACTTGCATTTCTAATGAGGCAAGCTTTCTTTGTTTGTTGGCTTACTATTGTGGATGTAATGACACATTGTGTGACATTACTTGTTAGGGATTGCATGCAGAAGATATCAATTAAATGCAAATAAAGAGTAAATAGAGGAATAGAAATACATAGAAATAATAACAGTGAGAGATAATTTTTAACGTGGTTCACTCAAACCCGGGCTACATCCACCAATAGAGAGTCCAATATTATTATCCAGTAAATCAAACTGATTACAACCAGCAATCCTTGCAACTCAATACCGCTACAAAATGGTACAATACATCAATGGAAACCCTAACCCTTAGCACTGCCCCTTGATCCTATCTTGTGGGTGCTGTCCCCAAACCCTTGCAAGGGGCACTTCCCCTTGACCTCGTTAAATAATTTGGGGGGAAACCGCACCAACAAAAGGGGGGTAAATTTAACCTCCGAGTCTGATTAGGCTCCATATAACAACATTACTATCCTTGGTGCATGAGGTGGAAGCCACACTCTCATATGCACTCATTAAATTCTTGACAATTAATTTTTCACTTGAGGCATCTGATGTTCTTAGGCCAAGAATCTTCATAGTGGGCCTAAATTTTAGATTTCTCATCAATTCAACAAATAGTTGACATCTTTCGGTTTCATTTAAATTCTCAAAGAATAATTTCCATATCTTATGAATGCATATCTCTGGAAAGTGCACTTGGGAATCTTATCTTGCATGGGCTTCAACACATTCTCATCGATATCGATTAGAAACTTAGGCTTCTTATGCAAAATTCTAGGAGGTGTTTTAATTGGTAAAGTTGACTTAACATTAGGAATTTCTTCAATATTTACTTGAGATGAGATAGATGACATACCTTCAATTGGAGATGAAAAAGATGAAAAGGCTTGAAGTTGAGATGGACAAGATGGTGTACCTTCAACTTGATGTGTGAATGATGACATGCCACCAAGTTGAGAAGAAAATGAAGATGTACCTTCTACTTCACCTGTGAAAGATGGAGTGTCTCCAATTCAAGAAGATAATGATGGTGTTCCTTCAACTTGACCTGTGGATGATGGAGTGCCTCCAACTTGGAGATTCACTTTCCTCATTGAATGGAAGTTTTGCATTCGTTCCCTTTGTGCTACCAATTCCATCTCTCTCTCTTAGCTTCATTAGATGTGTCATGTTCCTCTTCAATTGGCAATGGTGGAATGTCTTCTTGTATGGTTGACAATTTCCTACTTTCCCAAATTCACCTCATTCTTTCTCTTTTCCTCTCATTCCCAGCTTCACGCTTTTCTAGTGTTAGAGTCTTTACTTGTTTCCTCGGCATGATGATGAATAAGACAATGATAATTAAAGAACTTTTATAATGACTGATCAACATTGACATAACAGTCATGTAAATGATATAACAATCATAAATGACTAATCAACAATGATATAATAGTCATAAATGACTAATCAAGATTGATATAATAGTCATAAATGACTGATCAACGATGATAGAACAATCATAAATGACTGATCAACATTGAGAAATGACAATTTCAAAGGCTTATAACCACGTTTGCACTGATGACCACACTTTGTAACTTTAATAACATCAAGACAATCCTTCAAAACTTGCCTAGCAACCTAAAATATGACCCTAGCATAATATGGACAATCACTAATGACTATACTATTGGGCATAACAGTCATATGGTAACCAATTTTCCATATGGAAGACTTGAAGGAAAATCTTCTTAGTAGTTGTATAGTCCATCATGTATGTGGCATGTTTGCATTCTTGAATGATAGATTGGTACTTCCTTACACTAACAAGATTGTTAGGACAACCTAAAAACTTCAACCAAATGCTCTAGTCCATGTTTCCTCAGCAAGATCATTTACCTAGGGTTTGGTGGACTTGGCATAATTTTCTAACCCTTGATCATTGAACTTAGCATCTTTGGAATGGATTGTCCATATAGACAATACTCAAATTTACACCACCTTGACAGTCACACACATGCATAAGACAACATTTTTAAAATGGATAATAATCTCAAACAATACCCTAGGGTTTCAACATGGAATCTTCAATATTTGAATAACAAAATAATAAACCCTAGGATTCTATCATGATGACAACATCCATAACCCACTTGATTGTCATGGCATCCCTCACTACTATTACTAATGTAATTTATCATGGACATGACAATCCTTGATTGTTACAATAGTAAGCACCCTTGAAGCCTTCATGCAACTTCTAAAAATTGTGTTAAAATGACCAGATTATGATTGTAGAAGAGTGCATGACCAAGGAGTGTTGAGATCCTAAGGAATAATGGGTTTTCTATTGAATTTAGGATTGTTAAGAGGAAGTTGTATAGTTAGAGTATCGTGAGACCAAATGGTCTAAAGATGGTTGATAAATGTATATATCCCTAAGAAGGGCTATTGAGAAACCTATTGAAGTCAAAATCCATTGGTAGGGTACTCATAAAAGAGTGTAGGCTAGTAATGTGTGTTAGATTATCATTGAAAAAGAGTGAAGAACAGTCATACGTACATAAAGATTTTGTTTTTTAAAGACTAACATGATTTGGTGGTGTTATGCATCAACACAACTAGGACTATCATGGCAGTCAATAGGAACATCAAACAAGGTATGAAGATAATTTGATATCTTGTCAAGGTGTAAAGGAGGGGTTTTCTAGGAATAATAAGGTGTAGAAATTCAGGGTGGAGTTCTATTTCATAATGACAAGTTGTCCTAAACTATACTATTTTGAGTATATCCCATATGTGAACATTATCATAAACAATGATAGACAAATTGCTAAGTATGGAGGTGATATTGAGGGAAAAGACTATCGAATTGTGCTATGACTATTACAAACAACCACATATACTGTCACATCATAAACATAGAATACTATGGATCATGAAACTCTAGATCACTATTAAGGTTAGATATTCAAAATATGCAATAGGCTCTCACTACCCTATTCACAAGGTAAGAGATGACAACATGATGAAAAGAAGTGATCTTATATACAGATTAGAATTGTCAATCACCTTAAATGGACTATCAACACAACTAGGACTATCATGATGTGTCAATAGGAACATCAAACCAGGTATGGAGATAATTTGATATCTTGTCAAGGTGTAAAGGAGGGGTTTTCTAGGAATCATAAATGTATAGGACAGTTATAGTAAAGTAGAGGCTACTTGCAACAACTTTTTTTCAAAAAAATTTAAGCCATAACGCACTCGCGTTATGGTTTGGTGATGACGAGCCTAAGGCTCAGAAAAACCAAGCCATAATGCGCTCGCGTTATAACGTGAGTGCATTATGTTTAACTATATTAAAAAAAGAGCATTTCTACTCATTCATTCCTTTTGTTTTCTTTGCACTTGCAGCCTACAAACCCTAAGGAGTGTGCTCGCATTTTTGGAGACCAAATTTGACACCAAAATCTTGTCGATTCATCGCCAAAATGCTGCCACGACGTCGAGTAGGCCAAAGGAATGAGTTTTATTTTTATTTTTGGTGTGAATTTGTTTCTAAATAGGTAGGTTTAAGTTGATTTGTGATGTAAATTTCCTTAATTAATAGGAAATGTTAATGCACCTCTTCCTCCTCCTCCTCCTGAAAATCCACAAAATCTTGAATCACCTAAACAGGAAATACCTGCCAAAGAACAACCTAACCAACAAACTCTTCCATCCATTCCTCAACATGCCCCTAGAACACAAGAAAATCTAATGGGGCAAATTGAAAACAATAAAAAAGAAATTGAAGACATAATTGCAAGGTTGAAAGATCCTTCAACTTCAACCTTGCATAGATCCATGCTTGCTCAATCTCTTGAATCTATGTTATCAAATGTAGATTCAATTAGCAAGTAATGATTGGAAAAGAGGCGAGAATTTAGAGAGTATTATGCAGACATGCTATCGTATGAAGAAGTAAAAAAGTTACAACCAAGTCCATACATGTAATCTCTAATTTGAATTGCAATGGGTTTATCATTTGCTATACCCAACCCTTTGATCCAGGCAGCTCATTCATATAGTAGAAAAACAAACATAATATAAGACTGCCATATTTGAAAGAGTTTTTCTTATCTTTCTTGATCTTTTTCCATCAGTTGACTCAGTAGGAGCTCACA
Organism: Cunninghamia lanceolata; assembly: GCA_027924645.1. Taxonomy (NCBI): domain Eukaryota; kingdom Viridiplantae; phylum Streptophyta; class Pinopsida; order Cupressales; family Cupressaceae; genus Cunninghamia; species Cunninghamia lanceolata. The sequence continues at coordinate 1,694,468 of BSBN01000295.1, forward strand.
TAAATCATAATCTGCATCTTCCTTCAACATTTGATATGCAACATAGATTGCTGTACCGGACACAAAATTTTCCCTGCTCAAGTGGTAGATTTTGTAGCCAATTATCATAGAAGAAAACTTGACATCCAGATCTGTGATGTCATCTATAGTCATTGCTCTTTTGTCAAATTTTAATCTGGTGGCTTCAGTTACCATTTGGTTCTTCACAGATTTGAGTGCGGGTAACCCACTGGTTGAATGTAGTCCAGTCATAGCCCTGATGGCATCTTTGGTTATCTTGAATGGCCTCATTGGCCACATAAAATTATCATGCATCCTACTTAGAACATACTAGACCCAATCGTCTTATGCAAAAGATGGAAAATGTATGCAATGTTCGAAGTGTTTGTCCCTTAGGGTCTTGAATTTAGGTCTGAGTTCAAAATTCTCATTCATTGACTATTTTCGATAGATGTCAGACAATTTTGAGTCTCCAAAATCTTTGATGTTTGCATGGATATAAACCTTAATATCTTCTACATGCAAGACACCATGCAAAACACTGGAAAAGGCTCCCAAGGGATCAACTTCTAGCAACTTGTAAGGGTGTTTCTTGAATTTTGGTCTCAGCCTTTCAGAGATATTGACAACCATTGGAGTAGCCATCCTAGCAAAGAAAATCAAAGAGAATTTACATAAGGGAAATACCTTTTCACGCCTTAGGGTTTGAAGCAGATGTCAGAGCTATTTTCTATTTGAATTCAATCTTCAGCTTGGACTTGAGTAACCTGTAGGATCTCTACTCAAAGCTCTTCTTTCTTCTTCGTGAGTGCAAGTGCGTAAATAATGAGTGAAAAAACCCTTTTATCCTTGCGCAAAACCTAATTCCCTTTTGTAATAAATGCACAAACTTTTAAGTCATCCGGTCACCCTGCTTCTTAAGTGAGCTTTTCATGAATCATATTACGAATCTTCAAACTAGTACCTTAGTGTGTTGATAACACCCAGGTGCCTTAAAAGACTTTCCTTTGGATCTACAGATTAAAATATTTAGATCGTTCCAGATCAATTTGTATTGTTCTGTTAATACTGTATGGTTGCCGAAACCGGATCTACTCAAGTGGTCATAAACCTTGTGAAACTTGATGCGGACCTCTCATATTCTGACTGAAGGTTCTTTTGGGGATTTTATAGGAACCCTTTAATCGCAACATCAGCTATTCACTCAATATGCTGAATTTAGGCACTTATCGGCTAGCTAGGGGAAAAGGATTTTCTCTGTAGCTCCCCCAGAGCTCACTTTTTAGTTTCCAGAAGGATTATCAGCACCAGATTCCAGTGTAGATCCATCTCCAATATTCATTGTACTCGTCTTTACCCAAATCTTTCTCATCTCCTTTTAAACTTCATCCGCATTTACTTTACCTTTACCTTTATCTTGTTTCTGATCATGTTTTACCAGACCCCTTTCATCATGATTTCTACTTCTACAGAATTTGGCTAAATGACTAGATTTATTACAATTGTAACACATAACATTTCTTTGCTTATTTGGTTGATATCCTTTTGATCTGCATTGATTAGCCATATGCCCCATTCTATTGCATGTAAAGCATCTACCGTTGAAAGAATTGTTCATTTGCATATTTCTGCATTCATGAGATTTGTGACCATACATTTTGCAGCTAAAACATTGACCAGAGAAGGATGAATTGTTCATATTCATTTTTTTCCTGCACTGAGTTGCTTTATGATCAAATTTGTTGCAATTGAAGCAATTTCCATTGAAAGATGGATATCTTTGGGCATTTGGTTGCCTTATCAGAGGTCTTCTAGGTTTGTTTCTTTGACTTCCTAATTCAAAGTTCTTTTGACCAGATCCAGAGCTTTCACCTTTCTCATACCCCAAGCCATGCTTATCATCTACCCTCTTTTGACTTTCAAGAAGAACTTCAAGTTGGGCTGAGCTTATCTTGAATTTTTATTTGTATTCATTTGCAGATTGAAGATCTTATTTAAGAGTGTTTATCTAGCTCCCAAGTTGTTCTTCATTGTCTCTAGCTTCTTCAAGATTAGATTCAAGATGCCTAATTATTCTGTCCATTTTGTGGCAGTCCTCTATTTTCTCCTTGAGGGATTGTTTTAGGTTATCTTCAGTCTTTCTCTTCTCTTCAATTTCTTGGGTGAATTTCATAACCCCTTATTCCATTTCATGTCTTATCAAAATGACTTATTTTGACAACTTTTCACATAGCTTAGATTTCTCATTCAGGTCCTCATTAGTATTAATGGCTTCATTCTGATTTGCTAATTTCTAGAGTAGTTCCTTTCTCTTTTTCATAGAATTATTGAGTTTTTCTTTCAGCTCATTAATGAATTCATCAGCTTCCTTAAGTCTTTCTCTCAAATTATTGACTTCAGAGTGGGATTATTCAAGATCATCTAGGGCAGACTGAAGTTATTCTTTCATACCATATGCATCCATTGAGATTTCCAAATCTTCCTCAAGCTATTAGGCTTGTTCAGAGGAGCTTGGCTCTGATACCAATTGTTGGAAACAAGGCAGATAACTGAGAGGGGGGTGAATCAGTTATCTTTAAATTTACTTTCTTTTCTTATCTCAGTATTCAATGATATATCAAAACATGAAAGCATAAGCAACTATAAGAACAAAAGTGAAATTAACACACACAACTCAAGGATTTTTATGTGGAAACCCTGTTAAGGGAAAAACCACAGGGTGACTAACCCAAGATTGTGTTCTCTATTAAAAGAATAAAAGAGTACAAATGGCACTTGCCAATTAGGGCTCACTGTCTGAGCACACTGCTCACAAGAGGCCCATTGCCTACAAAAGACTTACAGTCTACAAATGCTTACAAATGATACCAAGGTGTTTGAACTCGTGAACAACATCTATAAATGTAGGAATTCAGTTCCAGTTAGGCATAGTATACTGATCTAGTACATTTCATTCTTCCTCTACTTAATATTACTTTCCTGTCACATTCCAGGCTTGAATTACTGTCTTCGCACTTGTCTCTGCTTTTCTTCGTACTTAATCATTCATAGCAATATTCCATCCAGGCAAAGTAGTGTAGATTGTAGATTGTATAGATAGAACAGTTCATGATGCATTCATTTGTGTTGCCATTTGTGTTAGTGTGAATAGGGTTACTTTGCTATCTAGTTTTTTCTTAGCATGTTCTCTGCTTTATCTCTCTTCACACTAGGTTAAGTTTACTTAGGGACTTTTTCACTTTATCCCACATTGGTTGTGTATTGAGTCTCTTAGGTGGAATATCCTTTATATATCCACCTCTTGCTCTCATATGGGCAACCCCATTCTATTGTATTGTTTTACATTCTCTTTAGTTGAATGCATCTTATTTAGCTCATATGTGATTTCTATTTTACTTTCTCTCAATCACTTGCATTCTTGGGTAGAAATCTAACAATTTAGCTTGGAGGGTGCATAGAAAGTGTGCCTAATCAGAGTGCATCACAAAGTATAGAATAAGAAACCACCACCAATTTGTTCAAGAGAATGTCATCTCTAGCCATGCAATATAATGCCCCTCCAATAATATCCTAACTAAAAAAGAAGATACTGTGTTTGAAATAAACTTCAATGAAACTGCATAAGAAATCAATTTAATCAACAAATTAAAATTTAAGTTTCAGAGCAACTGCAGCTGATGTCCAATAGGGAGAATGCAAGATTGTTGAAAATTTTATGACACTAGATCATAAAACTCCTTTAGAAACACAAATTTTCTATCTTGGTGGATGCCTTCCACTCATACACTGCTCCAATGGCGCTCAAAGATGAAAATCATGGCAAAACTTACAACCACTATTTTCTGCTTTAAACTACTCACTCAATACAAAAGATATCTTCAAACTATTGTTGGGTTATATTGTCCCCTTAATCATCTTTCCAAAACACTTTGAATTTTTAAATTTTGTTATGAAATGACAAAGATATTGTACTTATACTGCAACTACGTTAAATTGATATAAACAAACACCATTTTAAATTTAACACAATTTAGCCAACAAAAATGGTGCTGCAATACTCACAAGTATAGGAAGGATAAATGCTCTGATATGTCTAGCCAAAATAAATGTTTCTTCATTCCATCTACACAGGCACAAGATGAGAATGCTCTGATACCATGTAAATAAATTTGAGTAGAGATAAATTGAAGATGCAAATAATTCAACACAAAATAATACCTGCTTCATTATTTTAAAATCAAATACATCACACTTATAGAGGAGTTTTATCTCCTACATTATAAGAAACTCCTAAAACAACATACCCAAATATATTGAGTTGTTTTAACAACTCAACACATTTGTACCACTAATACAATAACCTATATAACAAACTATAACAACATACTTCTATATTATCCTATACATATGACTAACAAACCTAACAAATAATTTAATATTACTAACACCCATGTGAACACTAATTCCTAACACCCATAATAATTACGCGAGTTGTTGCTACAACTCACTTTACCTCTAATATTTGTGAGCACTAACAATAATTCCTAACATTTTGGAGGCTGAACCTTTAGGCCCTACCCCTTCTCCATGCCCATAAGGGCCTTCAAAATCCACCCACAACATTCACCCCAATTATATACCCAAGAAGGACCAAATCCATCCCAAGGTCAACCCCTCTATGGAGCCCATCTCTACCACCACTTCTTTTATGGATCCCACCCTTGCCCCCACCCCTTTGGTGGCCACCAAGCCTTTTGTTGACCCTGTTCATGTTCCCTTGTTACCTACTCAGTTCCCCAACCAAGTCACTAATAACAACAAGTGTAACACTTGCATCTCTTTGAAGGATAAGGTCAAAAAACTTTAGGATAGTTTACTCCTACACAACACGTTATGGAGTGGCAATTATCCCAACTGCACATAGCCAAGAACAAAATCTAATAGCTAGAGGAAATAATTTACAAGTAAAACAGACAATGGCAGAGTGAGGAGGTGGATGACGAAATATGGGAGGAATTGAAAAAGTTATCCAACACTTTTAAAAAATTGGAATAGATGGAGCATAGCATCATTGAGCTTAAGAAGAACCAAGTTGACATAAAAGAAAATTTGCCTAAAATTGTTCCTTACAGTAGGAAGACCATAATTTTTTTTTCCACCAGTCTATATATGTTATAGCCAAAACTTGAAAAAAAGAAAGGAAAGCACCTAGAAAACAATGAGAAGAATGTGGCTTTGGAAGGCCTTGCAAAAAGAACCACAACTGAAATACTGGAAGAGAAAGGTAAAACCAAGACTAAGGTGAGGAACTCAGGGGAGGTCACCTTCATTGACAAGCTAGATTTCCTGAATAGAGAATGAAAAGCCATCAATGGTTTGAAAAAGTTGGTTGATCAATAACTCATTATTTTCTTGTGTTGTTCCTTTTTTTGTTCCTATACTAGTTTTGTTGTTTTTTGTTGGTTCTGGTGGTGCTTAAATGGTTTTTAGTAACGACTTTGTAATTTTTTTCAATCTCTCTCCTTGTGAGACTCTTCTCATCTTCCTTCTTAGTTGTTATATGTAATTGGTTCGAGCCCTTTTCTTGTTTTTTACTAATATCAAAAATAAAGCACACAAGTACAAGTGATTCATTGATTTTCATGACTCTTAGAAATAGGGTAAGGTAGACCTTGAATCATGCCATTCCACTTAACTATTTTTTTATTGTCTTCTCATGACCTCTGGCGATAGAGCAAGCTAGAGCCTAAGTCATTTATTCTCTTTTGTATTGATTGTTTCCCTTTATCTTTGTATGCATTAATTTATTCTTTCTCTAAAGCAATCAATCAACACATCACATTCTTCTTGCAGTATAATATTTTACCTATTTGTCATCTCTTTAATTTTCATTCCATTTTGGGGATAATAAAAAATATTGAGACGAATTTCACATTTAGGTCTCTTTTATGTGGACCTATTTTATTTCTTTATTTATTTATATTATGTACCTTCTTCCTTTGCATGTGTGTTGACATTTGCAATGTAGGTTTATTTCTTTCTGGCATATTTGTGATGTAGGTTTATGTAATTTCTAACATTATTTGTGATGTAGGTTTTGTCCTTTTAACATGCTTGTCTCACATGTCCTAGCTTAGGGGCGTTGATTCCTTGGTCAAGAAGACTATCATGTATTCTTTTGTGTATCCTATAAAATACTTTTATTTTTTTACACTTTCATTTTTCTAATTTTTAACTAGGTCTCATCACCTAATGACATTGGTCCACTAAAGTGAGGAAAAAATGTAATGTCAAAAAATTCATACCCTATAGTTTTACCTTTTGTCATTTCTCCTAGATCCAAGTACCAAATCAATATTTCTGTGTTATATGAAAAAGGTGGGATGAGGTTGAGTTGAAGTGTAGTTAAGGTAGATTCAATCAAACCCTCCTTTCACAATAACACTCAAAGGACAAAAATCAAGCCAAGTCACTACAGATGGAGACGACTCAGCTACAGGTTGATGCCACTTAGGAATGATATGGAAAGATAGATTAGATTGCTAGATATGTCAAACCCTAGTTCAATTAAGCCTTAAACTCTAATTATATGATTTCGGGTACAGACAAACAAGATATGACAAATGATCACACAAGAAAGCACTAAATGTAAATTAGAAACATACCAAGATTCTGATTTCTGGAGGCAGAAATTTCAGGGACACTAGGGTGGGCACCCAAGTCCAATAGGCTGCTTTTTTTGTAGATCTAGAATAGTGAGGTGATTAGGAATGCAAACTGCTTCAGAGTTTTCGACAATGATAGTTGGGAGGACTACGGGGCAAGCGCCCTAGTCTAGTAGGTTAGGCTTTTTACACTTTCTGCTCAGATCCTGAATCTGTATCCTTTTCTCTAGTCTTCTGCAACTCCACTTTGCAAGATCCTACACCTATAATCTGTAATCACAAGAGAGGGGTTTGGGGGTTGTGGTGTTTAGGAGCTTTCCTCCACCAAGCCCTGGAATGGCATTCAAGCCTTCCAACACCGTTGTTAGATAAAGTGCATGTATTTGGTGGACAAAGCCAAAAATAAAATGATGAAATAGATTGATTGAACACAAATAGATGCCACCTTGGAGGTGAAGCCCTCATGGAGGATGAAGATCTTTCACACCATGAGGAGATGGATTGATGAAGCCAAATCTGCAACAAACAAACACAATAACAACACATGTTTGCTCTACAACATAATGAATACCTTGAAATCCCTTAGCTCAATATCACAAGTTTGCATTATCCATCTCTGCTTACAAATAAAGTCCTAAACATGTTTATATATGCATTCCCACTGAACTTTCATAATTCAAATTGAAAAGTCTGACAAAGCGAAACCTTTTTAAAGGTCCTATGCCGACAACATAAATTTAGGTTTCGACAAAATAGGCATGGACTAGGGTGCAGGTGCCCAAGTCTAGGGGTTCTTTTTGAGTCATGGTTAAGCATTAAAGTGGACCCTAGGCCCCATTTGATATGGGTTTTGGGGGAAATTGCTCGTGGATAAGTTTTAAACATGAATAATGAAAATAAAGGGACCTAGGAGGTAAACCAGGAGGTAAAAAAAGTCCTAGGGAAACATTTTATGACAACATTTAGACCCCACTTTAATGTATGTATGATCTTATGATCCATACATGCATTAAAGTATAGTAAAAAACACATCAAACATGCCAAGCATATGATGCTAAGGCATACACCGAGACTAAGGAACTATTTCTAGCCCCCAATCTCAAGTAAGCACTAGAAGACACATTGAAAACATGCAAGACACAATGAAGATAGTAGTTGAAGCATGCAAAACATGGTGAATATAGTGAAGCACACAAAACACGATGAAGACATGAGAGTAGTCACACAAGACATGATGAATACATTGATATAACATTTTCATATATGAAATAAAATCCTAACTAAGGGGTAGTGGGAGCTCATTTCTACGCCCTTGAAACTACCAAAAACATGCAATACAAAACCCAAATTGTAGGGGTAGCTCATCACTACACCCTTGATACTACACTAGGGGGAAGACATACCAAACAAAACCTGAGTGTGGGGGAGCTCATTTCTACACCCTTGAAACCATACAAGGGGAAGACACAACAAATGCATAAGGAAGACACACAGAATACACGAGCACCATATAGCATGCCTTCAACATACTATATGTCTTATACATGACAAATGTGAGTGATGGGAGGAACTTATTTCTAAGTCCCACCATCTAAAACATGCCAAACACACCTGACAATTGAGCTTATGCTACAACAACCGCCAGAGACATGCTTAAGAGAGGATAGCTCAAGATCCAACCCCACCTCTCGATGAGGACATTGTTTAAAAGGATGCGCACTAGCTCAAGAGATACATCATCCTGCCTTCCACAGAAGGAATTTGTATAAAAAGATACACACTAGCTCAAGAGATACGTAATCCCACCTCTCCGAGAGGGCTTTTTGATTGTAATTTAAATAAGGATGTGCACTAGCTCAAGAGATACACCATCCCACCTTGTAGAGAGGGCTTACAAACATGCTTTGTTAGTGTCAAAATCATCAGACAAAAACCATTATATGTGCTCCCACCTTAAGGTGGTTGATTTCGTTTACCGATATCAAGTACATTAAGCTAGAATGAAAATACTCAAGGGAACATGAGCTCTTGCAAAGACCATGGCCCTAAAGGTGACATGTGCCACAATCGCCCAATGTTCCCACAAACACATTAATAAGATATGCTAAGATATATATATATATATATCAACCCCATCTTCATATAAGGACGGGGTCCATTTTTGCTTACTCGCTAAAGGGACACATGACCCATATCAGTATTTGTTTTTTTCATCATCCGCCAACTAGGTAAAATCACTGTAAACAATAAAAATGAGATAGGAGAACAATTGCCATAGGAACACCACGTAGGAGGATGCCCCCAAGACATAAACTGCAACGTTATATGCCCTAAGGCACAACACACAATAATAAAATAGAGGAGAGGTAAGATAGAAGAATGATGAAACAAATAGAAGAATGGTCACAACAGAGGTGGTCTCCCGGTATCCTTGACCTTACAAGAGTATCAAGGATCATCCTAGGAGACCTAAACAACACATAACACATCATGGGGAAACACAACACATAAGAGAGGGCCACATAAGTGAGCAAAGGTATGCTACGACAAAGATGGCCAACAGGGTTAGAAATACTTACCTGTGTACACAATTGAACTAGCAGATGTCATTGATCAAATCATCTTCCTCTCAATCTCGAATGCAAGAGGAAAGAGGTACATAAGGTACAATTTCCTTATTTAGATCATCGTCATTTAATTCTTCAACATTAAGCTCTTCTTTAGTTTGTTCAATGTCAGGTGGTGGAATGTTCTCTTGTTGAGGTGTTGGTTTTTGAGATAAAGATTGTCTTCTCTTCCTCCATTCTCTTGCTTGTCTATTCCTTATTGTTTTGTTAATGATGTTTGCAAAATTATTGTCATGATTTTCCATAGTCTTTAATGTTTCAGAGGAGGAAGCTTGTGCTAGATTAACCTTAAATCAAGTGAAGAATTGTTTTGTTTTTTATGGTTATCTCCTTATCATTGTAAGGATGATGGAGGAGGAACCTCAACATAAACTCCCTTACCTTTCAGTCTAGGGGATTCTTTCAATTCAGGTGGCTCTTCACTTATGATTTGTTCAGGAGGAGTTCTAGCAAATTTTGTTATCAATTTTTCTTTATATTGTTGGTATCCCAAGAAGATTTGATCTTGTCATGGTTCAGGAGGTTCAGTATGTCGTGGACAAAAGTAATCAAGATTGAAGTTCTTTCGAGTAACCATAAGTTGCCACTTGCTATGATGAATAGTATGCATACTTCCATAGAGAGGAAATTTTACACATTTGTGAATTGTTGAGGGGATGGCTTTCATGGCCTTGAGCCATGGATGGCCTAATTTTATATGGAAGATGTCGGATGTAGGTATGATATCAAATGATTATTCTAAAGCTTTATCAAATACCTTGATCAATAAAGTAATCTTCCCTATAGCCAAGAGGAAAGCTCTAGTATGTGTATTAATCATCATGTCGGTGGGTTCATAAGATTCTTGATTCAAATCAAATTAATAAAGGAACTCTTCTATATCCACATTAGTCATACAGTTAGGATCAATAAGGGCTCCCCTTGTAGGTTTGTTCATCACTTTCACAGCAATATAAAGAGGTCCTTCAACACTTCCAATTGTTCTGTCATGCGGTGTAAAGACTAATTTAGGTTCAGGGATTTTCCTCTTCATATAAACCTTAGGAGGGAACATATTTTTTTCGTGATGAGAAGCCATGTATGTGAGATTATTTCACACCAAAGCACTTGTTTGAGGAAATCGGGTTTTTAAAGTAAAAACACACAAATTTCGCAACAAACCAAGTGAGTAAGGATGGAAATAGTGCTAGACAACAAGGCAACATAAATGATTGGAAAGTTTGTCTAAAGAAATTTGAAGAAAGTGTATATAACCCTTGGTGTTGAAATACACAATGTGTAATTAAAAATATGCAAATTCTCAAGCAAGAGTATAAAATGATGCAAAGTTTTCAAATGTGAAAATGAAAATATGCCTAAAATGAATGTAAAACCTGATCTAAAATATGTTTATGACATATGCAAGGAAATAATGCAAAACTATGCTTGTTTATGAACCTAAAATGCTCAAATTTTTTGCTTTTTTTTAATGCAAATGTGCTAATGATGCAAATGTAAATGCAAAAATGCACAATGCAGCAACACTACAGTCCAAAATCAAAGTGCTTAAATGAGTAGTAAAATTTGAAACAAGATTTTAACTACAAACCCTAGCTTTTGCAATTACTAGGTCATATAAAAAAATGCAAATTTCAAGTAAAACCCTAGAAAATGAGATATGGAAATGCAAGGTAAAAGATTATGAAATGAAGAACTGCTGTAATTTATCTCAAATCTAATGTAAATATAAGAAAATTAAATGTTTTCAATAATATGCAAGGAAAATAGTGCAAACTATGCCTTAATACAAGCCTAAGATGCCTATTTTTTTCAAAATTTTCAAATTTATGCAATAGTTTTGAATGTATGATGATGAATATGATATTAATGAATGTAATACTGATTACAACACTTAGCAAGATGCAAGTTTAGTAAAAACATGAGTTCACCGAAATGTTCTATATGAAAAGAAGATAAGGATTGAAGTGTGGTTAAGGTAGATTCAATTAAACCCTCCTTTCACAATAACACTCAAAGGACAACAATCGAGCTGAGTCACTACATATGGAGAGGACTCAGCTATAGGTTGATGTCACTTAGGAATGATATGGAAAGATAGATTAGATTGCTAGATATGTCAAACCCTAGTTCAATTAAGCCTTAAACCCTAATTATATTATTCCAGGTATAGACGAAGAAAATACAACAAATGATCACACAGGAAAGCACTAAATGCAGATTAGAAATATACAAGGATTCAAATTTCTAGAGCCATAAACTTTGGTGATATTGGGGCGAGTGCCCAAGTTCAATAGGCCACTTTTTCTATAGATTTGGAACAGTGAGGTGATTGAGACTGCAACCTGCTTTAGAGTTTCTAGCAATGACAGTCGGGAGGACTATGGGGTGAGTACCCTAGTCTAGTAGGTTAGGTTTTCTACACTTTCTGCTTAGATCCTAAATCTCTATCCTCTGCTTTGGTCTTATGCAACTCCACTTTGCAAGATCTTGCCCATATAATCTGCAATCACAAGAGAGGGGTTTGGGGGTTGTGGTGTTTATGAGCTTTCCTTAATCAAGCCCTAGAATGGAATTCAAGCATTCCAACACCGTTGTTAGACATAGTGTGTGTCCTTGGTGGATAGAGGCAAAAATCAAATGATGAAATAGATTGATTGAACAAAAATAGATGTCACCTTGGAGGTGAAGCCCTCATGGAGGATGAAGATCTTTCATACCATGAGGAGATGGATTGATGAAGCCAAATATGCAACAAACAAACACAATAACATCACAAGTTCACATTATCCATCTCCAGTTACAAGTGATGTCCTAAACATGTTTATATATGCATTCCCGCTAAACTTTCATAATTCAAATTGAAAAGGCTGACAAAGGGAAACCTTTTTAAAGGTCCTATGTCGACAACTTAAATTTATTTCCTAGAAAAATAGGCCCGGACTAGGGCATGGGCGCCCAAGTCTAGCGGTGATTTTTGAGTCATGATTAAGCATTAAAGTGGGCCCCTATGCCCCATTTGACATGGGTTTCAAGGGAAATTGCTCTGGGATAAGTTTTAAACATTCATAATGAAAATAAGGGGACCTAGGAGCTAAACCAGGAGGTTAAAAAGTCCTAGGGAGACATTTTATGACATAACATTCTGCAATCCACTTGCTTGCATTTTAATATTTTTTTGCAAGTTGTCACTTCCATTAATTCACCATTTTATTACCTTCCAAATATTTGCACAATTATAGGAACATCTCGATAATCACATTACTCTCACCATATTTTAAAAAAATATAATTTAATTAAAAGTATTTTACTTTCTTAAACTTACTTTTAATGAATTAGAAATATTCTAATCAATCTTTTTCTAAATATATATTTTTTTAAAACTTTATTATCTTTATTATAAATTCTCTAAAACAATTCTAATTTTCTAAAAGCATGAATTTTTATTTATTCCTAAAATCTGCTCTTTCCTTCTTCGTAAGCATTCACATCTCTTCTATTTAAATCTCTTTCTAAATAAACATGATTTTCCCCATTTTTAATCTTTAGGAAAAATAAAAATGCTTTTACTCCCATCTTTAAGACCTATTTGATAGCTCATACTGCACCAAAAAAAGCTCTTTCTATGATTATTTTTTTGTAACACCAAAAGTCTATTTCTCTTAAGATTTTAATGCCTCATCTTTTGTTTTAACCTACTCATAAGATTTTCTTCACAACAGGGCAGCCTATTCTTTTCTTTCAAAATTTAACTCAAACGCCTCTGTCTTGGTAGTTTAAGATTGCATTTTTTGCAACACCACTTTGCTGGTCTTTGACAGGCAGTTGGTAGTTAATTATTGATTTTCTAAGAAGATACTGAGAGGCTAGTTGAAAGGAAATGGGCATTGAATTGTGGGTACAATGTGAAAGGAAGCTAGGAGTGCAGAAATCACTTCCTACACTAATCTAATGAGGAGAGAAGAGTCCAAATTCATTTTAACCTTTACAAATACAAAATATTTAATACAAAAATAGAGATATTATAGCAATGCACCACATAATAATGTAAGATAGAAGAAGAGAGACACAAGATATACATGGGGAAAACCCTTATCGGGTGAAAAAACCCACACACCAAAACCTGCACAATGTATTATCAAAACTGTAATGGTTTACAATACACTTGCAATGCAAGCTCTCAGGAGTCTTCGACACTCGTATCTGGAGACAAACTAATAGCATAACAATACCTATTAATCACCCTCTCTTTCTCCTCTCCAAGCACCTACTTATAATGAAGTTTTCAAGGCAAAACTGAACATATCTTGGAATGGGCATCCAACTTGGCCTCATGGCCCAAAACCCACGCCTAGGTACACTTATCCAACACTACAGCATGGTCATGACACTTGTCATATCACCCCATCCCAATATGGTTGCCTATTTCCAATTTGGGCAATGACATGTGCTCTTACACACCAACCAGCTATCATAGAATCTGTCATAGTTGTCATAACTTACAGCTATAAGAGAATCTTGGAATGGGCATCCAACTTGGCCTCATGGTCCAAAACCCACACCTAGGGACACTTGTCCAACACTACAGCATGGTCATGACACTTGTCATATCATCCCATCCCAATATGGTCTCCTATTTCTAATTTGGGCAATGACATGTGCTCTTACACACCAACTAGCTATCATAAAATCTGTCATAGTTATCATAACTTACAGCTATAAGAGAATCTATCATAATTAGGATATAAATAGCATATTCTCTTACAACATGACATAACCCTCCTTCGGGTGCCCAAAGATGCCTTCTTCCAAGATGACTTGTGACACATGTCTTCACCTGTCATAGAACCTTCTTTTTCTGACTCTTACATGTCATAGATTCTGTCATAGGATTCTACCATAACCGTTTCGGTCAAAATTCACTTACACACTAGTCAAGATGCCAACACATGGCAGAAAATCTCTACCACACAAAAGGGATGCATGTCTCCATATGGAGTGAGTTGACCATCCTAGTCACCTTACAAGTGGAGTGACAACTCATCATGCCACTTTACACTAGATGTGCAACAAAATTACAACATAGGCTAAGTAAATAAATTACATTACAATAATAAATGCAAGGAATTTACAAGGTTGAGACACCTTAATTCCCAACATTCTCCCACTTGTCAAACACCTTGTAAGAGCCAATAGAAATAATAGGATTTAATTACTATAGGCCGAGGGGCCCATAGACTCTGAACACCATCTGAACTTCTCTGTGCCCACTGGTTTCTGTAATGCATATGCAACATCACACTTTGACTATCACAACAAATAGTAAACTATCCTACACCAACACCAATATCTGAACATAATATCTCTTAAGCCAAATGTCTTCCTTATAGGCACGAGTAGATGCCAAATATGTAGCTCAACTAAACTCCACTATGCTCACTAGCTTTACAGAAGCACCTGTAACATCTTCCAAGTGATCACCAACATGACAAAAGATTAGAATGCCAAAAATATGATGAAACACTAAATGCCACATAGATGCACCAATGTATCCAACTTCAAACCAGTTAACAGAACATAAGTTTGAAGTCCAAACATCCTCAAAACAAGATCAAGCACATAAGCTCCAAAGACAGTTAGAACAACAACCATAGCTAGTTGTTTACATCCAACTAAAAAACCACCATTGATAGAACTTTTACACGACATATTCAACCCATACTGCAACTCTCATCCCTGTATAATCCACTGTCCTACTCAAAGTTACATCTCCCATGATAACAAACACACTAAAACCATTGATGTGTAAAAAATTTGAAGACCTTTGATACCGCAATCTAATGAAAAGCCATCTACCAAAGATAAACATACATCCTAGGAATCAAACTGCATGAGCAATGCCAATCGAAGTAACTCAAAGTCTACCAATCAACACTTACATAAAAGTGACTTATAATACATACATATAATACAAAGAACAATCACAATGATCTGCAAACTGCAACCAACTGCTGCAAGGAAGAGCATACTTCAACAAATAATTTTCTGCTCACTCTATCACCTCTTATCTCCTCCACTTCTCCCAAGTCCACATCTAAAAAGAATACATACTATTGCCAGAAAATAATAAAGTACAACAACAGTAAATGACCACAAACCTAGTTATCATACTAGATGAATAAGAACCTCTTGGAAGAAAAAGAGACCATAAAGAGAAACTACAAACCATAACATGTCCTTCTGCCAACACCACCAAGTGCTAAGCTGTGCCAAGTATGATCTCCTTCACAAAACCCCAACTGAAAAGCCTTAACAAGGAATAAGCCCAATCACATCTCCTAAATTGCTCATAAATGAACATCATAAACTAAACCATATGAATCAAGAAGATAACCATACTGACATCCCTCAAATGAAACCTCCAGAACTGATATTTGTAGCTCAAGATTCATATCCATGAGAAATCAAAGCATAAAACAAAATGAATCTGAAATAACCAGGGCAATACCTATCAGATCATTTTCTACTGAGTGAACTGAGAGTGGGGAATGAGAATGATCCACTGAGATACACCGAGTCTCATATACTCTCTCCAAGAACAATCTCCTCTCAAGTTCAAACATGAACTCACATCCATAACAAGTGAAGGCTCCTCAATCCTTTTGCTAAAATTTAACCATTCCAACACATGATCTCTACAACAAGACATTTCAAGCCTCACCTCAAGTCTCTCTAGTATTCATGAGCATCCATCAACCAATACATGCCAACTTCAAATGCATCCTGCAAAATCATGAAGCTTCAAGCATATGATCAATACTAAAAACCAAAGAGAACAAACAAGATCATTGTCAAAACTCCCACTGCACATCTGCATGATCAAGAACCTCATCATGACATCATGATCTAACCATCTCCTAGTAAGGAGATCACATACAACAAAGAGTACAATGATGCATACATCTTGGCTTAAGAGAAGCTGTATCACACCAAAACTTTAAGCTAGCATCATAAGTAAACCATGACATAATAACAACATCTCTAAACAAAGGATAAACATGTCATATTGACAAATCATAAACTTGACACCTCAATCAAGATGTCAACATCTCCAAACATATGGAGATAACCATCTCCTGACAACTAAACAGAAAATGTCAAAGAACAAGAGTTCCTCCATGACACCAACATCCACTGCAGAAGATCATCCATCACATATGATGAATCCAACATCACTGCCGAAACTCCCACTGAAACTGTGATACCGAGCTTATCAAGGCATTATGATAACCATCCTCTCAATGAAGATCATCCAAGGTTCTAACACAATCTAACAATTGTCCTGTGCAATATCAAAAACACAAAAGAATAAAATAGAACCAAGATCTCCAAGTTAAGAAGATAAAACCATCACTGTCAAAAAGCTCACACTAGACTGCGTAACCAAGCTATCCATGACATTATGATAAACGTTCTCTAACTGACTATCCATGCACTCTAATTATCCATCCTCTTATCCCAAAGTAACATACCAAATACACAAATGACCACCATCAAGGCCAACTAACAAAGTCTGCATAAATACTGAATCAATCTTGTGGATATAGACAGTCCACATCGGAGTCATCCCACTGCAATCAAATAGGTGATCAGCCCACAAAACTGCATAACTCGTAGATCCCAAACATGAAACATGCAAACTCATCATCACATTAGTAGCTTGCAAATTGAGATACTAAAGAAGATAATTTGTAGACTTCAAGACTCAACCATCAAATCAACTCTAGATTCAATTTGCAACAAGTCCACAAGTGAGTGATCATAGTCAAGGAACTAATCAAGAGTATGCTGTAGAAATGATGAGTGATAAATCACATACCAACATCTCCACACTGAGACAAGGAATCATAATCTGAAAAATAGTTTGTCTACAGATTTACAAAACCACAAGTTTTAATTAACCATGTAAAATCTGCAAAACTACCATGTCATGACATACATGCAGATCCATATCCAGTTATCATTTGAAAAACACACAAGTCTGAAAATCACCAATATAGTTAAACCAGAATAATGGAATAACATAGATAAGCATAACCATAGATTTTTTTTGAAACAAAACATCTACAAAACCCTCAGATCAAAACAATATGAAACTAAGACATGCAAGTACAACCAACTAATATAAAATAGAGGTCCAAGAACTTCAAGCCCATTTGTAGGCCAACTCCACAACCATCACCATGTACAAGCATACAGAGGAACTAGGTTGTTCCAGAAGATTTCAAACCATCCAAAGATTAACTTCATAGCCTACATGCATTCGAGGTTAACAAGACAATGTCTTCCAGTGCTAGGGACTAAAACCAAGCACCCAACATAAGCACATCAAACCATAGCCATGGCAAACCAAGCTTCTCCATGTGACCAGGGAGCCAAGAACGAACACCCAACATGAATACTTTGCTACAAACGACCATAGAATGATAGAACATAACCACCATGCATGAGGGTTATTGCATACTATCAAACATGAGCTCCAGATCAATATCATACTAAATGTAACCACATGATCAACTCCATAACACTCCATCTTAAGTTTTCATAACTCAAAATTTGTGTCGTTAAATATCCCCATCTCTATTCTTCTAGATGTGCCTGCCATCTCATTCTTGCAATAAGATTTCAGAATACTCTGCACAGACTCCCACTCAACCTAAGATTAGTACACAAAACCCCTATCCAACAACTAGGACCAAAGAGAATAGCTTTGATACCAATTGAAAGGAAGCTAGCAGTGTAGAAATCGCTTCCTACACTAATCTAATGAAGAGAGAAGAGTGCAAATTCATTTTAACCTTTATAGTTACAAAATGTTTAATACAACAACAAAAATATTGCAGCAATACACCACATAAGAATGTAAGACATAAGAAGAGAGACACAAGATATACGTGGGGAAAAACCTTATCGAGTGAAAAACCCCACACTCCAAAACCTGCACGATGTATTATCAAAACTGTAATGCTTTACAATAAACTTGCAATGCAAGCTCTTAGGAGTCTTCAACACTCGTATCTGGAGACAAACTGGCAGCATAACAATACCTGTTAATCACCCTCTCTTTCTCCACTCCAAGCACCTGCTTATAATGAAGTTTTTAAGGCAAAACTGAACAAATCTTGGAATGGGCATCCAACTTGGCCTTATGGCCCAAAACCCATGCCTAGGGACACTTGTCCAACACTACAGCATGGTCATGACACTTGTCATATCACCCCATCCCAATATGGTCACCTATTCCAATTTGGGCAATGACATATGGTCTTACGCACCAACTGGCTGTCATAGAATCTGTCATAGCTGTCATAACTTACAACTGTAAGAGAATCTATCATAATTAGGTTATAAATAGCATATTCTCTTAGAAAATGACATAACCCTCCTTGGGGCACCCAAAGATGCTTCTTCCAAGATACCTTGTGACACATGTCTTCACCTATCATAGACTATTACATGCCATAGATTCTATCATATAGGAATCTGTAGTAACCGTTTCGGTCAAGATTCACTTACAGACTAGTCAAGATGCCAACACATGGCAAAAAGCCTCTACCACACAAAAGGGACGCCTATCTCCACGTGGAGTGAGTTGACCATCCTAGTCACATTACAAGTGGAGTGACAACTCATCATGCCACTTCACACTAGATGACAAAATAAGATGTGCAACAAAATTACAACATAGGCTAAGTAAATAAATTACATTACAATAATAAATGCAAGGAATTTACAAGGTTGAGACACCTTAATTCCCAACACAATGGACATGCATTACCCTCCATAATTTCTAATTTGAACATGGAGCATTTTAATTTAATTGTTTTTTATATTTTTTTAAAATATTGGAATCTTATAAAATTTCATGGAATCTATGGAATCTATGGAATCTTTGAGCTCTTCAACTCCACCCCGTGCTGTGACTGTAGTAATGCCTCTCATAACGAGTCCTCCATTAATATGATTACAGGGATTAAAAAAATGCACCCCCTCCACTATAAAATGGTTTACACAATTTATAGGATGTTTTGATCAGAAATATCCAAAACACCATTGTCTTAAATCCTTATCTTTTATCACTAATCCTTATCTTTTATCACTTATATTGATAGTTTTATCCTTATCTTATATCCACTACCATATTGTAGTCATACCCCTTTACCCTATCTATAATCATAGTCTTATCCTTATACCATTTTATCCATATCCAACACTGCTTCGTCCTTTGAATGACATTGTCATATTGGGCATCACCATATGTAGCATATAACTATAGTCTTGTATCAATATTATGATATTAATCAATAAGACTGTTTTGCAGTAGTAATTTGGTTTGATGTTATAATATGTTTTGCTATGATCTTTTTTATGACTATGCTATTATAATTTCTCTCTAAAATTCAATATGATTGGCATCAACTATAGCAACTCCACATATATAATTAGTGGCTTGATGGGACACCATAGATTTAGGCGTATGGAGATAGGAGAGGACCCTAAGAGCTTGATTCGGTGTTATTTGGGAGACCTCATAGATTATTATTTTGGTGAGGAGAAATGTTGAAGACAACAACCTCATATCAAGCAGGATCTACAATATTATGAGTAGACAAATATGACATTGGGTTCTCCCTAGATTATCAAGCTTGTTGGGTTAGACATGGACTAATATTTATTATTGAATGCTTTCCATGATATACTAACTTCTTACATTTTAGCAACAATTATTATATTGAATTTATTGTGTGTTTCTATTCAAGCATAACTTTATTACATTACAAAAATGTATATCAATTACATTTAAATTAATATATAAGCATTTTACAACTAGTGGTGCTAGTTTTAGTAGATGCTTACAAACTAGAAAAGTGGTGCGAGGACTAGAAATAAATTATTGTAGCATTAAGACTATACACAAAAACTAAAAACACGGATGTAGGTTATTAACAAACGATTAACATATTATAGATTCAAGCATATAACATAGTCCTAATGATTAAATTAGGGAGGGGTTTGGCCCTTATAGGTAGCCTCTAACGTGGTGGCATCATCTATAATTTATACAATACTTTGGTTGAAAGAGGTAGGACTAGTAGTAGATGTTGTCTCAGTTGGTGAGGTTTGGTTATTTTTCGTTACAAGGAAGATGTCCAACCTCACAATGCAGTCGAAACTTTTGGAAGAATTGAATAGAATTCATCGAGACATCATATTTGAGCAATAATCTTATCAATATTTCCCATTGCATTTTCTTCTTGTCATCCTCCAAGTCTATTTTTTTCATCCCCTCTTCCTTATTTTTCTTCTTGTTATCCTGCTTTTTCTTCTCTTCTTCTACCTGCTTTTCCTTTCTATCTCCATTCTCCTTTTTCTTCTGCTTATCCTGTTTTTTCTTCTCTTCTTCTTGCTCTTGTATATTTGTATCCTCCTTTTCTCCTTCATCTTCATCATCATTTTTCTTCCTTTGTTCATCTGCCTTTTCTGTCTCCCCACCTTGAATGTTGGAGTCATTGTTTATGGGATGAGGTGATAGCATTTCTTCAATGTAATGCTCAACGATATGTAGAAGGGAGCGCTCTTCATCACTCAAAGAGATCTCATTCCACTTCTGCAAAAGACAAATAATGCACTTAGATTTGTAAGTTATAAATTTAGTAATTAACATGGTAAAGAATACACTAATGAAAAATTACCTTTATAATATTGTTGATTTTGTCTTTCCATTGCCAGCAACAAAATATCCATACAAGTAGTTGCACTTGCCACCCTGGTAGATTTTGCACTTCCTTTAACTGGTAAAGTATGTTCCATGCTAGACGATGGTAGGTAAGGAATTGCTTCCATTCTCGTGGAAGTTTTTGAGTGTCCGTGGTGAGTTTTCTCAACTCATATATTACTTCCCGCTCTTTGAAACTATAAGTTGGCATCATCCTTTGACTATTTAAGAGCGTGCTTTGGAGTTTCAATCTTTCTTCTTCACATCCTGATATAATGCCATAACCCTTTAAGAACAATGTATTTGTACTTATGAAGAGTAACATTAACATTAGGCTTTGAAAACCCAATTTGTAAAATTTTAGATAAAACTATGTAGAAATTTCTGTCACACTCTATGATCTTTTCTCGTGATGAATTAAGCGTAGAGTTTGTTACCTGGCTCATAAACTCAACTGGACGATAGGTAGCTCACAGAGTGTAAGTCAAAATATCGATATAAAATTTACTACATTTTGCGAAAAGCTTTACAAATTTATATTTATGATAGAGCTAATTGGCAGTATGAAAAATTACCAGGCACACATCCAGGTAGAATATTTCTCAACATTCTTAATGGCTTAAGCAATACGGGATGTTTCGACCAGAAATCTGCAGCGTCACGTTTATCAAACAGAATAAATTCCGATGTACAAATCTCAACAATTGAAACCAAAACGAAAGGAGCTGTTGTTATGTAAAAATTGAATTTTAATGATTTAGAACATTGAAGATTCTGAGTCGCCCAAACTCTTACCTGCGCGAGCTTGTTCTCGACCATTTGAATTGGAATCCACTTCGCTGCTTCCTCTATCCCCGACACAAAGCACTGTGTGGGCTTGCTCTGGAACATTTGTAAGAGCCAGTCAAGAGTATACAATGTATATCAAATCTCGTTATTAGTTACACCTATTAGTTATATGCCCTTTCCAAAGGGAATTGGAATACTTACCAAATAAATCAAAACAATTTGGCGGGAAATCTGTACACCATCTTCTATCATTCTGTTGGATATCTGGAGGTGCCCTGTCCAAGCTCCGATCTGTATCGAAGCAAAAAAGTTCCCCATGGATTAAATAAAACGATCTGGACGAAGTAATTGTTATTTAAACATTGAAAACAAATTTTCTAAACCTGCTGAACATTGTGCGTCGCCGGAACTCTGAGCTCGTTCTGGAATTTTTGATCCTCGTCCAAATTCCTTCCCCAGCTGCTGGTCTAGAAAGCTCTTCGTTTCATCATCGTCAGGATCTGGTAAGGCCAACGGCAGCTGAACTATTTTGCTTATATATTTCTCCGCCAAATCTACCGGATCTACATTATTGTGACCGTCTTCGAATTTATTTTGCATTGCTCTTGCAATCATTTTCTTGTCTATTCCTAGAACTCCATTGGTTCCACACGCCGATAACATTAAATTCGTTGCAGACACTACCTGATTATTCGATTCAGCAGAAGCCGATCACTTTGGTCATCATACACCGCTCTATTAAATGCCTCAAGGAATAAAAGTGTTTCGAATAAGAAATAAATGTAAGATAATGGCCAGGAGACGTAGCACTACCGTATCTTGATTGGGGGAGTCGTGAAATTTATTGGCTATAGCTCTTGCAATCATTTTCTTGTCCATTCCAAGAACTACATTGATTCCACAAGCCGCTAAGACTAGATTCACTGCAGACAGTACCTGATAAGCCAGTCATGTTAGTCATTACGCACCGCTTTATTAAACGCCTGAATTAAACAAGCAAAGGTATTAAACTGAATTAAATAAGTACCTCTAAAATAACTGTGTCTTGACAACGATCCAAATCGTCAACAAACACAATTATGCGAACATCATCCTTGGAAGAGGGAGGTGACTTTGGAATTGACGTGTCTTTAACAGTGTCGGGATAGAGGCGGCACAACCTCCACAGTCGTTCGAATGCCATAAATCTCCAAAACCAAGAGGGCTTTTCACCCATTTGATCCTTCAAAAAATTGATATCAGAAATCACCTGATGCTGATAACCCAGATTTCTGGTATGGTCAGGTAAGCTGGCATATCCCATAATTTGAACACTGATAGGCTTAAGTACAGAAAGCAATTGTTTCACTACAGTCCAGACGACCACCACTACAGTTACAGGTATGGATCCGTATTTTAAGTCTACCAGTTCCTTGTGCTTCGATCTGCTCAATAACATCCATACCGCCCAGGCGAGCCAACCAGAAAAAAATATTGCAAGGAGACATGGTAGAAATAATTGCAGCAATATTTCGTCTTTATGCTGGCTCCATGCATACTTACAGCGACATCTTATTCTCTGGGCCCTCGTCATTGTTTCTTCTATCGCTTTTGTTACATTCACAGCCAAACCTGCCCACGCTTCTGACTCAGTTCTGTAATGCCATGCGTTATAGCGAACTGTCAGAATATTAGGAATCTTTCCCAGGGAGTATCCGTTGCTGCTTGGATATTGTGTTTCGCCTTCTACACAAAACTGAGAGCCAGGAAACGGTTAGGCTACGCATTAGCAGAAAAACTCGTAAAAAAATGCAGAAAGCTACATTACTGGAATAAAAACTCACCATCTCACTCCGGTCCATGGCCGCTAACGATCTATACACATCATAGTGATTGTCTTGATAGTTGTTAAGTAAATACAACAGTGGATGAGCATTCTGAATCGGAGAAATTTTAGACGATTCCTCATGGTTAATGGTCTATCATGACAAATACACCAAACTTAATTTTAATAAATCGCTAAATAGAACATATGCTTACTGCTGATATGTCTGTCACTGCTTCCTTAATTTTCAGGTATTTGCTTCGATATGTCGTAGGTAGCTCCACATGAGCTCCCTGAATCTGACAGGATTCACGAGAGTAGTTGGTCCATCATGGTGATTACATCAAATTTGATTTAATGAATTGCTAAATAGAACATATACTCACTGTAAACTCCTCTGATTCAAATACGTTAGTCACTTTTTCGACAAATTTCTGGTAATTTCTTGGATCTTTCGGACCAGCATCCTGGGAATCGGACAGATTTGAGATAATTAAAGATGCTTGACGGTCTATCATTGTAACTACACGAAATATGATCAAATAAAGCGATACATAGAACGCATACTTACTGGTATGTAACTCACTGCTAACATGATTTCTTTCTTAAAATTCTGGAATTTTATTCGAGCTTCGGGATGTGACACCAGATCAGCATCCTGAATCAGAAAAAAATTAAAAGGCTTCACGCTGGTTTATGTTCTGTCATTCTAGTTACATGAAATGTGATTTAGTAAAAGGCGAAACAGAAAATTTACTAACTGTCTCTGATGCTAATAGGTCTGTCACTGCTTCCTTAATTTTCCAGTCAGCATCCTGAATTGGACAAAATTTAGAGTATTGAGGACGGTTGATGGTCTATCATGGCAATTACACACATTTTGATTTAGTAAATGGCTAAAACTCACGCATACTTACGATAAATTCCTCTGACACTAACGAGTCTCTCACTGCTTCCTTAATTTTCTGATATTTTTTTCGACCTTTGCGAGATAGTACAAATTTTTCGGATCCAGGAAATTCCTCTCTTGGTAATAAATTTGGAAAAGCCAGTTGAGCTCCCGTCTTCAGCAGAATCATTTCCGTCTGTCATTGTGTAATTCGTAAGCGAAGTACCATTTTGGCTAAGGTTTACATGTAGACTACAAATGTCAAATTGGTTTGAAAAAAGGATTTAAGCATAACATAAAATATTGCAAGGAGACGTGGTAGAAATAGTCAAATGTCAAATTGGTTTGAAAAGAGGATTTAAACCTATACATACCTGCATCATGAGGCTGGACTTCCCCATTCCCCAGTCGCCGGTGATGCCCACAGTCACTGGTGTTTTGACGTATGGATTTAAAAATAGTGCTGCCAAGCCTTCCGCAAAAGTCCTCCTTCCTGTTCCATTGCGCCACAAATTAGCCCAGGATTACAAGTACAACTTTCTGAGTATCTCTAAAATAACAAGCAATGAAACCCATTATTACCCAGGCTATCGTCGATAGTTGGCTGATCTCGCCCTCGATCTGGAATCCTCTTTATGCGCTCACGAACTGTGACGTCACAGCGAATGCCACTTAAATAATGACTGCTAATAAAGTATTTTGAGAAAGCTGTAAACGATCTTGAACATCGAATTACTTGTGATCATTTTTTTCAAATCCAACGGGTCTTGTTATTGCGGACCCTCTAAAGCGCTTACTGCTGTCGTAAAACTATATATTTTCAGCAAATTCAGAGGTGCCTTAACCTATTTGAAAACAGTACATTCCCTAATATCAAAACATAGTCAGCATTTCATGGAGGAGGAGGTTTGGAGAAAGCATACAATTCTTGATATCACTGTCGGAGCAGTTGGCTAACCAATGAGTTTTTGCGCCTCTATTGATCAATTCCCATGCGATGTCCTCACGCTTCAGCTCGATCGCTGTACGTAACAAGTTATCTGGGGTTTTCTCGAGCCTTTTTCTTTGTTTTTGAAGGTAAATTTGAACTGGTGATAATGGTTGGGTACTTTTTTCTGCTGTACCGGTACCACATGCCGACGCCCACAGCAGAAGGGATCTCTCTTCGTCAGACCCGCATGCATTCAAAAGTAACTCAGCCACCTTTACTGGCTCTTTTTCCTTCGGGAGTTGCACAGCATAGTGCAGAGCAGTTTTGCCATCGGAGTTGCGTTCAGCGATAGGCCTCGATCCATTATTCAAAAGGAACTTCACGGCTTCCATATGCCCTCCACTTACTGCCTCGTGAAGAGCCGTTTGCCCGAAGAGATCGTCCTGACGAACATAGCCTTCTTTGTTTCCCGCTTGCTCCAGGAGAGATTCCATCATCTCTATGTGACCTTTAGCAGCTGCCTTATGCAAAGGTGTCTTCCCCTTTAAGTCTGGTGAATCAATTAATCTCTTCACTTTATCCAACCGACACAAACTTTTTACCAAGGCGACATCATTGCTGTTTACAGCAAAGTGAAGTAGATTTTCATCGTTTCGATTCTTGTCATCACCTTTCAATTCACATTCATTCATTAGGTAATTGCAGGAGTCGATGTGGCCATTGAGAGCTGCATAATGAAGAGCACTCATCCCGAATTTATCCGTAGCTTTTATCAATTCTTTTCCATATTCGAATTTTTTCAGAAGCAATTCTGCAACGTACTTTGCATGTTCTGGGTTGTGTGGTTGGTCTGCTGCGTAATGCAATACCGTTCTTTTGTTACGGAACTTCCTCTCCATGCTGTCGTTCAAGCGATCTAACTCTAGTTGACATCGGTCAGGCACCTTAAATTCGTCTACTATACTCTGCAAAACGAAGCATATGATTTCAGTAGTTTTATCCTCACAGGATAATAACAAAGCGGCTTCTCTTCCTTCTTTGCTCAGCTGAACTCCATCGTACATTTTTGCAGCGAATGAACTCTCTGCCCAAAGTGAATTCGCAATGAGCCATATTCAATTGTTTAAGCTATAAAATAATACATATGATGCGTTAGAATACCATACACTATACAGTAAAAAACAATATACCAGATGATCTTGAAGATTCTGGTGTCTTAACTAGCAGCATGTCTCCCATGTTGGATTTGTACTCATTCTTAATAGAATATCTGTAGCCGGGGCCATCCACCCATCCATCCAAAAGGCGTGCAATATCCCACGAATCAAAGATTTTCTCTTCTTTGATCTTTTCAAGATTGTTGTTCACTTCATCCAGAGAAGCCAAACGCCACTCAAGCCAGCCTCTTGACCAAAATTGTGTTGCGTCCCTGCGTAGCTTCCGAAATTCCATTGAGATACTTTGGCAAATATACTTCAATGAAACTCAGACAAACAAGCACAACTCGACCAGCGTGCCTTTGCCATAGTCTGGAGAGAATTTATAGAAAGTAAGCGACATCGATTAGAGGCCAGATTTCAAACTAGTGTACATCAGAGCATTAAGTATAACACCTATATTTTCCCAAATTCCACAAGAAGTCTATAATGCTTAAATAAGTTTGGTAAGCTTATGACGTACATATTCTCCAAAACTCCACAAGAAGTCTATAATGCTTAAATGTGTTCGGTAATCTTTCAAATCGTAGTACGCGAAATCCTCAAATTCCGCGGTATTCTCTTACCTTATGACCTTTAAAAGAAAGGAAGAGAAAAAAACTCATAAAACAGCATGGGGCAGGCAACATTGGGAATTATACGAAATTTGATCCCCAGTCGGATAAACAAAACGATGAGCAAGAATCACATCAAACATGTTACAATTTTACATACCTCGCATACTAGTAAATTCACTTACCCCATGTGAGCCTTATTTTAAAACTGTCCATACCAGCTGTCACCATTTTACTGTTGCATCACTATCAAAACAGGCCACACCTTATGGCATGCTATTTGTGTGTTTATGGCGTGGTTATTGGATGGCACCTATCAATCATAAGCATTCATCCACACGAGGATCATTCCGTCTTGACTTTTTTTAGTTGGAGGGTTTTATATCAAACCCACGGAATCATTTAGCTATCCAATACAGGGGCACTTGGCTGAAACCTCTTCGCCTAAGAGCCAAGGACTGAGGGGTATCTATTCCACCTTGACTTTTGCTTTTCAAATTTCATAGAAAATGATTAAAGTGGAAGAATTCAAATATAAGATTTTGCACCTGTCAAACACCCTTGCCCTCACAACTAAAAGGCTTTAGAAACTGACAAGCAAATGCAGTGGCAGGCGTAAAGCCAAATTCCACAACCTTTAACAGCATCCTCCTATCTATGCCAAAAAGGGCACTCATGAACGGGGTATGGACTTACGTCAAGCATAATGGTACATGAACGGGGTATGGACTTACGTCAAGCATAATGGTAAGGGGGTTTTCATCAGTTATTATATTTGGAAATGCAGTGGTAGATATATATATGAGAAATGAGGAAGCCCAGACCAAGCACGTCGACTATTTAACAGAATGCCTCAAATGATTGCAGGAGGTGCACAAAATGGATTAGTTGATAAGGCTCTAGAAACTTTAGGGGCAAATGCAATTGAGAGAGGTAAAGTCAAATTCGACAACCTTGGTCAGTACCCTCCCAGCCTGTGCCAATGTCTTTCCCGCCTGGCTAGCATGGGGTGTTTGGAGCAGGGCATGGGCTTCTACCCAAGCAAATGGAAGGCGAATTATGTCAGATGCTGCAACTGCCAGTGACCTGGTAGACATATATGTAAGATGAGGAAGCATAGACAAAGCTCATGACTGTTTGACATAATGCCCAATGAAATGTGGTTTCAAGGACTACAATGATCGCAGGTTATTCACAAAGTGGATTTATTCTAGCAAATGTGACTGGCAGGTGTGGAGACAAATTCGAAACCTTTGCCAACGTCCTCCTTGCCTGTGCCCAATGGGCGCTTAAGAACAGAGTATGGGTTTAGAGCATAACGGAAAAGGGGCGATTTGGCCGGCATGTCCAAATCCTTCAAAGAACTGTCACCTCATGGAATGCAAATGATTGCAGGATTTCACGAAATGGGTTGAAAAAGGCTTTTAAACTTTCGAGCAAATGCAATTGGTAGGGATGTACACTCAGGAACAGGGTATGGACAGCCGTCCAAGCATAAAGCAAGGAGGAATTTTTTGGTCAGATTATATAACCAGAATGCTCTAGCAGACAAAAATGCAAAACGTGGATGCTCAGACAGGGCATGTTAACTACTCGAATGCCTAAAAATATTGATTTGCAGGGTTGCACAAATTGGGACAGAGCATAGACATCCATCAAAACATAATTGAAAGTGCTGCATGCAAATTTGACTGCGAATATTTAAGCAAACTCCATGCACAAATTCATTCTTGAATGATTTCAAATTCGTAACTAGCCTAAGATAATTCATCATACCAAATTTAATACATTTATTAACAAAATTTCAAGAACTAGACTCTCAAGAGAAACAAGGCAGAATGATGAAGAGGAGACTTACAGGTTTCTCCAGCCCTCCAAATAAGAGATGAGTCCCCTTCTTCCTCACAATTCTAGGCAATTTATAGAAAAATCCATCCTCCACTTTTTTTTTTTTTTTAATGATAATGCATCCTCCACTCTTTTTTTTTAAAGATAATGCATCCTCCACTTTTTAGTGGATTTGCAAATCTTATCCTCAATTTTTTTTTTTTTTTTAAGTGTAATCCATTGATAAATTGTTTATTATTTGTATTTTTAAATGAATTTACATTTTATGTTTAGTTTTCAAATTTAGAATTCAAAAATTGAGTTGTGACAAAAGCATTAAGTATATCACGCACATATTCTCAAATTCCACAACAAGTCCACAATGATTAAATAAGTTTGGTAAGCTTTCAATTCATATACACATCATTAAAAGAGATCCTCATATTCTCTTAATTATTATGCATTCTTTTAAAAAAACTCATCATCAATGGTATGCATTTTTTTTATTGAATAAATTTAGATAATATAAAAAGAATCGAAGCCGCAAAATGCTAATCAACTTCCAAGAAGGATCAGAACACCACTCAAATAAAAATTCATTGTGAATTTTATTGAACAAAGTTGGAAAATACAAAAAGAATTGCAACCACAAAAGGTTGTTCAACCTCCAAGAAGGATCGCAGTTGTAATCAAGTAGAAATTTATTTTGAATGTTACAAATTTTTTATTTTTTATATTGAACAAAGTTGGATAATACAAATAGAATTGCAGTCACATAAGGCTACCCAACTTTCAAGAAGGATCATAACACCACTCAAATAATAATTCACTGTGAATGGTCTGAATTTTATTTATTAAACAAAGTTGGATAATACAAAAAAAACTTAGCCACAAAAGACTGCTCAACTTCCAAGAAGAATCACACCACCACTCAAATAAAAATTTATTGTGAATGATTATATTGAACAAAGTTGGATAATAAAAAAAATGCAGCCACCAAAAATTACTCAACTTCCCAACAAAAAAACACGACAACACTCATGAAAATTGGACTCACAGCTCGATAAAATAAAACAAATTACAACTTCACATCTATACGAGAAAGCAAACGTATTGAGGAAATGGTACACTATTGGTTAGATTTTGGAGTATGATCCTAAACCAAATAACTTACAGTTTTGTTTCCGCAAGCATTCTACTCTATAGAAAGCGTACCTTCAAGTTACCAAGTTTCTCCCATGGCCCTTGCGTCAGTGGCCCTGGTTTAGATGCCATTCTCTTCACCTTAGGTTTTAGTTTAGAAAATCTCAATAAGACCCGTGAGCGCAATCTTCCTGAGTTTTAAAAAAAACTCTGGACAGAGGCTAAGATCTCTTCTTGCACAAGAACAGTAACATTAATTTTGGATTGCTATAACTATTGATCTGTGCAGAACTCTACAGTCCTTCCCTTAGTATATATAGAAGATCTTAGCTGTGAAGTGAATTGCAATCCACGTTTGAACTCTAGTTTGCTAAGCTTATTTACTTTTGCATCTATGGGAGTACCTATTTAACAAGAAAAATGACTGCTGCAACCTGGGAACAAAATCCTAAAGCTACTACCTATCTATTACGCAATGCGCATATTTTAACTGCGACACCAAACAACATCGACTTCATTATTGGAAAATAATAGCGGGTAACCTGCTAAAAATATCAGGCTAAAGAAATTAAAAATATACGAAATAGCAGAAGTGTTGAAAGAAAGCTTGGCCTCCATTTGAGCGTCCAAAATGGAGGATGAGTGGAGGTTCCATCTACCACATGTTTTCAAATGGGTGGATCGCTGAACTTTAAGATGCTACTGCTTTCATGACAAACCCGATGGATGCCTTGCCTAAAACATTACAACATCAATTCTGTAATGAACACACAATATAAGAATCACATCAAATAAATTACAATTTACGTAGCTGTCATACTGCTAAATTCACCACCTCATGTCGGCCTCATTTTTAAATTTGTCACTACCAGCTATCACAATTGTATTGTAGCACCGCTAACAAAACAGGCCATACCTGATGGATTTATTATGGAATGGTTGTTGGTTGGCACTTATCAATCGTTAGCATTCATCCACACGAGAACCATTACACCTTGACTTTTCCTGTTTTACTTTTCAAATTTTATAGAAATGATTAAAGCGAAAGAATTCGAGGATGGGATTTTGGGCGTGACCCTCGTGATATTTTCTAGCCAGTTAATGGATTATTAAATGAAGTAAAGTGTTAACCATTGGTCTTTATAAGACAAATGGATAATTATGTGCTTAGACCTTATTGGTTGATAAAGTAGGGATGGGATTTTGACATGGCATTGCATGAAGAAGAACCAATTAAATATAAAGACACTTGTTGAATATTGAAAAGCAGTTGAGTTAAAATTTATTATATTTACACTCATTGTAAATGTTAACTAGGACCTACTCCTACGGGGTAGGTGTCAACAGTAGGCATAAATAGCCTTAATGAATTGCCAACACCTTCTCTCAAGCAATTTAACCCTACCAAATTGGATCTTATACGTTTTTGCCCTACCCTTGATGCTTCACATGAATAATGGCTAATTACTAGCACTTGCACCCATAGGAGGTTCAAGGAATACATTGATAGGAACAACTAATGACCTTAGAAAAATTTCTGGCATGAATTTTTTTAACGGCATGAGACAATTTTGAGCACTATAATGTTCACATATAAAAGCCTATCAGTTAATTACATCACCTTTGAATTAAACATGTCTATTTACTATATCCTCACTTGTTAAATATTAATAATACATTAGACTTCTTTAGAGCATATGAAATCTAAATCATCTATAAATTTCCTTCCAACTACTTCTTAAAATATTTAGTCTATGGGACCATAGAATATTACACTTGTATATTTCTGTATATATATTCAGTATTTACTTCACTTGCCCATTTATATATACAAATAATTTTGAAATTTAAAATTTTTATGTGTTTTTAAAGGTTTGGTTTGTTTTGAATTTTGATTGAAATAAATGTTAGCATAAATGTTCTTCATGTCCTTAGTTTTTTCCTTAGTTTTTGAACTCTTTTCTATATGTTTTTGGGGTCTCCTTTTCCCTTTCACACACTAGTTTAAAATTTTGTTTTGCTTATAAGTATCATAAAGTGGTTAAATCTCTATACAAGTTCCATATCAAAGCCTTTTATTTGTATATGTTTTGGTTTTGAAATTTTACTTTAATGTTCATTACATTTCTTTGGGTCATTTTAGTGTTTCTTATTACTATTATAGGGTCATTTTAACTCATTGTTGGTTCAAGAGTGTAGCCTTGGTCTTTGTTTCATTGTCATTTTCTACGGACCTTTAGACTTATGAACTCCCTATCAAATTCATTTCCCTCAATGGTATAAGTCATGTATAATTGTTCCTTATTTTAATGTTAAATGAGTTACTTTAAACCCTAAGTGCTCTAAGTTTTTGTGGAAAGACATGTTTGTAGTGGGGTGAAGCGTGCTAGTTAACCTATGAGCATGTTTCCTATTTGTATTTGATCATGGAAATTTGACATGATTTTTCTCCATCGTTTGATTTTCTTATAACTTGGTGGCCTTACTATATGTGTTGTATGTTAGAAATGAAGGTGCAAACCACACAATGAAAATCTAATTCAAACCTTATTATCCTCTAAACAATGTAGAATCAATGGAGATTGCAGCAGAAATTAAAACCCACTACACAGAAATAACAAGCATTAAGAACATAACACATAACACAATATGTAACATGGAGAAAACCCTTTCAAGTAAAAAGCTCCACCAAGAAAAGAGGCTCCAAATTGTATTATCTTCAAATATATAAGATTATAATACATGTACTTCCTCTCTCTTTCAGTCTTCAATCCAATGGTGCCTGCTACTCTCAACTCTGATAAAAACGTAGTACAAATATCCTTATAAAAGGGGGTTGCCTTCTAGGGCAAGATAAATGACAAAATATCGACCGTCAAATTTGTGGCCTAATGACAAACGGTCCAGTTTCACAATAATAAAATATCAAATAAAATGTGGTTTCAGGGGGCACTGCCCTCGAACCCCCGCTGGGGTGCATAGCCCTTGGACCCCCTGCTGGGGGATGATCCCCCTAGACCCCTCGCAGGGGGACCCCCCCTATGACCCCCCATCACGGACGAATGAGCATCGAGGACCGGATATAAACATGTAGCTGAAACAAGACCGTTGTTGGTGAAACCTTTCATCCCTTATGGGTGATTTACAAACAATGTTAGTAGTAATTAATTACATAGGATTTATAAGGTTGATGGCACCTTAATCCTAACATTCTCCCACTTGACATCATACATTGTAAATACCCATAGGAAAAACATAAAATAATCAGGCACTAGAAGCAAGGCCCATGGTCTCTCTACACCAAACAAATTTCTCTATGCTCACAGGCTTAGTCAAAGCATTTGCAATATTCTCTTGAGTGTCTACCTTCTTTATCTCAATTTATCTATTTACAACCTTTTTCTCGAACAAAGTGATATTGTACATCAACATGCTTAGTTTGAGCATGATACATAGGATTCTTGGCCAAACATATAGCACTCCAGCTATCACAACCAATATGAGTGATTGTGTAATCAAATCCAATACCTGTATACAGTCTCCTCAACCAAACTACCTCCTTGGAGACATGAGTAGCAGCCGTATGGTCTGCTTCTATGGTGGACAAAGCACTTATAAAATGGGGTTCATAGTAGTATTTACATTTTGTCATGGAGCCTAGCATGACATAACAATACACAATGCATAAAGTAGTTGATTCGATAAAAAACAATCATTCAGATCTAAGATCATTTGTGAGAGGGGATTAGAATTTAATAGAACAATGGTTATGTTGATGTAATATTGTTGCTTTGTTCCTATTGTAGATGATGCAATAAAAGAAAAACTAACAAGCATTGAAGAAAAAGGATAAAACAAACTGTTGCACTCTTTATTAAATTTCAGAGAAATTGACAAATACAATACAAATAAAAAATGATCCATTCCATGATCTGAATAACTAGTTTCACAAAGCAATAGACTTTCCTACGTAGAGTGAAGTTTCAAGCTTAGTCACTCTTCACAGTTCACCAGGAAGGATTAGAAACTCACCAAAAGTTGGGTTTTCAGACGTGAAGACTTTGCGGACTACAGGGCAGGCACCCAAGTTTGATAGGGCAATGTTTCTATAAATCTGGAACAGTGAGCAATGTCAGATGATGTTCAGCTCTTGAGTTTAGGATGAATCTTGTTGGGAGGACTATGGCACGAGTACCCTAGTCCAATATGGTAGAATATCAGTAAGTTTTCTCCAGATCTTGAATCCTTATCCTTTGAATAGCTTCTCTACACTTGCACTTCACAAATCCTGCACATGTAACCTGTAATCACAAGGAGAGGGGTTTGGGGGTTGGGGTGTTTAGGAGCTTGCCTCGGTCAAGCCCCAGAATGATATTCAACTCTTCCAACACCATTGGTAGATAGAGTGCGTGCCTAGTGGAGTGCAGAGGCCAAAGGAATGATGAAATAAAATGATTGAAGCACAAATAGATGTCACCTTAGAGGTGAAGCCCTCACAAAGATGAAGATCCTTCAAATCATGAGGAGATGGATTGATGAAGCCAAATCTGCAACAAATAAACATAATAACAACACAATTCTGCTCTGCAACACAATGAATGCCTTGAGATCCCTTAGCTCAATATCACAAGTTCGCATTATCCATCTAGGTGTAAAATGAAGACATAAACTCACTTATATATGCATTCCCACTAACTTTCATAATTCAAATTGCAAAGGCCGATAGAGGGAAACCTTTTGAGAGGGCCCAAGCTAACACATTGAAATTTTAAACTTGGCAAATCATCCTGGACTTGGGTGCGGGTGCCCAAGTCCCAAGGCCTTCTTTTGGTCTCGATCAACATTTAGAGTGGGCCCCTAATCCCCATTTGAAATGGGTTTCGAGGGAAATTGCTCTGGGATGAGAGTTAAGCTTGCATAATGTAAATGAGGGGACTGAGGAGCTAAACTAGGAGGTAAAAAGGCATGAGGTTACTTTTTACTCCATAACAGTACCTTCATTCTTTGTGATCTACAATTTTGAGGAAAAAACTTTCTCATCACTTTTCCAAATTGTTGGGATTACATTTGTAATACACCTTGCAAGTCAGGTAATATTTGAAATATTTATTTATTTGTATTTATTATGCATGCACATATTTTGGTCATCCCACTTGGAGTGGCACTATGAGTCACTTGTAGTTTGTATTTTGGCAGTTTATTTTTTTTATCACTTAATGTCATGGAAGTTGCTAAATGCAACAATGAAAACTTGTAATGTGTAAGAGTTGCTAAAAGAAAAGAGCTTGAAAAAGGAAATTACCATCAGAAACTTGACAAACATGATTTTAGGAGATTGTGAAAGTATGATTTTAGGAGCCAAAAATGGAGTGCCATATTTGGAGAGTTAGTTATGATTCGAGTAACTTTCTATATTACGGTGGATTTGATTCTCCATGACTAGGCATTGTAACTCATGGTTTTGAGTTTCTATTTTGGTGGTTTCTTGTATTAGTACTCCTATAAATTAAATGCTTGAAGAGTCATTTCTGAGGAGAGTTTTATGCAAGGTTATGCTGTCAGTTTTTCCTCTAGAGAAGCAAGATGTAAATCTCCATGTTAAGGCTTTGAGCCTGTAAGTGTATTGTAACATTGTTGTTGCAGATTAATTGGTTCGATGCTTTGGAGTGTGGGGTTTTTTACCCAAAAGGGTTTTTCCCACCTATATTGGCATTTCTTCTCTTCTGTCTATTTTCTTCTTCTTTCATATTCTTAAAGTGTTAATTTGCATGTTGTTATGCTACTAAAATTTTCTTAGATATGTAAGCTACAATATCTTTCCTCTAAGGGTTAATGTGATGGGAAATCAACTATGTTTGTTTCTGCTTTAAGGGCATAGTACTATGTGCTTGCATCAAGTTATTGAATATCTATTTAAGTAAAATATAGCATGTTGTTTAAGAAAAATAAAGCATTCAAATGATCAACTACATATCTTCCATCTTCCATTCTTAGAGAATATAGCTTCTTTCTCAAGAATAACTTCTTTACCAGGGATTTAGCCTCATAAATTTCATCAAGATTTTTCCATAGACTTTTTGTTGTAACCTCTACATGAACATTTAACAAAAAAAGGTAGCCAAACAGAGTCTCACAAGACCCTTATTTTTTGATTCATCAGATGCCAATCTTATTTTTTCATACTCGTTGGCATGGTACTAGATACTACAATATCTACAAGCATATCCTCCATCTTAAGTTTCCACAACTCAAAATTGTCACCATTACACTTCTCCATCTCTATTCTTTCAGATGTGCAAGCCATGTAACAAGATCACAAAATTTTGTACACAAGCTCCTAATCAAACAAAGATCAGTATAAAAAATTCTCTATCCAACAACTAGGATCAAAACTAGTTAGGCTCTAATACCAACTAAAAGGAAACAAGGTGTGCAGAAATGCTTCCTACACCAATCTAATGAGGAGATTATTGTGCAAATTTTTAATCTTTTTAGTTACATGAAGAAGATACACAACATTTAAACATAAATAACAGTAATAAGCAAATATACCATAACACCCGATATACATGGGGACAACCCTTTCAGGAGAAAAACCCCACACTCCAAAAGCCTGCTCAGTATATTACACAATTTCTGGAGTAATTCTGGCAAAATAATGGTACATGTAAAATTATCCTCTCTACAAATGACTCCTCAAGCATTCAATTTATAGGAGTTCACATACAAAAAACCCCCAAAATGGAAACTCAAAACCATGAGTTACAATGCCTAGTCATGGAGAATCAAATCCACCATAATATAGAAAGTTACTCAAATCATAACTGACTCTCCAAATATGGCGCTCCATTTTTTCTCCTAAAATCGTGCTTCCATGATCTCCTAAAATCATGCTTGTCAAATTTTCAAGATAACTCCCACTTACTAGCTCTTACCATTCTAGCAACTCTTACACACATTCTAAGTTATCATAGTTGCATGTACCAACTTCCATGACACTAAGTGATAAAAATAAATTGCTAAAATACAAATAAAGAAATATTTCAAATTGTAAGGTGTATGACACACCTAATCCCAATAGTTGGAGGTAATATTTAAAACAAGGGTACATCAAAGCATTAAGTATATCACGCACATATTCTCAAATTCCACAACAAGTCCACAATGATTAAATAAGTTTGGTAAGCTTTCAATTCATATACACATCATTAAAAGAGATCCTCATATTCTCTTAATTATTATGCATTCTTTCAAAAAAACTCATCATCAATGGTATGCATTTTTTTTATTGAATAAATTTAGATAATATTAAAAGAATCGAAGCCGCAAAATGCTAATCAGCTTCCAAGAAGGATCACAACACCACTCAAATAAAAATTCATTGTGAATTGTATTGAACAAAGTTGGATAATACAAAAAGAATTGCAACAACAAAAGGTTGTTCAACCTCCAAGAAGGATCACAGTTGTAATCAAGTAGAAATTTATTTTGAATGTTACAAATTTTTTATTTTTTATATTGAACAAAGTTGGATAATACAAATAGAATTGCAGTCACATAAGGCTACCCAACTTTCAAGAAGGATCATAACACCACTCAAATAATAATTCACTGTGAATGGTCTGAATTTTTTTTATTAAACAAAGTTGGATAATACAAAAAAAACTTAGCCACAAAAGACTGCTCAACTTCCAAGAAGAATCACACCACCATTCAAATAAAAATTTATTGTGAATGATTATATTGAACAAAGTTGGATAATAAAAAAAATGCAGCCACCAAAAATTACTCACAAAAAATCACGACAACACTCATGAAAATTTGACTCACAGCTCGATAAAATAAAACAAACTACAACTTCACATCTATACGTGAAAGCAAACGTATTGAGGAAATGGTACACTATTGGTTAGATTTTGGAGTATGATCCTAAACCAAATAAATTACAGTTTTGTTTCCACAAGCATTCTACTCTACAGAAAGCTTACCTTCAAGTTACCAAGTTTCTCCCATGGCCATTGCGTAAGTGGCCCTGGTTTAGACGCCATTATCTTCACCTTAGGTTTTAGTTTAGAAAATCTCAATAAGACCCGTGAGCGCAATCTTCCTAAGTTTTAAAAAAAACTCTGGACAGAGGCTAAGATCTCTTCTTGCACAAGAACAGTAACATTAATTTTGGATTGCTATAACTATTGATCTGTGCAGAACTCTACAGTCCTTCCCTTAGTATATATAGAAGATCTTAGCTGTGAAGTGAACTGCAATCCACGTTTGAACTCTAGTTTGCTAAGCTTATTTACTTTTGCATTTATGGGAGTACCTATTTAACAAGAAAAATGAATGCTGCAACCTAGGAACAAAATCCTAAAGCTACTACCTATCTATTACGCAATGCGCATATTCTAACTGCGACAACAAACAATATCGACTTCATTTATTAAAAGAAAAAATTGTCATAATACTACAAGCTTATTTTATTATTGGAAAATAATAGCGGGTAACCTGCTAAAAATATCAGGCTAAAGAAATTAAAAATGTACGAAATAGCAAAAGTGTTGAAACAAAGCTTGGCCTCCATTTGAGCGTCCAAAATGGAGGATGAGTGGAGGTTCCATCCACCACATGTTTCAAATGGGTGGGTCGCTGAACTTTAAGATGCTACTGCTTTCATGACAAACCCAATGGATGGCGGCTGATCTTAAATGTCATCCACTTCAATATTTAATGGTAAATTCTGGCCAATGAAAATTTTTCCTATATTTAACACTTTTTGTTGTGAATGAAATAAAAAAGTGCTATTGGCTGTTTGACCCATTCAACCCTGAAAGTGGATGACATTTACATAGAGCGATAGATGCCTTGCCTAAAACATTACAACATCAATTCTGTAATGAACACACAATATAAGAATCACATCAAATAAATTACAATTTACGTAGCTGTCATACTACTAAATTCACCTACCTCATGTCGGCCTCATTTTTAAATTTGTCACTACCAGCTTTCACAATTGTATTGTAGCATCGCTAACAAAACAGGCCATACCTGATGGATTTATTATGGCATGGTTGTTCGTTGGCACTTATCAGTCGTTAGCATTCATCCACACGAGAACCATTACACCTTGACTTTTCCTGTTTTACTTTTCAAATTTTATAGAAATGATTAAAGCGAAAGAATTCGAGGATGGGATTTTGGGCGTGACCCTCGTGATATTTTCTAGCCAGTTAATGGATTATTAAATGAAGTAAAGTGTTAACCATTGGTCTTTATAAGACAAATGGATAATTATGTGCTTAGACCTTGTTTGTTGATAAAGTAGGGATGGGATTTTGACATGGCATTGCATGAAGAAGAACCAATTAAATATAAAGACACTTGTTGAATATTGAAAAGTAGTTGAGTTAAAATTTATTATATTTACACTCATTGTAAATGTTAACTAGGACCTACTCCTACGGGGTAGGTGTCAACAGTAGGCATAAATAGCCTTAATGAATTGCCAACACCTTCTCTCAAGCAATTTAACCCTACCAAATTGGATCTTATACGTTTTTGCCCTACCCTTGATGCTTCACATGAATAATGGCTAATTACTAGCACTTGCACCCATAGGAGGTTTAAGGAATACATT
The DNA here is from genome assembly GCA_027924645.1 of Cunninghamia lanceolata. Taxonomy (NCBI): domain Eukaryota; kingdom Viridiplantae; phylum Streptophyta; class Pinopsida; order Cupressales; family Cupressaceae; genus Cunninghamia; species Cunninghamia lanceolata. The sequence goes on from BSBN01000295.1 coordinate 1,734,321, forward strand.
AATAGGAACAACTGATGACCTTAGAAAAATTTCTGGCATGAATTTTTTTAACGGCATGAGACAATTTTGAGCACTATAATGTTCACATATAAAAGCCTATCAGTTAATTACATCACCTTTGAATTAAACATGTCTATTTACTATATCCTCACTTGTTAAATATTAATAATACATTAGACTTCTTTAGAGCATATGAAATCTAAATCATCTATAAATTTCCTTCCAACTACCTCTTAAAATATTTAGTCTATGGGACCATAGAATATTACACTTGTATATTTGTGTATATATATTCAGTATCTACTTCACTTGCCCATTTATATATACAAATAATTTTGAAATTTAAAATTTTATGTGTTTTTAAAGGTTTAGTTTGTTTTGAATTTTGGCTGAAATAAATGTTAGCATAAATGTTCTTCATGTCCTTAGTTTTTTCCTTAGTTTTTGAACTCTTTTCTATATATTTTTGGGGTCTCCTTTTCCTTTTCACACACTAGTTTAAAATTTTGTTTTGCTTATAAGTATCATAAAGTGGTTAAATCTCTATACAAGTTCCATATCAAAGCCTTTTATTTGTATATGTTTTGGTTTTGAAATTTTACTTTAATGTTCATTACATTTCTTTGGGTCATTTTAGTGTTTCTTATTACTATTATAGGGTCATTTTAACTCATTGTTGGTTCAAGAGTGTAGCCTTGGTCTTTGTTTCATTGTCATTTTCTACAGACCTTTAGACTTATGAATTCCCTATCGAATTCATTTCCCTCAATGGTATAAGTCATGTATAATTGTTCCTTATTTTAATGTTAAATGAGTTACTTTAAACCCTAAGTGCTCTAAGTTTTTGTGGAAAGACATGTTTGTAGTGGGGTGAAGCATGCTAATTAACCTATGAGCATGTTTCCTAGTTGTATTTGATCATGGAAATTTGACATGATTTTTCTCCATCGTTTGATTTTCTTATAACTTGGTGGCCTTACTATATGTGTTGTATGTTAGAAATGAAGGTGCAAACCACACAACGAAAATATGATTCAACCCTTATTATCCTCTAAACAATGTAGAATCAATGGATATTGAGCAGAAATTAAAACCCACTACACATAAATAACAAGCATTAAGAACATAACACATAACAGATTATGTAACATGGAGAAAACCCTTTCAGGTAAAAATCTCCACCAAGAAAAGAGGCTCCAAGTTGTATTATCTTCAAATATATAAGATTATAATACATGTACTTCCTCTCTCTTTCAGTCTTCAATACAGTGGCGCCTGTTACTCTCAACTCTGATAAAAACGTAGTACAAATATCCTTATAAAAGGGGGTTGCCTTCTAGGGAAAGATAATCGACAAAAATATCGACCGTCAGATTTGTGGCCTAATGACGAACGATCCAAATTCACAATAATAAAATATCAAATAAAATGTGGTTTCAGGGGCGCTGCCCTCGAACCCCCATCGGGGCACATACCCCTGGACCCCCCACCGAGGGATGATCCCCCTAGACCCCTCGCAGGGGGGAAACCCCCCTATGACCCCCATCACGGACGAATGAGCGTCGAGGACCAGATATAAACATGTAGCTGAAACAAGACCGTTGTTGGTGAAACCTTTCATCCCTTATGGGTGATTTACAAACAATATTAGTAGTAATTAATTACATAGGATTTATAAGGTTGATGGCACCTTAATCCTAACATTCTCCCACTTGACATCATACATTGTAAATACCCATAGGAAAACCATAAAATAATCATCCAACTCATCCAACTCATCCAACTCACACAACTCACACATCATACATGGTAAATACCCATACATTATAAATACGCATACTATGGGCTGCCTCTTACTCATCCAACTCACTGCTTCTCCAAATAGAGTAAACACATAGCCACTAGTGGACCTTCGACTATCCAAGTCACCTACCCAATTTGCATCAACAAAACCCTATATGTCCAACAATTTATCAGCACTATCAGTACCATAGTAAACCAGACAATAATTAGGAATACCTGCAAGATATTTAAGCACCCTCTTCACATAATTCCAATATTGTCTACCAATGTTAGACATAAATTTGCTCAAAACTCCCACTACTTGGGCCATATCTGGCCTAGTGCAAACCATTGCATACATCAAACTCCCTACAACACTAGCATATGACACATTAGACATATCCTTAAGATCATCCTCATCCTTTGGACACATATCTAATGAAAGCTTAGTACCAATGGGTAAAGGAACTCTAACTGGGTTACAGTCCTATATACTAAATCTCTGCAAAATGGTACACATACTTACTTTGTGACAACCAAAGCTTTCTTTTAACCCTGTCCCTATTGATCTCCATTCCTAGAATATTCCTGGTAACTCCAAGATCCTTCATGTCAAATGCACCTGAAAGTTGGTCTTTAAGCTCACTGATTATACCCTTAGTATTGCTGAAAAATAAAATGTCATCAATATACAATGCAATAACTAGTATAGAATTATCAACACAATAAATGTAAACACAATGATCCTCTTCGCTTGTAACAAAACTTAATTTCAACACAAATGAATCAAACCTTTGATACCACATTTTGGGGGACTGTTTTAAACCATAGAGAGACCTCTTTAACCTACAAACCTATTTTTCTTTCCCTTTTACCTCAAAACATGTAGGCTGTTGCATACAAATTTATTCCTCAAGATCTCCATGCAAGAACACAGTCTTAACATCCATTTGCTCAATCTCCCAATCATAAGTTGTAGCAATGGATAAAAATATATAATAGAAGTCAATTTAGCAACAAGAGAGAATATTTAATCAAAATCAACTCCCTCTCTTTGGGAGTAGCCCTTGGCTACCAATCTAGCCTTGTACTTCTCCAATGACCCGTTTACTCCAAACTTCTTCTTGAAGACCCACTTACAACCTATGGCCTTTCTTCCTTTGGGCAAACGAACAAGATCCCAGGTGTTACAAGAGTCTAAAGCCATCATCTCCTCTTCAATGGCTAACTGCCAACACTCACTATCATCTGAAACAATAGCTTCCCTATAGGATCTAGGCTCATCATTAGTACTCAATAAAGAAAATACACAATAGAAATCTAGTGGGCTATACCTATTGTAGACACCTAAAATTGACTTTCTCCACAAACCAATTTTCCGTATCTCTAGACACCACCAATTACCCCTCCTATTAATTAAATAAATTTATTTTATTTAATTAATTTATCCCTAATTATCTGACCTTAACCATTTATCCATCCTTTGTGATCAATTAATTCTTTTAATTTATCACGATACCTTACAACACTATCCCTCATTAATTAAATAAATATTCTTAATATTTATTTAGTTAATTTATCCATCTCCCTAATCCTTATTAATTGGATAAATCATACTTATTTGATTAATCTACCCTACTAATCAACCTAAACATAGCCTAGTTGATTAAATAGAAATTATTTAATTAGCTACCCTAGCCTACATATTCCCTAGACCTAAATTAATTAAGCTAAACACTTAATTAGTATGGTCAAATCTTGATTAACACTCATTCCCACACCCCACCAAATAAAAAATTAACTTTTATTCCCACTTGTCCTAGTCTCCATTAATGGAACTCTTTCCCATGAATGAAACTCTTCCCCATGTGAATAAAAAAATCACATCTAACTTGTCATATCCAACTCTTCCCCAAAAATCAATTTTTAATTCATTTTTTATTCTCATCACCCTTCCCTATGTGAATTTAAAATTCACAAATAATGGGAGCCATCCAATCTCATTGACCAAATCTTAGCCTTTCATCTCTCTTGTCCAACTCTCTTGTGACACTTGTCACAAGACTACAACTCTAATCCAAACCCTAATCCTCAAGCATTCCTAGCCATTGATCTAAGCTTTCAATCCTCACACTCCATCCTTTTACCAAAAAAATCTATAAATAGAGCCCTCATCTAAGCCATTTCAAGAACTTCTTCATCCTATCAAAACCATGCCCAAATTTGTCTCATCTCCTCTGGTCATACCCTTACCATGCCAAAATCATTCCTCATCCTATAGCCATATTATCTCATCTTGATCTCCATCTAATCTATCCTCAAATCCTCATCATCATATTGTGTTGAAAGTTAGAGCAATGCACATTCTCTACTTCACATTGGGTAAAGCAAGGAGGGTCTTGGTGCGCAACTCTCCTCAAGCTTATCGAGGAGAAGGAAGATCTTAAGTTATAACTTTTTATGTTTTATGCATTTTAGTTGTTTTTCTAACCTCTAAGATTTCTCGTCTTCATTTGGCACGCCCGGTGGGACCCCATAGTCCCTATCTAATCTTCTTTGTTTGAGTTTTCACAAGAAAAATATGTTTTGTAGTTTCTACGCTAAAACCCCTCAATTTGGTGCTATATGCTCACAGATTGGCGCTATATAATTCCAGTTCAACGCTATTCTACCCAATAGACCAAATAAAATAGATAGAAACATAGTTTAGTGCCATTTCCACCTCTTGTAGCACCATTCCTACAGCTGTAGTGCCATTCCTACCTCCTGTAGCGCTATTTCTGCCTCCTGTTGCACCTCCAGTCACTCCATCCTCTAGTTTGGTACCATCCTCTAGAGTGGCGCCATCCTCTGCCTTGGTGCCATCCTCTATTTTTGTGCCATTTCTACCTCCCGTAGCACTATTTCTGCCTGCTGTTACACCTCCTATTGTGCCTCCTGTCGCCATTTCTACCTCTTGTAGCACCATTTTTGTCTCCGGTAGTGCCATTTCTACCTCCTGTCTCCATTTCTTCCTCCTATCGCCATTTCTGCATCATGTAGTGCTATTTTCTATAACAGTAAAAAATAGTTGTTTCTCTATCTACAAAGCTATTTTTTGTTTTTATTGTGCCTTTTTAATCTGTTTTGGTGCCTTTTTTGTGCTGACATTGGAATCTATGCATGGTGTTGGCTGTATTCTACAGGTCAAAAAGGCTTGTCCATGACATTAAAATCAGACTACTAAAATTGTTTACAGGATTTCATTAGCCTAGAAACACTTCATTTTGGTGCACTAAAAAGAACATTACTTGCTTAGCCTAGAAAACATTTGAATTTGGTGCATAAAATTAATCTTGTTTGCAAAATAATCATAGGCACATTTCACTTTGGGCTTAAAAAGAACATTAGCAATTGCTTGACATGTCTTGTGCACTTGTACATTTGTGTTACCCAAGGCATAAAATCAAAGTATCCTCTCCCCTCACCTTCAAAAGAATCTTGGGTGAAGAGAAATGGTTTTACACTATATTTCTTTTTAGGAGGGGCCTGCTCTTGAGACACATCCGCAAGGAGAACTCATTGGCAACCCCAAGTGGTACTTTCATTTGGTTCGCTATACAAAATAGGATAAGGTGAAATCCAAGTCCAAATTAGTATTAGTACTTACCATTCAATGCTAGATCGAAAGGAAGTAGTACCTTGTGTATATGATACTCCTAGCAGAGCTAGTCAAAACCTTAAGTTGTTTATCGAATGCTCATAATGTGCCAATCCCCCGAATGTTCACCCACTGTGAACCTTTGTTTTAGAGGCTAAAAAAACCTTCTATTTGTTGGTGCAGGAGGTTGGACCTCTAAATCCATCCCACACTCTTGCAACTCAAAGTAGAGATAGCAAATTTCTTGAGATCTTCAGGTCTTTAGGAATTCCAATATTGGTGTACCCAAGAAGTGAGTGGTAAGGGGGAGCTAGTGCCACCAAGCTTCTAAGTTATCTGCTTTGGGTAAGTGCAACTAGAGAAATCCAAGTGGGAATCCAACAAATATTGTCCTTTCCTCACCTTAGGTTGTACAAGTGCTTGATAAATTTTCACATTTTCACAACAAAACCTTTGGCCATTGTATTCTCTTGTTTGGAGTGTTTATATGCTTTCCAAGAAACCATCATTGAAACATTTGACATTTCCCAAAATCCCATCATTTGAGCTTAATTAATCCCCATCTTTGAGCTTAATCCCATATTATCCTTCTAATCATACCTCTTTCATCTTAACCATCCTAATCATCCTCATCATCCTTAATCTAATTCATTATCATCATCTTAATCCCATTCCCTCATCCATTTGATCAGCATTATCCAAATCCTCATCTAAAAATCAACCCCAAGTCAAAATAATATCAATCCAAAACCAATATCAAATCTAACATCAATCATCCCTCATCCATTATCCACTTCAATCAAACATTCCAACCCCCTAATCCTCAATCAACAAATCATCATTTGCAAATCAAAACTTGGTTAAGGACCTAGTCTCCTTCATCCTCCATCAATCCCCTCATCCAAAAGCCCAACCACAACTATCCACATCATTATCAAAATCGCCCAACATCATTATCAAACTCCAAATCCAAATCAACCCAATCAAAAATCAAAACCTTAGTTGATCACATCAAACTTTATCCAAACTTGCTCGAGATCATTAGTCTATCTTAAGTAAGTCATAAAGAATCAACCCAATCAACACTCTTGCTTAAGTGTCATTAGTCTACCTTAAGCATGGAGAAGCATCAATTATCCATCAAAATAAATCAAATCAAATCATACTAAGGTCTTGAAGTTTGATCCCCAACATCACAATCATCCATCATCCATTCCATCATCCCATATCTCACCAACAAAATGGATTGTTATGTGGTAATGCAACATTTACAAAGAATTAAATATGCATATGAGGATTTTGATCCTATAGGAAAAATTCAAAAATGACATTAAAGATATCCCCTTAGCACACCTCATCATTGGAGAATCCCAAGCCCCTACCCAAACTTCATCATATCAACCTTCATCCTATATGTCCACTCCATCAACCTCATATCAACCAAGTTCAACCTCATACTAACCTTCATCATATCAACAAACACCCTATCTTTCATCCCCATCAACATCATATCAATCTTCATCCCCTCATACATCCATGTCATCATACCTATCCGACCAATCAATACCTCCAACTTATCCATCCTCCAAGCCTTTTCATGCTAACTTTGATCAAGGGAACACCAATCTAGCACACCTCATCGCTAAAATTCAAAGCTTATATCAAAATCCATTATCCTATGTGAATCCCCCATCCTCTATTTCCCATCCTCCAATCACTCCATCACAATATCCCTCCAATCTTATCAACCTTAATCCATCATCCTATGTATTGCCCAATCCATCAATCCCTATCATCCATCCACCATCTAATCCACCATCAAACCTTCCAAATCTTAAGCCAAGAACACCCAACGAATCCTTGAGGGATTTTCTCAAAAGAAAAAGAAAAGCTATAGAGTCCTCCAAATCCCCCACACCTCCAACACCACCATCTAATCCAACACCTATCCTTGAACCCATCTAAGACCCATCACTACCTAATCCCATCACCCACCTATCCAATCTTAATCCTAATCCTACACCATCCACCCTTACTATTCATCCATTATATTATCCTTCAACCCATACACTCGTGAAGGATGTCATCCATTGGCTATTAGCAAGGAATCAAACACCCTCATGCAATTCAACACCCACCAAACCTCTTGAACGATCTCCTATCATAAGTCAAAAACCATCATGCAGCCATGTTCAAGAACCCATAAGTCAAACACCTATCACATCCATCCAAGCACCCACCACATCTATCCAAGTCACTCCCACTTCTATTGAAACACATGAGCTATGTCAAGAGTCAAATCCAAAGCATGTTGAAGCATCAACCTCCTATCCTAATCAAGATCTAAGCATTCCATATAATCCCATCCTTGATCCCCTCTCATCTAATGATCAACTTATTAATCCCACACCATCTTCCATCACCTCTTTATCTACTAATCCCACTCCAAATCCTTCCCCTTATCTACTTGGAAAAAGCACCTTCATCTGTGGTGGCTCTCTCATAGGAAATGAACAATTCCCTTCCACCACCTAGCCTCTTCTAGAAAATAGTGGATTCGCATCCTATTTCCAAAGCACTAAACATCCCATTGCATGTTGCATGCTCCAACACATAAACTATCAAGGCAAAGGCTTAGGCCTTTATAAACAAGGCATCTTGGAGCCCATCCACACCACATTCCATCCATCCTTGCATGGCCTTGGATATACATCCAAAGGTAAACAATCTAACATGTTGGTAACATCCACCCATCTTCCAAAATCCATTCATCCAATCCCAAACATGGTGCACCTCATCGCACCTCCAAATTATATGGTGCCATCCCTCCTCCATCTTCATATCATAAGCAAAAGCATGTGACCATCCATCTTCCTCCATCAAATTTACCTCCACTACTTCCAACTCCAAATATCCCTATTAAATCCACTTTACCTCCTATCTTACCAATGCCAAACATCCCTATCCACAAATCCTCTTATCCTCCCAACCTCCCAACTCCTAATATCCCTATCCTTAAATACCCTCATCCATTTATCGATAAATCCACTTTTAACCCCTCCACCCATAAATCCCCTAAAATTCCAAATCAAGAACAACAAAAACACACATCATTCAAACATGAACCTTTGACCAAATCCATGGGATTCAAAAGTAATAGTTTGAAGGCCTTGACTCATAAAGCACAAAAGGCTAAAGGTGTTATCCATCCCAAGAAAAATGAAAAATCCAAAACGCTATCAAAACCCACACCATCAAAAGAAAAATAAAAAATAAAAATCATGTGGGTCCCCAGGCAAATAGAAAACAAAGAAAATGAGGCATCCACCTCCCAATCCACCCTAAAATACCAAACATCTTTCTCCCCATCTAAAAATCTCACAAATCCTAAGTCTATTTGGGTCTCTAAGTCCCCAAATTGACCATTCAAAAATCCTCCATTATTGTCCCCATTACTCCCAACTCCACATCCAAAATATAAGCTTCAAAATACATCACAATGTGTCTAGCCATTGGTCTTGGTTCCCCTCCACCACATGGCCTTCCCACATACCCCCATCACTCCATCTTTCATCCACTATCCTACATATCTCCCCCATCACATCCCTATGGTCCATGCTTCTGTATAAGCCTTACATAATCCACATCATTATCCATCCACTATCCACCATCCATTCCATCTTATCCTATATACCAACATCCATGAAATTGACATCCATAATGCTATCCAACATGGGGCCATCTTCTCCTTGCTATGGAAACAGACGCTAGAGTCCCCATTCCATCAAAATCAAAATAAAAAAATCAAGAAAATAGTAAAGAGAAAAAAATCCATTCAATGGTGAACACCACTCCTTGTGGCACCTTGGGCAAGTACCATGATGAAAACCCCTTGTGGGTATCATTCGTAATCCCTTCCCCATCCATTTTGTATCCCTACACTTGGGGGCAAAATCATACGCTTCATCCACGTCCATAATATCCTTTGCACATCTTATCCACTATCTTTTCCTTATCCCATCATATTCCTATCCACTATCCCCTATTTATCCTATCATTCCCTATCCATTCCATCTACTATACCTTCCTCCTTAGATCTTGATAAAGATAAGGGGCAAAATATCAAAACATGCTTTGGCCACCTCTCGGCATACGTCCCTTTCTAATTATATCCTCCATCCATCTATCTACTACAACATCCATCCATCCAAACATAAGTCCATCATGCATGGGGCATATGATTCCTTGCAACATAGCCCTTAGAGAAAATCCTAAAACCCCCCATCCATCTATCAAGCATCCCTATCCTATCCCTCATTCCTATCCCTTATCCTCATGTATCCATCTATCTATAAAAAATCTCCTATCCATTAACCTTTCATTGCCAATCCAATCTAATCCTATCACCTCTAGATTTGTTGTTCCCTTGTCATTGGTATCTAGCGCAAAGACTATCCAAACAAAATCCAACGCAACCATTATAATAAAACCATTCCCTATCCAAAATCACGAAAATCTAAAAAAATAAAAAAATTACAATAATCCCAAAAAGAATCCCACAACATCATCACAATCACCCAAATCATCCTTGACACATCATCTTACAACATCATCACATCTATCCTCGATCGTCCCACATCATCGTCAAAAATCTTAACTACATATCATCACCACCTGCATCTTAATGTGCCTTGATCCCATGGATACAAGGTATGTAGGCAGTCTGGAATACGAAAGAAGTTTCTAGTACTCAGGTACATAAGATGCGCCCATCCAACCCATCCCCTGAGCTTACGCTAGATCCGAACGTAATATCCAAAGCATTGTAACACCCATCAAAGCATCATCCCTTAACAAAAAAAACATCAACTATCAAATCATCATAAACCACAACTTGTAACCATCATATCTTGCGCCAATCCAACAACATCAACCATCAATATTATCCAACGATTCCTGCCTTAACGGATATATCATTCCTACAATAGGTAGAATCCATCAATCATCATCCATCTTGGCAAGAGATACAATGGCTATTTGTTTGGTTTGTTGGTCTTTTAGTTTTTGACTTTTATCTTTTGTCCTATTCGAAGATCACATCAAAACTACCTTGATCTTAGTATATCAAGGTATGTGGAAAAAACATCTAGAATGGGGCATAGTCTTGCTTTTGCATGTTGTGCTTGTGGGTTGGTTTTATTACTTCAAGCTATTATTCATATCTTGTGGATCATAGGGCTGGTTCTAGCATATTGATCTCCTTGTGCATCTAAGGTTCATCATACCTTTTTTGTATTAACGAATTATGTTAGGAGTCCCCTTCCCTCACCTAGACAAGGTTGTACTATCTTGGGCATGCATGTGACCATCCCTTTGTCTACATGTCTAGTCCATGCAAATGTCAGATAAACATCATCACCCTAGTCTTCTATACCTTGGTGAAAATATCCACTTTTCTATAACAAATCTAGGATTGCTCTAAATAAAATTCTAGCACAATGATCATCCATCAATCAATCTACCCAAAATCATCAATCTTTCATCTCACCCCTTATCCTCCAACCACTTCAATCAATTCGTTTCATCCATTTCGAGAGCACACCTGTTTTCTTGCAACCCACATGTCCTCTCGAGGGGGTACCCCCCTTACCAATCATCCCTAAGACTTACCCTATTCTTCTAAGCCAAAATCATTTTCTATCCAATTCAACTCTATATTTTAACTTCTTTGAAATAATGTTACTTAGCCACAACACCATTTCAAAGAGGGGCAAATGTAGACACCTAAAATTGACTTGCTCCACAAACCAATTTCCCGTATCTCTATAGCACCAATTACCCCTCCTATTAATTAAATAAATTTATTTTAATTAATTAATTTAACCCTAATCATCTTCCCTTAACCATTTATCCATCCTTAGTGATCAATTAATTCATTGAATTTATCACTATACCTTACAACACTATCCCTCATTAATTAAATAAATATTCTTAATATTTATTTAGTTAATTTATCCATATCCATAATCCTTATTAATTGGATAAATCATGCTTATTTGATTAACCTACCCTATTAATCAACCTAAACATGGCCTAGCTGATTAAATAGTAATTATTTAATTAGCTACCCTACCCTACCTATCCCGTAGACCTAAATAAATTAAGCTAAACACTTAATTAATATGGTCAAACCTTGATTAACACTCATTCCCACATCCCACCAAATAAAAAATTAACTTTTATTCTCACCTGACCTAGTCTCCATTAATGGAACTCTTCCCCATGAATGGAACTCTTCCCCATGTTAATGGAACTCTTCCCCATGTGAATAAAAAATTCACATCTAACTTGTCATATCCAACTCTTCCCCCAAAATAAATTTTTAATTCATTTTTTATTCTCATCACCCTTTCCTATGTGAATTTAAAATTCACAAATAATGGGAGCCATCCAATCTCATTGACCAAACCTTAGCCTTTGATCTCTATTGTCTAACTCTCTTGGAACACTTGTCACAATACTACAACTCCAATCCAAACCCTAATCCTCAAGTATTGCTAGCCATTGATCTAAACTTCCAATCCTCACTCTCCATCATTTTACCAAAAAAATCTATAAATAGAGCCCTCATCTAAGCCATTTCAACAACTTCTTCATCCTATCAAAACCGTGCCAAAATTTCTCTCATCTCCTCATCATACCCTTACCATGCCAAAATCATTCCTCATCCTATAGCCATATTATCTCATCTTGATCTCCATCCAATCTATCTTCAAATTCTCATTATCATATTATGTTGCAAGTTAGAGCAATCGACATTCTCTACTTCACATTGGGTAAAGCAAGGAGGGTCTTGGTGAGCAACTCTCCTCAATCGCATGTCCTCTCGGGAACCCCCCTTACCAATCATCCGTAGGCCTTATCCTATTCTTCTAAGACAATTTTTTTTTCTATCCAATTCAACTCTATATTTTAGCTTCTTTGAATTAATGTTACTTAGCCGCAACACCATTTCAAAGAGGGACAAATGTAGACACCTAAAATTGACTTGCTCTACAAACTAATTTCCCGTATCTCTACACCACCAATTACCCCTGCTATTAATTAAATAAATTTATTTTATTTAATTAATTTATCCCTAATCATCTGCCCTTAACCATTTATTCATCCTTTGTGATCAATTAATTCATTTAATTTATCACTATACCTTACAACACTATCCCTCATTAATTAAATAAATATTCTTAATATTTATTTAGTTAATTTATCCATCTCCCTAATCCTTATTAATTGGATAAATCATTCTTATTTGATTAATCTACCCTATTAATCAACCTATACATAGCCTAGTTCATTAAATAGAAATTATTTAATTAGATACCCTAGCCTACCTATCCCTAGACCTAAATTAATTAAGCTAAACACTTAATATGGTCAAACCTTAATTAACACTCATTCCCACACCCCACCAAATAAAAAATAAATTTTTATTCCCACTTGTCCTAGTCTCCATTAATGGAACTCTTCCCCATGTGAATAAAAAATTCACATCTAACTTGTCATATCCAACTCTTCCCCGAAAATGAATTTTTAATTCATTTTTTATTCTCATCACCCTTTCCTATGTGAATTTAAAATTCACAAATAATGGGAGCCATCCAATCTCATTGACTAAATCTTAACCTTTGATCTCTCTTGTCCAACCCTGTTGTGACACTTGTGACAAGACTACAACTCCAATGCAAACCCTAATCCTCAAGCATTCCTAGCCATTGATCTAAGCTTTCAATCCTCACCCTCCATCCTTTGACCAAAAAAATCTATAAATAGAGCCCTCACCTAAGCCATTTCAACAACTTCTTCATCCTATCAAAACCATGCCAAAATTTCTATCATCTCCTCTCATGATACCCTTACCATGCCAAAATCATTCCTCATCCTATAGCCATATTATCTCATCTTGATCTCCATCCAATCTATCCTCAAATCCTCATCATCATATTGTGTTGAAATCTAGAGCAATCCACATTCTCTACTTCACATTGGGTAAAGCAAGGAGGGTCTTGGTGCACAACTCTCCTCAACTGCATGTCCTCTCAAGGGGGCATCCCCCTTATGAAACATCCCTAAGCCTTACCCTATTCTTCTAAGCCAAAATCTTTTCTATCCAATTCAACTCTATATTCTAACTTCTTTGAAATAATGTTACTTAGCCACAATACCATTTCATAGAGGGACAAATGTAGACACCTAAAATTGACTTACTCCACAAAGCAATTTCCCATATCTCTACACCACCAATTACCCATCCTATTAATTAAATAAATTTATTTTATTTTATTAATTTATCCCTAATCATCTGCCCTTAACTAATTATTCATCGTTTGTGATCAATTAATTCATTTTATTTATCACTATACCTTACAACACTATCCCTCATTAATTAAATAAATATTCTTATTATTTATTTAGTTAATTTATCCATCTCCCTAATCCTTAGTAATTGGATAAAACATGCTTATTTGATTAATCTACCCTACTAATCAACCTAAACATAGCCTAGTTGATTAAATATAAAATTTTTAATTGGATATCGTAGCCTACATATCCCCTAGACCTAAATTAATTAAGATAAACACTTAATTAATATGGTCAAACCTTGATTAACACTCATTCCCGCACCCCACCAAATAAAAAAATAACTTTTATTCCCACTTGTCCTAGTCTCCATTAATGGAACTCTTCCCTGTGAATGGAACTCTTCTCCATGTTAATGGAACTCTTCCCCATGTGAATTAAAAATTCACATCTAACTTGCCATATCCAACTCTTCCCCCAAAATGAATTTTTAATTCATTTTTTATTCTCATCAACCTTTCCTATGTGAATTTAAAATTCACAAATAATAGGAGCCATCCAATCTCATTGACTAAATCTTATCCTTTGATCTCTCTTGTCCAACCCTTTTGTGACACTTGTCACAAGACTACAACTCCAATTCAAACCCTAATCCTCAAGCATTCCTAGCCATTGATATAAGCTTTCAATCCTCACCCTCTATCCTTTTACCAAAAAAATCTATAAATAGAACTCTCATCTAACTTCATCAACTTCTTCATCCTATCAAAACCATGCCAAAATTTCTCTCATCTTCTCTCATCATACCCTTACCATGCCAAATCATTCCTCATCCTATAGCCATATTATCTCATGTTGATCTCCATCCAATCTATCCTCAAATCCTCATCATCATATCATGTTGAAAGTTAGAGCAATCCACATTCTCTATTTCACATTGGGTAAAGCAAGGAGTGTCTTGGTGCACAACTCTCCTCAACCTTATCAAGGACAAGGAAGATCTTGAGGTATAGCTTTTTATGTTTTATCCATTTTAGTTGTGTATCTAACCTCTAAGATTTCTCTTGTCTTCACCTATCAACCAGATTCCATTGTTTTGTGGATCTCCTCAAGGGTGGAGTAAGGGTCTCAACTTTTTCTTCTGCATGATCATATGTACCAACTTCTTTTGTAACAACAGACTCATCTTCCTCAAAACTACTCGAATCTTCTTCTTCTTCACCCCCAATCCATCATTTTGTTCTTCTTGAGGTGCATCTAGCTGCTCTAACTCAAAGTGCACTCTCTTTACCTTTTCATCTTTTTCTTTTGGCTGCTCAGGTTCAGAAATAGCTCTAAGTTCCCTGAAAATAACATCTCTAAAATAGATAATCTTACAGGTTAGTGGATTCCAAAGCTTATAACCTTTGACATTATCACCATATCCAATGAATGTACACTTTTAATCTTTTGGATCCAACTTAGATTGCTTTTACTTAGGCACATGAACAAAAGCCTCACAACAAAAAACCCTTAAATGTGAAACATAAGCTTTCTTACCTGTCCACACTTCATAAGGTGTCAAATCAAGAGCCTTACAAGGAGATCTATTTAACAAGTAGCAAGGAGTACACATAGCCTCTGCCCAAAAGCATTTATCCAACTGTGCATCACTCAACATACTTCTGGCCCTTTCCATGATTGTTCGATTCATCCTTTCTGCAACACCATTCTGCTATGGTGTATATGGAGTTGTCTTTTGTTTGATAATACTTGCATGCTTGCAAAACTCATCAAATTCCCTAGAGAAATATTCCCCTCCATTGTCAAATCCTAATATTTTTATCTTCAACCCTGATTGGTTCTCTAATAAGACTTTAAATTCCTTAAACTTAGTCAAAACTTCATATTTGTGTTTCATAAAATAAATCCATGCAAATATGGACACATCATCAATGAAGGTAACAAAATAACAAGATTTTCTGATTGAATCACTATCCACAGGTCCAAACACATCCATATGAATAATTTCTAACTTTTCTTTTGCTCTATTGCTTCCTAAAGGAAATGATTTTCTATTTTGTTTACGGTGCCACGACATAGGAAATGATTTTTAATACTGTGCTCAGATACATAGGAGACATTACAAACTGTAGTGGCATCAATTTTGAATAGGTTTCCCAATCTCTTCCTCTTCCCTACCACCAAGTTCCCTCTCACCAATCTATAGCCATGCTTGTCAAAAGTCACATGCATTCCCAAATCATTCAGCTTTGAAACAAAAATCAAATTTCTAGTTAATCCAAGAACATGATAAACATCAGGGAGGGTTTTAATCCTCCCATCAATGAAACACAACAATACCTTGCCTTTACCAACTATCAGATATGTAGAGTTGTCTCCAAGGTAGATAATACCTCCATCATATTCTTCATATGTGGAGAACCATTCCTTATGTGGGGTCATATGAAACGAGCATCTTGAGTCAACCAACCAATTTTCATTAGAAAGAATATTACACGTAGAAAGTAAAATATCGCTTGCATTTGAGGACTTATTAGAAGCACTCTCCCATTGTTTCTTTGGGTTCCTGCACTCCTTCACACGTCCCCTTTTACTGCATTTTTAACACTTAACTATGTTCTTCCCAGGAGTCTTAGAGCAGCCCTTGGACTTGTCCTTAGACCATTTCTGATCTCCTTTTGGTCCTCTTTCCATAGAGCTTCCCTTAACACTGAGAGCATCCCCTAAACTATCCAAACTTTTCTTCCTCAATTCACGTGACAACAAAACCAAAACAAGAGCATCTAACTTCAAATCTATGAGGTTAGCAGTGATAGCCAAAATAACATTCTCCCATGACTCAGGTAATTAACAAAGAAGCAATATACAATTATCTTCCTCATTCACCTTCACATCTATAGATGCTAGTTGACTCAATAACAAATTAAATGAATTCAAATGCTCTGTAACTGATTCACCCTCTTTCATTTTCATGGAAAATAACTTACACTTTAAATAAAGTTTATTTACCATACTCTTGGCTTGGTAGATCTCACCTACACACTTCAACAAGCTATGTGCGGACTTCTTACTCGCAACATTCAGTAGAACAAAATCTGCAAGACATAGCTGGATTGTGCATCGTGCCTTTTTATCTAGATTAGGAGCAACATCATCAGGTTTCTTCTCTTTCACAACAACCAACCACTAGTTTCTTTCTTCTAGTAAATCCTCCATTTTCAACTTCCACAATTCGCATCCCGTGCCATTGAACTTTTCAATGTCCAACTGAGAGGTAGAATCAATAGTGGATGAATACATGATATCTACACAAGATCTGTAAATAAAAAAAAAAATCTTCCACTGCAACTAAAAGACCTTCACACAACCACCCAAGAATCAAAATTGGCCAGACTCTGATACCAAATGTTAAAAATGAAGGTGCAAACCACACAACAAAAATCTAATTCAAACATTATTATCCTCTAAACAATGTAGAATCAATGGAGATTGTAGAAGAAATTAAAACCCACTACACAAAAATAACAAGCATTAAGAACAAAACACATAACACAGTATGTAACATGGAGAAAACCCTTTGGGGTAAAAAACTCCACCAATAAAAGAGGCTCCAAGTTTTATTATCTTCACATATATGAGATTACAATACATGCACTTCCTCTCTCTTTCAGTCTTCAATCCAGCGACGCCTATTACTCTCAACTCTGATAAAAATGTAGTACAAATATCTTTATAAAAGGGGGTTGCCTTCTAGGGAAAGATAACTAACAAAATATCAACCATCATATTTGTGACCTAATGACGAACGATCCAAATTCATAATAATAAAATATCAAATAAAATGTGGTTTTGGGGTAGCTGAAACAAGACTGCTGCTGGTGAAACCTTTCATCCCTTATGGGTGATTTACAAACAATATTAGGAGTAATTAATTACATAGGATTTACAAGGTTGATGGTACCTTAATCCTGACATTGTATTCTTATAATTTTGAGTTGATTGGTTAGTATCAATTACTAGGTTTCTAGGTTACACCTCAAAGTTTTGGATAGAAAAAACTAGGTAGCATGAATAAGACCACCATTTTCATTAGTCTCTTGTTTGGTATGAAAAAGGAGAGTGACAATAGCTAGCACACAAACTAGATCAAACCCATTTTCATATAACATTCAAGGGCAAGGTCAAGCTAAATCACTACCAAATAAAGGACTTAGCTACTAACCTTGATCTCCTGTATGTTATAGATGGATAAGATTTAATTTATTCTTTTTCTCAAACCCTAGGATGACAATGCATGAAAACCCTAGTTTTACAATGATTTTCTTATAATAGAAAAAATATGATAGAAAACCATAAACTAATTGTATAGAGATGATTAGAGGGATGAGAAAACCTATCTCTAAAAAGTAGAGGTGTCGAAGGAGCTCGATGGTATCGCTCAAGTCCCGATTGAAGGAATTAGCTAGAGGTGTGAACTGGAAAGTTGTTCCAGATGTTGTCCTCATGCCAGATCTAAACCCAGAAAAGGAAGGAGGACCAAGGTGGTTCCACCCAGGTCCCTGATGGAGGAACATCTCGTAATTGTTTTCAGATCCTAAAACCCTATTATGCACTCAGTCTTCTTATATATCTGTATTTTCTAGATCTTGCTCCTGTAACCTGCACACAAAAAGATAAGAAGGGGTTTAGGGGTTATGGTGTTTAGGGACTTGCCTTAGTAAAATCTTGGGATAGCATTCAAGCTTCCCAACACTGTTGATTGATAAAGAGTGTGTGCCCTCTTAGGGGTAGAGGCTGAAAATGATGATAATATGATGATTCAAATGATGAGAAACACACAATGATATCACCTATGTGATGAACCCTTAGAATGATGGAGATCCTAAGACTCATAAGGAAGGATTGATGATAGCTCCATATTTGCAATAACAACACAATAACATCAAACAAATCTACTCTAGAATCACAATGAATTCTCTTTCTTTCTTTATACTTCAAGGTCTCAAGTTAGCTATCTCCTTCTTAGTTAATAATGAACTCAAAAATACACTTATATATGCTTTCCCTCTTACAATCAGTAATTCAAACCAAAAGAGCCAATAAGGAGAAACCTCTAGAGAGGTGTAGAGCTAACATACACTTGAATTAACCTCGACCAAAAGGGAAGGACCTAGGTGGTCCTTTAGCCTCCTTTGGGTCCGGGGTAAGCTAAAGTAAGGGGCCAAAATTCTAATTTCATCTTGGTGTCAGGCTATTCTGCAATAGGAGAAACATTTTGAAGATAGAATGCAATTAGGGGACCTAGGAACTAAACAAGGAGGTAAAAAGACATGTGGAAACTTTTTACTCCTTAACATTTAGCCCCCACTTTAATGTGTGTATGATCTTATGATCAGTGCACACATTAAAGTATGGTAGAAAACACATTAAGCACGTCATACACTAGAGTCAACAACACGCCCAAAGTTTGGAAGACCATCTCTAGACCCCAAGCTTGGGAAAACATAAGAAAACACTTGAGAATCACATAAAATACAAAGAAAATAGTATAGAAGCACACAATACATGGAGAAGACATGAACACATTCATGCAATACACAAACCATACATGAGGAGAAGACATGATTGAACAATTATATAACACTAACAAGTGATGAGGGGAGCTCATCTCTATGCACCACCATCAAAGCATGCAAAACACATGTCATGGGGGGAGCTCATCACTACACACCACCACAAAACACACAAGAAACATGGAGTGGGGGGAGCTCATCTCTATGCACCACCAAAAAACATGCAGAAAAACACACATAATACACGAGTGCCATAGAGTGTGTCATTGACCCACTATACGTCTTATACACAACAAACATGAGTGATGGGGAGGAGTTCATCGCTACACTCTACCATCTAAGACATGCCAAACACACCTGACGGTTGAGGGGCTCATTGCCATGCTAAAATGACGGCCAAAAACATGCTTAAGGGTGAGTAACTCAAGAACCGACCCTGTCTCACATTAGAGGACATTTTCAAAAGGATGTGCAACCACTCAAGAGAATACACAACCCTACCTTCCATAGAAGGGCTTTCCAAAACAAGTCATGCAATCTCCTTAGAGATATACACAACTCTGCCTGCATCATGGAAATACCTTATAGTGAACAAAAACATACAACCCCACCTACATCATGGAGATGCCTTATAGTGAAAAGGAAGAATGTGCATACAAAAATCAAAGTATACAACCCCACTTGCATCATATAGATGCCTTATACTGAAAAGTAAGCATACACAAACACACATTTAAAAATACACAACCCGACGTGCATCACGGAGATGCCTTATAGTGAGAAGGTAGTATACAACATATTATATCACAATATCTAAGATATCCAAGCATTTACCACAATATATGCTCCCACCTTAAAGTGGTTGCTCCTCTTGCTGGTAGCAATCACGTTTAAGGTAAGGTTGAAAACACGCGAGGGAACAAAAGATTTCGTAAAGCCCATGCCCCAAAGTGACATGTGCTTACAATCACTGAATTGTTCCCAACAATCACAATAGAAACACATCAATATCATTTGCTAGAAACCATTGATCAACAATATGCATGTACAAAAGATAATCAAAACAAGCTTTGGTTAGAAAATCTAAGCTAAGATAACAACCAAATCATCTCATGAATGTGATACAAAAATAAGGCACCATGCCACTCAAACAAACCAAGGCTATACTTACGGGTTTGGAACTAAGTATAGCCGTGAGGTTATACTTCAGGTATCTCAGAACTGAGTGTAGTTACAAGGTGAGACAAAAACATTTCAAAATGCATAGAAGCAGATTTAGAGTATTGCAAAGGTTTGTTATAACAATTTCACAATACGATACATACAACATCATGACATAAAGTGATTCTACTAGTCAAACATTAGTAAAAAATTACCCCCATCTTCATATATGGACTAGGTCCATTTTTGTTTTCTTAGTTTAGGGACACATGGTCCTTATTAGAAATTGTGTGTATTTGTTATCATCATCTGTCAACTAGTAGAGCCACAAGTATAATAGAATAATGAAATCACGAAAAATGAGAGAGGAGACAAAAGTGACTTAGGGCCACAATGTGGAACCCCCAAATCACCACACACAACAATTGCAACAAGAGAAGTGTAGAAGAATATAGAAAAAAATAGAAGGAATGTCACAATGGGTGCTGTCTCCTTGTTTCCTTGACCTTACAAGAGTATCAAGGGTCATCCAAGGAGACCTAAACAAACATTTAACACTATACATGGGACCAAAATACAACAACATAAATACCTAGGAGGAGTCCACCCTTGAGATCAACTCAAAGAGGTGTTACATCAAGTGTGGCTAATTGAGGGTGAAATACTTGACTTATTCATTGTTGGGGATGTGGTACTAAAAAATGCAACCATGCTAGCAGTTGTCCTTGACCAAATCATCTTCTTCCCAATCTTGATCTTCATATGAAATAGGTGGCACATAGGGCACTATAGTCCAACTTGAAACTTCTTCATTTAGTTCTTCTTTGATTCCATTTCTCTCAGTGGGATATTTTCTTTTTTACGGTGACATTTTCAAGCTAAGGCTTGGCACTTTCTCTTCTTTTCCTTGCATTTCTATTTCTTCTAGTCTTGTTAGTTATATTTACTAAGGGATTTTCTTTTTCCATCATCAAGGATTCATGATTTTCCATGTGCTTTGGCATTTGTGAAGAGGAAGTTGGTACAAAAGTGATTTTATGATTTTGTGATGGATAGCTTTGCTCTTGAAGGTTTTCTCCTGATCCTTGTAAGGATGGCGGAGGAGGAACCTCAACAAAAATTCCCTTTCCTTTCAGTCAAGGTGAATCCTTCAACTCGGGCTACTTTTCACTCTCTATTTGGTCAATAGAAGGAATTGTAGCCTCGGAGAACTAAGAGGGTCCGGGAATATTCTTGCCATATGATAGTTTACCTATTTTCTTTGCTTTATACTTTTGATATGCCAAGAAGAATTGATCTTGTCTTTGTTGATTTGCATCAATAGGTTGTGGCCAAAAATAATCCAAATTGAAATTTCCATGAGTGGATAATGGTTTAAATCCACTGTGATGGATAACATGCATTCAACCTTTATGAGGGAACATTAAGCACTTGTGAATAGTAGAGAGAACTGCTTTCATGGATTTTAACCAAGGATGTCCTAACTTCATATGAAAGAGAATTGAGGTGGGAATGATAACAAATGGTGCTTCTAGGGGTTTTTCAACCACCTTAATACAAATTGTTATCTTTCCAATTGCTGGAATAAAATAACTATTATGTGCTTTTATCATTATGTTGGTTGGATCATAAGTATCTTGTGCTATATCGTGCATGTATAAAAATTATTCTGTGATAAATATTACCAAATTGTGCTTTGTAGCCCAATTAGGTTGGGCTGTAATAGCAGTTTATTTGTTACTTTGGAGAAGCAAATATTTTCAAGAAAAAGGGAGAAGAAAATTCAAGTTTGTAGGCCAGCCTAGAATACCTACTATCCTGATGGAGGACCCTTCCAGTGATCACATTAGAAAGATCATGTATTAGCTCAATTAGAGGTACTACATGAAGCAGATAACATGAGAATATACTCCAGCAAGGTAGGAGGTATCCTAGGACTGATAGGTGAAGTTAAACCTAATCTACTCATTGTAGTTTGATACATTTCAGAAAGGTACATAAAATCTTGCTAGTTTACTCATGATTATAAACACATATACCATGCAATAATGTTCAGTTTATCTTTATGCAATTGATTTACAAAAAGGACAAGTAATACACAAGTCATTGCATAAAATAACTATTTATATTCATAAAGAAAAGTGTTTATATGATCCAACACAAGCGGTGGGAATAACTGTATATGATGTAATGCACAATAACAAGTACATCTGAAGTAAACAAAGCATATAAAAAGAGAGAAGGGACTTGTCATTACCTGAATGACAAATCCCATCGATATTTGTATCATCTTCAGTTGCTAATTAGCCTTCATATTTTCTCTAACTTGTTTGTTCACTATGTAGGTACAAGAACCTGAAGACCAACCAATTATGACATATCAAGTAGCTACCATGTCTTTCAAAGGGACAGTCATAGTGATTTATGAAGCATCATCTTACAGATCAATCAAGGCATTATATAGCAGTACAGGCCCAAAGAGAAATAGAATGTATTGAGAAATATTTAAGGATAGCACTGCAAGAATACAAAGTACAACAACCTTAGAAGACAACCTATAAGAGTAAGAGCATCAATGAAAATCAAGGAAAACACTAGAAGATTGTATCAGCATCAAAAGGCAGTCATGCCAGATAATAAGGAGCAGTACTCAAAGGTAAGGACAACTCATTATCAAGAAAATGCAAAGGGACAATGACCAAGTAAGTTGACAGGTGACAGTCAAAGCATGCTAGATTGCAGTCTTAGGGAACAATCATCAAATTCTACACTTGTATATTGCATTTGTTGCAGCCTCTAATCTTTTGAGTAGTAAATACAGTAAGTAGGGGAACAATAGGAAGATAAGTCACTGGAATCATAACAATCACATCATGACTATCAAAAGACAAAAGATCCTAGAAAATGATGCCATTCCATAATATCTTTCACAGTACAGTGACAACAACCATAAGGAGTAATCCATCATATAGAGGTACATAGTCCACGACAGTCATGAAGAGACATAAAAACAAAGAAATAGCAGGTCTGTGGACACTACAGGATGAATAATAGAAGCAGCCACATCAAAAAGGAAGCAACATGCACAAGGTCTATAGGAGAAAGCTCAAGGTACAACAGTCAATAATGACAATGAAGACAGTCAAAGACATGAGCCACAGTCTCCAAGTGCAGCAGAGAAAATGTGTAGGAGCAGCAGTTCATAAACAGAGGAACAACAATCCATAAATGGAGGATGATAGGCATCAAGAGTCAATAATAGGGAGCAGAGAACCAATCAAGCACCTCTAAAGTAAATGTATTGTTGAAGATTATAACAATGCAAAGATAGTCATAGTCTTGGAGCAGTTTTATGAGGACTGTTCAAAGATATTTAGAATAGTCAAAGACAATAGTTTTGCCTCAAGTGAGAACTGTTGCAAGTATGGGCCTAACCAGTGTTGTCATTGATGTCAACATACTCCTGTTGCATTGATGTCAAGGATTGGATGAGCTGTGTGCTGAGGATATTGAGAAAATTAGTCCTATCAGAAATAGAGAAAAACAGTGAAGACAGTAAAGCTCTATGAAGTGAAGATCCAAGCTAAGATAAAAGATTAGAGAATGCGCATCAAAGGGTGTGTACATATGTGTCTAAAGATGATCCAATCAAGATTTGAGAGGTCCGCATGAAGATTTGAAGAAGTTATGGCCATATGAGTAAAACCAGTTCTGGCAGGTGTTTAGAGGTGACATTGTGACACAAATAGGTCCGGTAAGATCCAGAAATGTAATATCTTGTTCTGTGGATTTGGTGGAGTGTTTAGGAAGCCAATGTGAATTGACAACTCAATTGGTTTGTGGTCTGGAGGTCCGCAAGCATTTATTCTAATATGACAGTATTGATAGAATGTGTTCTTGAGGTTCCAAATGAAGATACGAATGATTTCAGTAAGCAGAAGTGCTATGGATACTCTTGATGATTTGGGCAAGCTTGTGGGGGTCTCTAGATTGTGTCTAGTTCGTGTTGGTGGTCCGCATTGAAGATTGAGCTCGTAATTGAAGATTTACTTTCGAGTGATGATGTTCTTCCTAATCATGGCTGACTAGATGATTTGCACATCTTGTGGATGATCTTGAAGATGTTCTCTGAAGCATGGCATGTTACTCAAAGAAGATTGAAGTCCCAGATATGTGTGGCCGACAGTGTGGTGATTTGCATGAAGTCTTTTGTAATAAGTCAAGTTGTATTTGTATATTTGCTCTGTAATAAAATAAAGTATGTATTGTGCCAACTTTGATGATTATCCCAAAGTCAATGTCTTGTATAAATAAGAGTTGTGAAGTCATTCCAAAGTATGAAGGTGAATATGAGGAAGTGGTAGAGAGGAGAAGAGCAAGAAATAGAGCAAAAGTATTGAGCTTAAATGAAACTGACTCAAGCATGGTGAAGATGCTAAACTTCAGTTCAAGTATGTAATCTTTATTATTTTGTAGATAGTGTGTCTCCTATAGGCAGTGGGCCTCTTGTGAGCAGTGTGCTCGGGTAGTGATCCCTAATTGGCATGTGCCATTTTGTTCTTCTTATTCTTTTAACAGAGAATACAATCTTGGGTTAGTCACCCTGTGGTTTTTCCCTTAACTGGGTTTTCCACGTTAAAATCTTGGTGTCATATGTGTTAATGTGTTTCTACTCTTGAATTATTGCATTGTGCTTCCATGATTGATTTGTTATTATGCTATTGAATTACAAGAAGGATTTAAGTGTTTAAAGAAAAGAAAGTTTTGGGACAACTGATTCACCCCCCCTTCTTAGTTGTCTGTCTTAAATCAACAAGAACATGAAGATAAATACAAAGGTATGCTATCTTGACAGAAGAATGGAATAGAAGTAATGTTGTCATAGTAGAATTAAAGGAAAAGTCATTCTATATGACTATTTTAGTCAAAATATGTAGTCTCAATGCTTAAAGCAATCTTGACAGTCGAAAAGAAGAGAATAGTCATGTTGTAGCAAGATGAACAATCATGAAGATCAGAAAATACTTTCCCAATGACTTTAAACATAACACGTATATCTAAGGGTCTTATCATGCATAATATAAGAAGATTGTTCTAACCTTCACAAGCTTTCATAGAGTTCATATAAGCCAGGGAACAACAGTGAAAGACGAGGATAAAGAGACATTGGGACAGAGACTACAAAGACTATTTCAAAGACATATTATCAGTGGATTTTCTTCTTCCTCTTGAAAGGATTGTGCAGTCATGAGGATAGCAAAAACATACATAGGTTTGTCCTTTGTCATGCATTAAGCAGTGACCATGAAAGACAAAGATAACATATAGATTACAGAGATAGTGTGCAGATGATACATAATAGTTTATTAGATAAGACTTGTTGAAGTCAGTGATATCATATGTGAATAAGACAAATTGGATTAAGCTTTGAAATTTTATCATAGTAAATATACAAAGAGCTTAAGCAAAAGATAAAACATTTCAAGACAGATGAGCTAAAGGAATCAGATAATCTGGGAGCACTAAATAAATTTGAGATTGATAAAAATAATCTTCCAAGTGCCAATGTGGAAGATAGAAACAAGCTAAGTGAAAATGGACATAAGATGATAGAGATGGAGTATAATTATTGTGATATTCACTTGGTTGATTTGGTACTTAGCTCCCATGCTATAGAAAAATGTTGACATAGGTGCTTGTTGCATCTTACACATATTTGAATCAAGCTTTGATCACAAGGTGTTTGTCACATCTTGGAAAACCCACATCATGATTGTTGAGGAGACCTAGACTGCACTTGACTCTTGATGACCCTAATTTTTGCAACCAACTATAGGTTACAACAGCATTGCATAATTCATCATCTGTCAATGGAACAATTCTGGGTACTATCTCAGAAAATGCTATTGGTGAATATCACAAAAAATCCATTGGAACTTGTATTTTGCGTAGTTGGGATGATAAAGTGAAGTGAGTTGGAGCTGAGACAGTGTTAGCTAATAAAAATGCACTCGCATTTGAAAGAGAGGAAAAAGAGCTTAAATTTCCTAATTTTCAAGTGTTCTACAATGCAATAGGGCAACAACTCGCCACCAAGGTAGATAGTGCTAGAATTTTGCATGTTTCTTCTAGTAATGCCCAACCAGGTAGTTTTCAGTTTGAAGGACTTCATTTTGGAGATCTTCTTCAATGGTGCATGATCCAGTAGCTAGTATACTAGTTGAAAACAAAATACCAGGAGTGGATGTCAATGCAGAAAGATACATCAGAAGAGCAGTAGTCAATGAAACCCTAAAAGGAGTTTCTATATGGAGGTGATTCACAACACAACAAAGGAGGTTCCTCATAGCACCGAAAAAACCCTAGAAAGATCTTCATAATAAAAGTACAAGGAGCAGCAGTATAGTGAAAATTACAAATTATGCATGGCTTTTAGAGGAAGAAAAGGAAGTAACTTCTAGTTTTTCAAAGGAAAATGGAACAACATGAAGCCAAAGAGCTCCAATTTTTAATTGTATGGCTCATGAAAGGAAATAACTGAGATTTCACTACTTCATCCATGTAAATAGTATATTTTAACTAGTTTTCCTTCAATAAAAGCAACAAAGCAGCAAAAGGAAACCATACTTACCATGAATCAGAGAAGCGGAAGCAGTGAAGATCCTCCATAGCAACAGGAAACCCTTCAAGGGTAGCAACAGAGAGCCATAATGGCGGTGCTGGAGCAACAAGAAAGCTCAAAGTAAAAAATGATAAGAATGAAGAAAGATTCTTAGGGTTTGATGTTTGTTTATTGCACTAGCCCACTGGGCTTATTTTCCTTTTTGAGATTCCTGAGGTTAAAGTCATTAAAATTCAAATAGAGGCCCGTGGTCTGTAACCTTAAGTCATAAAACCTAGTGAAGAATAATGAGCCTGTGGGAGGTGTGAAGTCATTTTGACTTGGTTTTGAGAAAAATATTTAAATGACAAAATAGGGATGTGGTCAATGCCTTTAAGTGTTAAGAACCTAGCAAGAGCACCATGAGCCCGAGTGGTAAGAGAGAAGACAACATGAAGCCAAAGAGCTCCAGTTTTTAATTGTATGGCTCATGAAAGGAAATAACTGAGATTTCACTACTTCATCCATGTAAATAGTATATTTTAACTAGTTTTCCTTCAGTAAAAGCATTAAAGCAGCAAAAGGAAACCGTACTTACCATGAATCAGAGAAGCAGAAGCAGTGAAGATCCTCCATAGCAATAGGAAACCTTTCAAGGGTAGCAACAGAGAGCCATAATGGCGGTGCTGGAGCAACAAGAAAGCTCAAAGTAAAAAATGATAAGAATGAAGAAAGATTCTTAGGGTTTGATGTTTGTTTATTGCACTAGCCCACTGGGCTTATTTTCCTTTTTGAGATTCCTGAGGTTAAAGTCAATAAAATTCAAATAGAGGCCCGTGGTCTGTAACCTTAAGTCATAAAACCTAGTAAAGAATAATGAGCATGTGGGAGGTGTGAAGTCATTTTGACTTGGTTTTGAGAAAAACATTTAAATGACAAAATAAGGATGTGGTCAATGCCTTTAAGTGTTAAGAACCTAGCAAGAGCATCATGAGCCCGAGTGGTAAGAGAGAAGAAGCTATGAGTACTTTTATATTTTATTTTGGCTTAGGACAATTTGGAGAATATCTTAGTGTTTTTTATAAAGTCAATGGAAAAAAGGGCATTATTATAAGCCTTATGATTTTTGACAAAGGTTGGAGGAGAGAAATAGTTGTAAATGTAACCATGTCACATTTTTTTCTTTTTGCATGTGAAAAAGACAAGCATATTATATCTTAACATTTATTAAGGGTAAAATTATTTAATTTACCTTAATATTTGTTATACAAAATCAAAAGAAGATAAGTATATAACACCTATTAAGGTAAATCATAGGTAGATTATCCTTAATACTTGTCAAAATAATATATTTATGTCTTCCAAACATGCAAAAAGGGGAGAAGAGAGGAAAGAGGGGTTGAACTGAACTTGTAAACTCATGCGGAGGGAATATCTTTTTCTATTTTTGACTTGGAGTCAAACTGGGCTATTTTTGGTAGTTTTTTGGCCAAGCATATTGGGAGGTGGATTTCTAAGCTATTTTAGCTCAACTTGGAGCAGTTTTGGGGCCTAATTTTTAGGCTTTTCTCTTGTGCTCCCCCAGTAACTTGGAGTTGCTTTTTTAGATTCTTTCATTCATCATTGGGAGTCTAGTTGAGTTAGAGTTGACTTCCCTTTACCCTTTTTGGGATAGATTTTTGTATTATAGGGCAAAAATCTCATGTTTTTTTAAGAGTTCTTGCTTTTTCCCTTGCTTTGCACATTGCAGAGAGAGATTGTCTTGTATCTCAGCCATTTTTTACAATTTTATGCAGTAGTAGGTAGTTTATTTTTAGCAATTCATTGTTATTTTGCATAGTTTTCCTACTATTATCAATACAATTAGGTGTTCCTCTATTCAGATTCAGGTGTCTTGTCTCATGTTGAGTGATTTGATAAAAATTTACTATGTTTTACTTTAAAACCTTTAAGTTTTCTATCTCATTCTTTGAATGCAGGTATACACAGTGCAGTTTTATTACATGTTACAAATTGTGCAAGTCATAGAACTAAGGGGAATTTAAAGGGAGCTGGCTCTTTCAAAGGCTCATTCTCGTAACAGACAAACCCACAGTTTGAGAAGGTTCCCATTTTTTACGGGATTGACAAGTTGTTAAAGGTTTAGCATTCAAGGCGCAATCGTTCGTGACAACAACATTTTTCATGAAATTAGTTTCAATAAGAACTCCTCTTATAGTAGTTCCATTCATTCTTGTTTTTATATAAAGAGGACTTTTGTACACCCTTGTTATGATTGGATGCCATAAATATGAGACTTTTGTACACCCAGATACTAGTTTGAGGAAACCAGGTTTTTGAAATTTTTGCAAATATAAAAAACACACTAGTGTCACTACAAATGAAGTGACCATGATGTCAAAATTGCTACACAAAAAGGAAATATAGACAACTTTAAGACTTCCTTCAAAGATATGTGAAAGAGATGCCAAACATTTTATGTTGAAATACACAATGTGCAATTGCAAAAGCATGAATTTTCAAATTAAGGATGTGAAATGATGCAAGATTTTTAAATGAATAATGAGAGATATGCAATAAATCAATGCAAGATCTGATTTAAATAGTTAGCAAGATGCAAATGCTCGAAGCTACGGGTTCACCAAAATGGTTGGTATAAATAGGAGAATGATAATAGCTAGCACACAAACTAGATCTAACCCTTTTCTATATAACATTCAAGGACAAGGCCGAGCCAAATCACTACCATTTTGAAGGAGGACTTAACTATTGACCTTGTTCTCCTATATGCTATAGATGGATAAGATTTAATTTATTCTTTTTCTCAAGCCGTAGGATGACAATGCATGAAAACCCTAGTTTTACAATGATTTTCTTATAATAGAGAAAATATGATAGAAACCTAGAAACTAATTGCATAGAGATGATCAAAGGGATGATAAAACCTGCCTCTAGAAGGTAGAGGTGTCAGAGGACCTTGGTGGTACTGCCTAGGTCCTGACTGAAGGAATTAACTAGAGGTGTGAATGGGAAAGTTGTTCTAGATGTTGTCCTGATGTGCCAAGGTGATTCCACCCAGGTCCTGAATGGAGAAATATTTTGTAACTATCTTCATATCGCTAAACCCTTTTCTGCACTCAGTCTTCTTATAGCTCTGTATTTTCCAGATCTCGCTCTTGTAACCTACACACAAGAAGATAAGAAGGGGTTTGGGGGTTATGGTGTTTAGGGACTTGCCTCAATCAAATCTCATGATAGCATTCAAACTTCCCAACACCGTTGATTGATAAAGACTGTGATCCCTCATGGGGCAGAGGCTGAAAATAATGATAATATGATGATTCAAATGATGAAAAAACACACAATGATATCACCTATGTGATGAACCCTTAGAATGATGAAGATCCTTTGACTCCTAAGGAAGGATAGATGATAGTGTTAGAAATGAAGGTGCAAACCACACAACAAAAATCCTATTCAAACCTTATTATCCTCTAAACAATGTAGAACTAATGGAGATTGCAACAGAAATTAAAACCCATTAAACAGAAATAACATGCACTATTATCTGAACACATAACACAGTATGTAACGTGGAGAAAATCCTTTCAGGTAAAAAAATCCACCAAGAAAAGAGGCTCCAAGTTGTATTATCTTCAAATATATGAGATAAGCACTGATAGATGAAAAGTGGGCATTGAAAGCAATTGTCTTGATTTTTGGAATGTTTTTGTTTAAGATTTGGCAAGATATTTCAATCAACAAACATAATGGTTGCTTTAAATTTTTGGAAATGGGTGTGAGAGGCTATGAACCTTCACAGATGACAAATGGCGAATATAGGTATTTCACAAGAAAACATGCCAAACACTTGAATACAAACCTAGTATTTAATCATGTAAGATGTGTCATATCCCAGAGATTCACTCAAGAGTGACTTCAACCCCCACTAATTAGATAATGGCAATTTCTATCCTGTTGATACCATTTATTTTTGCTTCGATAGGTAGGGAATGCAAGGTCATGGACCACCTTACACCCCTTACTTTGGAGATGAAAGTCTTGGCCAAAGTGTATTCTATCTCAACTAATGAAGGTACAAGCATGAGCTCTTCTCCTCCATGCATCTACGATGCATCGAAGGATATTACAGCTGAAGGTCTTAATTGGGATAAGAAAGGCTTCTAGCGGTGTCCCAATATATGTAAGGTATGGGGGACAAATCCATGAATGGGGCTATCCCTATCCAACCAAGTACCGACCAAAACAATCTTGGCGGACCAAGGGTCTTAGGGTTTTACAAGGGAGAGGGAGTCCTTCCTTTGAAGTGAGTCTTTTGATCATTCTCACAATGTTTATATACTGTGCCAGAACACACGGTTGAGGTTGTATCCTTGGGGATGAATTCCAAGGAAGGCACCCTAGTGGGAAGGACCTAAGATGCTTTTGGTCACCCAAGATCGAACGAAGCACAAGGGGAGAGCATACACATCAAAGATCCTAGGATGAACAAGAATAAAATATTGGATCAAATCAAGGATTTTGATCTCCAGGATCACCAAATGGTGCGAGGAGAGAGCATATGCCTCAAAGTGATCCCAAATAAAGCACACACGTTCTTTTCCCACTACATTAACTTAGTTCCTAAATTACTGAAAAAAGGATTCTTTCACAAGCAAGGATGCACACAAATGTTAGTAGTTTTGCAAGTTGTCATGGACAAGTGGAGGATGCTGCAAACAAGAATTAGTCCAAACAAATGCAAATAACCTAGCAAGTGTATGGAATAGACATTGGGTGCTGAAACAGACTATCTCGGTGCTAAGACATAGAGTTTAGGCACTAAATCTAGAGAGTTAGATGTTAAACTAGAAAAATAAAGTGATGCAACAAAACTTTTATACCTGTAATTCTAGGTACTGAATCTGGTTGGCTAAGCATTGATGCAGGTTTTTTGGGTGTTGATCTAATTGGAGCAGTATGACGGCTTGTAATTTGATGAATCCTTACAAAATAGAGAGCATAAATCCTATAAATTTGTTCTTAAGAAGATTAGCAAATCATCAAACGTACAAACTTAGTGATTAGTCCCTAAACAAATGAAAATGCAATCTTAAGTGACTCCCAGAATGAGGCACTAATCTGGCAGTATTAGGCACTGGTGTTTATGGGCTAGGTGGTGAAATGAGTGGCAATTATGATGACCTACAAAATGGTGAATTCCTACAAGATAGAGAGCTAAATGCTTGCAAACATGTTGTTAGAGACTATGCTAATCCATTATCAACACTATTAAACCTAAAAGATATGAAAAATGCATGAAATTATGGATTTTCAACCTTTTGTCTCTAGGCGCTGAAACAGGTGGACTGGGCACTGAAAGATAGAAATCAGGTGTTGAAAGAGATCAGAGGGCCTACAGAACCAGGGATTGATTCTAAAGGTTTGGGCACTAAAATCTTTAGACTAAGCACTACTTTGCAAAATCCTGATGCCGATCTGACTTGCACACATGAAAACAAGCCAAGAATAAGCAAAAAAGTGAATGTTAAGGTGGTGAGGGTCCCACTAGGCATGCCAAAAATGTGTACAAGATAGAGTGAACTATGTAGAACAAGCTAGGATCTATCTAACCTATTCAATTCACTAATCTATGCAACCTCAAGATAAGACTAAATAGAAATGCATAATCTAACTACACTTGCACCCTATCTCTATGCGATTCTATTGATTTGTCCTATGGTATAATTCTATGCTCTATTATGTGCTAAATTGCTCTATGTGAGTGCTCAATGTGATAGAATTTAATTACGTTCTATTTGCTTGTTGGAAACGGATGGGAGAGGATCAATTTATAGATTTTTGGAGGTGAGGATAGAGGGCTAGGATTGAATTGAAAGATCAAGGGTTCAAAATAATTGAGGATCCTCAAGAAAGGAGAATCAAACAAGTGTCATGAGGAGGTTAGATGAGGGAAATGCTTCATGATTCAAGGGGAGATCAATGGATGGAATTGAATGGTGGAATGGATGGATGGTTAGGATTGGGTAGGTGTATGACATGTAATACTTCATTTATGAAAATCTATGGTTTGGATTCTATGAAGAATTTAAAATTTGGAGGAGAGGACAAGTGGAATTTAAAATTAGATGAATAGTGGAGGAATAGTGCCACATGGAATTTAAAATTCCATGAATAGTGACACTTGGACCGAATGAGAAGAAAATGGGACAAATATACTCTTTTTGGAAGATTTTCCCATGCTTCCAAAGTACCACTTGTCATGTACATGCATATACATTGAATGACAAGTGGACTTCTAGAAACATGGGGAGATGTAATTGTGAGTTAATTTTAATTAACCCATGTGCACATGATTAAGAAGAAAATAATGATGATTACTAAAAGTAATCAAAAGTGCACAAAATAGGGAATTAAATAAATAGGGATATTTATTTTATTTTTGGGGATATATATGAACTATAGTAGAAGAAATTGAGTTTTGGCCATGGGGGTGGAAGGATGGGAAAATATGAATTAAATAATTATAAATTATTTAATTAACATGTGTGTTGGGTGGAATAGTATGAATTATCAAGTTTTGAATGCGGAAGATAGATGAAGGTGGTCTTGACAATTTTCAAGTGTCTACAAGTAGCATGGGAGGACAAGAAGTTCATCTACCACCTAATCAGGCTCTGGAAATGTTATTAATGGTAGGCAGAAGAGTCATTGATAAGTCCTATCATGAGTTGAGCTAAAAATATACTAGGAAGGCAAAATCATTGAGCCTTGAGAAATCTGGGTTCCACTGAGTATTCTATATTATTATTGGTAATAGGAGACTCCCTGGAACTCTAACAAGTGTGAAAGAGGGAAAAACCATCAACTTTCCACAATAAATTCATTACAGAACTAACCTCCATATTAAAAAGGTGAGAAAAGATACCCCGAGCATCTAAATCTGAAAGGGAAAAGGAAGCAATTGGGTTCTAGCAATTAGGCCTCTTCTAGGATGTCTTCTTCTTTAGAATAACAACAAAAAGATTTTTGATATCTGAAGTCTAAAAAGGGAACAAGAGAAAGGTCATTGAGCTTTGGGGATCGGGAAGCTGCTATAACATTTGCCTAAAAAGTAGAAGAACAAGAACATCTCCAAATGTCAAAGTCTAAAGAAACATAAGACAATGTAAACTTGCTAGACTTTGAGGTTTGGGCCTTCACCAAATTATCTTCTACTCAAGCAAAAGAATAAGAAATTCTTTGATACCATGATCCCAAAATTCTTAGATAAATATGGACTTATCAGGGATCGGTATTGAAGCCTTCAGAACACACCTTCCTTCCATCCAGTAAGAGAATGAACACCATTCCAATACTGCAGTTGTAAAATACTTAAAACACTTTTAAATTATGGAGGATTGAGACCACCATTAAATGGATGTTGTCAAAGACAAAAGAACCAAGTTGGACTGATGCCCTAATTTTGAAATACTTGGCATTTATATTCATCGGGGGTCAGGGATTAGGGATACCGTAAACCATCAAACAATCTATTAAGTAGAAGAATAGATGCCCCTCTAACACTGCATTCTCAAAACACTTAGAAATGTATTTAACATCAGGGATTGGGTATACCATTGAAAGCATGTCACTAAAGCAACCAAGAATGACAATGAATGACACCCCAACCCTATAACACTTAGCAAATTTGCAAGGCACCAAGGTAGAGTTTGGATCCTATTTAAGGATAGCATGTTGATAGGGAATACCCCAAAACTCTGAAACTTCAAAAAAGATACACAATCCAAGGGAAAAGCCAAGAAACTTCTAGACATAGATTTTATGGGCTTTCCCTTGTATTCAAACACATGAATGACCCATTTTGGATATCTCAAACCGGTTATCAACATTGGATCAAATGGGTCAAAGAAAAAGAGGGGCACAAACTTAGGATTTTTGATGAATTCTAAGCAAAAAATGCAAGACTCCTAAGGGGAAGACTATTTGAGTTTGAAAGACTAAAATAAGTTAACACTACTCAGGTAAATGCATAAAACTTACCATCCTCTTGAGCCACTGTATCACTAATTAGCTAGAGCACTACAATATGCTCCTAGGCCTAGACCTATAATTGTTTTAAAACATAATGCTCTACCCCATTCTACAATCACTAGGTGTAGATCTTAGTATAGTTGGGTCAACAGACATGGCCCCTATGCTCATTACTACAAATAAGCATGTCAGTTATGCACTCTACCAATCCAATTGAAAAAACTTACCTATCTTGTCAAGCAAACAAATATCACTGACAAGAGCCACTATCACTAGAGGAAGTTTCTCTACCATCTCTTCACATGTGTTTATAGTTAATCATAATGTCTCCTAGGGCAGATCACTCCTCCTAAATAGCCTCTCCAAGGAAATGGCTACTTGTCCTTCACCTTATAATACACCAACTACCCATAAATCAAGATCCATAGTATCCTCTAGACATCATCCAAAGTAATCATCATCTCCCCCATGGGAATATGAAATGTACTCATCTCTCTCCACCATCTAGATTGGCTAATTCTATTTATAATACTTGATATTCCCTGATAATTATTATGTGAGCTTTATACCATAGCCTAACCTAATCTAATACTCCCTATTCATGCTCTTTGAACCCTACCATTATCCATAGGTCCACCAAGCACCACTCCTGAGTCGCTAATGTCAGTTCACTAGCATTTTAGTTCTTCATGCTAACCACACATACCTTAAGGTGAAATGCATAGAGTGCACATTGAACACTCACACTTAAACGTGACATGTGCTTCTCCATGAAACACATACACCATTTCATATAATTCATACACCCTTCTATTATGGACCCACTCCTAGGCTCACGTGAACTCCAAAAACTTTGCCTACTCTTAACTGTAATGCGTGCGTCATTTTGCCTCACAGACACATTGTAGAGCTCTATATATGTTGTAACCACACACATGTATGTTGCATGGTGTCATGAACACACTTCAAGGTTCTTTCCATGATTCGACATGCATGTTTTCCCCCTAACTTCTAGATCCCCATAAATGTATCATAACTAACCATAATTGCCAAAAAATTGTACGTATCCCTATCCTAGTTCTCGATATCTACATGTAGCTTCCCACTCACTTTGCATGATGCTCCTAGTCTGGCATATTTTCCATCTCTACTTAGCTAATTTCTGTACTCTACTACAAAATTACCAAGGCTTAAAGGTGAAAATGAATAGTTTTCATCCCCTACCCCTAATTATTCATCCCCCACCTCCTATTTTTCAATTTATTTTCCTCTACTCATAATTTTCATCCCCTTTCACCTCTTTTGTACCCTCTTTCATTAATTTTTTCACCATTTTTCTCCTACTTTTCCTCTTCTTCTCATAATTTCCCCCTTCTATATTTTTCTTTTAGTTTCTCATTTTGAGAGACCACCCTCATAATTTATTATTTCCCAGTCTCTCGAGGGGGCATCAAACTTCCACCACTAATTTACTTTCTTCCCACTAACTGGGGCAACCTGATACCCTCTTCATTTTAGCAAGTGCTATATTTTATTTTTCTTTGAAATGGCATTATATTACATTATTTGAAACAGGGACAATATGTAGACACTTTAAATTGCCTCCCAACATTTTTGTTGTCACCGATCTCATCTCATAGCAATTTCTCTAAAGTTTATTAAATAAATTAAATGTATTTAATTAATTGAATTAACTATTCTTTAACATTAATTAAATAATCCTTTATTATTTAATTAATACATCAATCCTTCTTCAAACAAATTAATTAAATCAATTAGGACTATTTAATTAATTAAGTTCATCATTCATATTTTCAACCTCTAAAAAATTAAATAAATAAACAATATTTATTTAATTCCTCTATTTTCCCTTCAATAATTAGTTAATTAAAAACCCATTTAATTAATTAATTGATCCTTTATACAATCTAAATCATGATTAGCCAATTCATCCCTACATATGGCTTAAGATTCCACATGGCTTAGGGTAAGTGCATGGAAATGGAGTCAAAAGTAACCAAATTTTCCCTGAAATTAGATAAACTTGAACTTGGATGATTAATTCTTAGTAAAAGTTCAAAGCTATGTCACACTTCAGACCAAGTCATCAATATAAATGAATTTATGTATTTCCAACTAAAAGATAAATTTGGTGAAACATATGTTCTATTTGGATTCATTCTATCTAGATTAAATCTAGGCCACAACATTTTCCAATTGTAACCATCCACTACAAACATATGTAGCATCACTTTGGAGCTAATTTACCAAAAAAATAAAATTATTTAAAAAAATTTATGTTCTAAGAACTCCTACTTGTGCAAATAATCACTTTAAAAGAATCTAAAAGTACCCTTTTGTAGATCTATAAGTCTACTTTGTAAAAATATCATTTTTAAACATTTCATTTAGTGTTTATATATATATATATATATATATATATATATATATATATATATATATATATATATATATATATATATATATATATATATATATATATATATATATAATTTTTACTTAAAGTAGGCCATCAACACCAAAATACGATGTTGATATTCCTCTCCACAAAAAATAGTAAATTTTATCAAAAAAATTGAAAAAATATGATACACTAGAGAGATTACATATTGAGATGATATAATGTTTTTCCTATTTTGGATAAATATTTAAGACAAAAGTTGACGTCCCATCAAAACAACTATGTTTTCATTACACACAACATTCAAGATTTATTTAAAAAAATATATTATCAAAATGGGGGAAAAAATTAATCCATGCACTAAAGTTTTGAGTTATGAGTACGCAAAAAAATAGAAGGAAAAAAATGAAATTTACTATATAAAGTGTTCAATGTTGCACTCAACCTTATTTTTTAGCATTTTATCAGTAACTAAATTATAGTGTTAATTTTTATAAAATACTACATTCAGATGATTTCTAAATTCTTTTTAAAAAATATAAACATAAAATATGCTAAAAAGTCTACATTTTATTAGTTTACATCATTTTAAAATTCAAAACATATACGTCACTTTGTAGTGATTCAAGTTAAAAACATAGATCAATGTTGGTCATTTCATTTATAAATGTGTGACACAACGTTGAACTTTCACCCTTCAAGATGTATACACTCAAAATATAAAAAAATATGATAACAACAAGAATTGTAGTACTCTGAATCTAGTTTCTAAACTATTAATGTTTTTAAAAATGTTTAAGATTAAGAGGACCATGAAATGTTGTATGCACACAAAAGTGTTCTTGTTTTTATCACTAAAATATAACATATTGTCCGGTATGTGCCCTTCTATTTTTTTTGTTACATTTGGTATTTTTAAAAACCTCTTGGTAGAAATATAGCTAATAGTGATTCATTGAATATATATTTTTTATGATTTAATAAAGTGGATGCGTCCTAAAAAATTGCATCATTGAGCATGCATGTCACATAAATTGCACAAAATACTTGAAAATGTAATTTTTTTAATGTGTATAGAATGAAACATAGAACAATAATATATAATTTTAAAGAATTTGCATAAGCAAATCAAAATTATAAAGAAAAATCAATATATATGTATTTGAGGAATGCAAAAACACTATTATAAGAAAATAAAAATAAATACCTTAACCTATTCAAAATACTAAAAGAATTATATGGTTAGAGATGTAAGAAGCTGTATGTTATTTTTCTGGTTCTTTCATAAAATTTTGTTGTAAAACATATAAAGTTGAGGATGATCAAGTTTGAATTTGTTATTTTATGTTGAAAAAAACACATATTTTGGATCCAAAAGGGAGGTCCAACTATTAACCTTGGAAATCGAAGCTTGATGGGTAGGGTTTTATAAATTTAAATTTAGGAATAGAAAACACATATGTGTTATAGTGCATACATGTTATGTTTTCACTACAAAACATAATGTAAGTGCATTATGTTTTGTAATGTTTATAATAAATAATACAAAACATAACATGAGGAAAATATGTTTTGTATTGTTTATAATAAATTATAATACAAAATATACTGCGTTTGTGTTATGTTTTATATTATTTTTAAAAAAATAATACATAACATAACATGCATGCATTTTGTTCTATATTAAAAACATAATGTACTACACATTATATCACATTTTGTTCTATAGTATAACTTTTTTTTTATAGAAAAGATAAAATTATAAATTTTTAAATATAGATTTGTAACACCAATATCTAATGCATGGATATTTTTATATAATTTTTTGATGTATATTTTCTTATTAATTTGTGAAGTGGGCTTATTATAATTTAGACATGGGTTTATACCATATAACGTAACTTTTTCTGTATGTATCCAAATTCACTTTTTTTTTTGTTGAAACAAAGACATCAATAGCTACTGTGTAGATATATTTTAGAATTTTTTTCACAATTTTACTATTTTTCCATATGTGTAGAATAGAGAGCTTGATGTTCGGTAAAAATCCTATGTTCAATAAAAAAAGAAATTAAATATAACAATGAAATTAAATATATTCAATATTATACTTGTTGGAAAGCTCACTTCAAAGGCTACAATCCTATAAATTATCTATCCAAGTTCATTCCATTTGGAGGTCCAA
The DNA here is from genome assembly GCA_027924645.1 of Cunninghamia lanceolata. Taxonomy (NCBI): domain Eukaryota; kingdom Viridiplantae; phylum Streptophyta; class Pinopsida; order Cupressales; family Cupressaceae; genus Cunninghamia; species Cunninghamia lanceolata. Next base: position 1,774,101 of record BSBN01000295.1, read on the forward strand.
CCCAAGGTTTGAAACTAGTAATTCTAAGGAAATCTTTCGGCTTAGAGTGAGAGAGGCCATCCAAGGAGCTTTGTGCGAAGGTCTCTTCAAACAAAGGTACCTTGACACAAAGGTGCCTTTGTTTGAAGGTCATTTGGGCCACCAAATTTTTTTTTAAAAAATACATAACAAAACACCTTTCTTCAAAGGTCATGAAGTTGACTATAATATAAAAAAATTTAAGTGAACTATATATATATATATATATATATATAATCAAATGTTTTGTAAAAGTAAAAAAATATATATGTCTTAATTTATTTGCATTTTTCAATTTTGGAATTTTTTTGAAGATAAAATATTGGGTGAAGGAGTTTTTGACTTATATTTTTCAAAGGAGGAAATGGGAAATAAAAGAACAAGGACAAATAAAGCTATGTGATCATACTCTGTAGAAAAGGAACAAAAAATATCTCAAGAAATGATGCAAAGATATTTCAAAAAAATAAGGTATGTATAAAAATGTTTCAAAAATATTAGATTCCTACTGCTCTAATTAGTTTTCAATAGTCTAGAATTAAATTCAAAAATATAGTTTTCAATAGTCTAGAATTTAATTCAAAAATATAGTTTTCAATATAGTTTATAGTTTTAGATTTAATTTTAAACTAGAATTAGATTCCTACTTGTTCTACATTCATCTAAATTGTCTAGGTTAAATTCACTACATTCCCTAATTTCTCTCTAGAGTTTGTATCTCTTTCCACTACTTCCTCAATTCTAGGGTTTGAGTATAGCATCTAATTTTAGATTTAATATTAATATAAATTACATTTCTACATATTCTAGACATTCATCTAAATTTCTATAATATGTTATGGCTCATACATGTTTTATATAACGTGTACGCATTTTGTATAACATGTATGCATTTTTTAAAAAAATCATTTTGGCCACTATATTATCCTCCATATTGGTGCACTTACCCCTCAATGTAAGCACATTGCTCAAAAAATCTACTTTTCCAATCTACACCCACCATTTTCTCCTAGAAAATATTACCATTCAAATCCCTTGGTTCATGGACTTGATCATGTGTACCAACCACAAGGTGATATTTGGAGGCTTCTCGTTAATTCTAACTTCTCATTCAACCCTAGCCCTTAATCTCAAGAATTAATCTCATCCATTGATCCTCCATCCTCCAAATCTAAAAATAGCTCATCACCTAAGCTCATTTCAACAACACATGTGAATGTCATGCTATTCTACTAGTGTGAGTAATCAACATCCAAGTTTAAAAATAAAAAACTCATTGAGAATATCCACTTTGGTGTAACAAGGTTTCATGTTGGTGAGGAACTTCTGCTTTTCATTAATTTTGTATTCCCTTAGCTGAATCTAAGGTTATGATTTATTGCTGGTTAAATAGATTATATTTGAATGTTTTCTATTTTCTTTGAATCTATATTTTATCATATACATATAGAATTAGAACTAAAGTGAACCTAAATTGAGATGATAGTATCAACTTTGCACCTAACGAGGTCCTATACATAATAACAATGGCTAGACTTCAGCCAAGATATTCAATGGTTCATTTAATTAACTAATTTAATAGATTTATATCTATCAATTTTTCTTTCAAATCCAATAAACCTTTCTAAGAGACTAGGTTTAAATTCAAGGAAATGGATCATTTTTCAACCATAAATCATTCAAAACTATCAATTAAAAGGACAATATTTGGTCTAAAATTTAGTAGCTCATTTATATTGTTATGCATTACCCATGCTACACTTTGGTATTTACATGCTCACCTTGCTAACCAAAGGATGAGATTAGGATACCATAATATATCACCTACCCACAAATGAGATGACAATCATAGTCAATGATGTACATGAAGGATGCTATGCATTTACATTAGGGGGAGGACAATAGAGGCTCATATCACAACATTATAGGAAATCAATTAGCTACTATCAATGAGTCTATTAGGCTACTCATCAATTTAAGATCCATGACTCTCTAAAGGGCATCACTACTATAGTGTTGGGTATATGCACATCTACAATTATTATCATCATATTTACCTTTAATCTATTGTCTTATCCTTATCTTTGTCATTGATATTGATGTAGTTTTATCCTTATCTTATACCCACCATCATATTGTTGTCTTACCCTCATCTCTTATCTTTAATCATAGTCTTATCTTTATACCATCTTATCCTTATCCGCCACTGCTTCATCCTTTGAACAACATCATCATATTGGGCACTATCATATGTAGCCTATAAATATAGTCTTGCATCACTATTATGATGTTAATCAATAAGAATATTTTGCAACAACAATTTAGTTTGATGTTATGATAGGTTTTCGTATGCTCTTTTATATTTGTATTCTTTTTATAATTTCTCTATAAAATCCAATAGAATTAGCATCAATTATAACAACTGTAGATGTTGAAGGATATAAGAGAGCCCACGATCTGAAGTTTTATAAGAGACATCAATGATCACTATTCTAGTGAGGGAAAATACTGAGCACAATGATTTCACATCAAGAAGACACAAATGATGACCAAAAGACCTATAGTGTGACTAGTAGACAAAGATGATGGGGCTTTCCCCCTGGATTATCAACTAGGATGGGGAAGAGAGAGGCTAATATTTATTATTAAGTTCTTGCCACTACATACTAACTTCTCATATTTTTGTAATAGTTATTACATTAAATTTTTTGTACAATTCTTTTCAATTATGATTCCATTACATTGCAAAAATGTACATTAATTACATTTAAACTGATAAATAAACATTTTACAACTAGTGGTGCTATTTTTAGTAGATTCTTACAAGTATACTTAAAAATTTTAGTGAGGAGTAGAAAAAAATTATTGTAGCATTAAGATGATACAATGAAACTAAAAACATGGTTGTAAGTCATGAATAAACAATCGACATATTATATGATCAAGTATATACCATATTCCTAAATCTTAAAGTAGGTAGGGATCTCAACCTTTTAGGTAGCCTTTGAGGTGGTGGCATCATCTATAATTTATACAATATTTAGTTTCTAAGAGGTTGGATCAAAAATAGATGTTGTCTCGGTTGGTAAGGTTTGATTAAATTTTTGATAAGGAAGATGTCCAACCTCACAATGTAGTCAAAACTTTTGGAAGAATTGAATAGAGTTCATTGAGATGTTATATTTAAGCAATAATGTTTTCAATTTTTCCCATTCCCTTTTCTTCTTCTCATCCTCCAACTTTTCTTTTTTCATCCCTTCTTCCTCCATTTTCTTCTTCTTATCCATCTTTTTCTTCTCTTCTTCCTCCTCCTTTTTCTTATCCTATTCTCCCTCCTTTTTATTCTTTTTATCCTATTTTGTCTTCCCTTGTTCTTCCTCTTATTTTTTCTTATCTTCCTTTACCTTTTTTTTTAATCCTTCTTTTTCATCTCTACACCTTGAATGTTGGATTCATTGTTTAGGGATAAGGTGATAACATTTCTTCAATGTAATTCTCAACAACATGAAGAAGGGAGAGCTCTTCGTCACTTAAAGAGATGCCATTTACAATGACAATTGCATCCCAATTCTACAAGATAAATAATGCACACAAGAATTGTAAGAACTTATAAATTTACTAATTGATATCAATTAGATATGCACCCTATGCTAAGTTATTCAACTTAACTATTTGTTGACACATGGGAACCCTCCTAGGCCTGTGGGTTGCCTAAAAATTGGAGTGAACCTCCAGAGTCAGCTGGCTCTCCTAATGATTTTACTAATCTAAATGATTTGCATAGGGAAAAGGTGAGAAGGTGAACTGAAATGAAACAAATAATTGAAATTAACTCCTAAGGTGATGCACCAATACATAAACTCCTACAAGATCTTACTCATAATCAGTTCACAGAACTATAACTCTCACAATGCCTTGATTATGCTTAATTCATTAATATTTCACATGAACGTTCATCTGAACACAACATGCAACCTGAATCAAATAAAATACTTGCATAACCATCACAAAATTAAGACAAAATAGAGGATAAATAACTATCACAATGCACTATCAAATTAACCTTGTGAATGAGTAGACAAATGGGAAGGAAAATTGCTGCTCTATAAACTTGAAGGAATAATGAGTACAAAAAATGAAGTACAACTCTCTCAGTGTGAGAGGAAGACTCTGAAAATCTCTAAACTCTGATCTCTAACTGCTATGCTACTCTATTGCCACTAATCTCTGTTGCAACATATATCTCCCAAATCTGCAAAGAAAAAAAACTGAATCTCCAAATCTGAGCTCTACCTAAAAGCTATAAAAAATATCTGATATCTGCTTCAAAATAGAAGAAAACATCTCCAAACTCATCCCCCAAGGGGTCCCACCAAAACTGCTAATAAAACATGCCTTATCTCATCCATATCTGCTCTAAAATATCTTATTTTTCCTGATTTCACCCAAGGAAAGCAAATAAAAAAAAACTCCAAAATCTGCTTTAATTGCTAAAAATAATAATATTTTGAAAGCAATTTATAAATATTGCTTTAAAATACTATTTTACATGACATGGCAGTTTTATTTAATTGATTTTTTTACAAAAAATATCTTGATCGTATGTGATCCAATATGTGAATATATCTCTTGATTTTTCTCATGAAAAATCATAAAAAATACAAAATAATTACATATTCTAGAAAAGATAAAAAAAAACCATGGGGCTCGCCTCTCTCCTCCTGATTCTGAAATACACAAAGGCATTAATTCACCTTGCAACAGGTTTGCAAAAATAATCAAAGGCATACATGCCCTCAAAAATGACATCAAGGCATGAATAAAAGTCCTTCAAGGTGCTCCTAAGGATACAAACCTTCTCAAGATATCACTAAGGCATGGGAAATACCTAGGCAAGTGTATACATGGACACATACCTATGGGGTATTAAAGTTAGGTCTTCAAAAATAAATAAAATGTGATTAAAATCACCATTACTTTTAGGGCAAAAAGAAGCCCTAATACCCAAAATTTGAAACCCTATCCTTTCTTTTCATTTTGCATTTGCATATTCTAGTGGGAGAACTTTGTTTGCCGCAGCTATGAGGATTTGATGGCTTTAAACTTCACTATTTTCCACTAATTCCTATGCCATTTCTGATGATCTCTTGTTGGAATATACAGGTAAATGCTTTTATTACTATTCTGAGTTATTTTTTATGCAAAAACATTGATCTTTTGGCCCAAAACCCATGGATATATCATTGTCTCTGATGCATTTTTCTTTTATATTTTTCTATATTCTGTTCACTATGACGATGACGCCATAAATAAGATCTCAAAGCCTTTTGAAAGACCTCCAAAAGGGTAGAACCATGACCTCTTATTTGTTGTTACATACTCCATTTTCAAGGTAAGCTCTTACTTTTGACACCTTTGTATCTTCTCCACTGATATTCTTCATTATCATGGCTTGAATGAGCTCTCATAAACACTGAAATATGCATACATTTTCTCTTAATATGACTAAACAAAGGTATTGAAACCCCTCCTATATAGAAGCCCTAGCTTATATCCATCTGGGTATGCTAAATATGATGCTTTCATGACTGTTCTTGTAGCATGGCTCAAATGAGCTTTCACAAATAATGAAATAAGAGCTCTTACCCCTTGATTATTTTGCAAATACAACAATAGAAACCTCTGTTAAAATAGGCCACAGGTATGCATCCTTTTGGGTCTTCAAAACAATGATTTTATACTTCATTGTTGTTTCTCATTACCATTTTCTGAGATATGGATTCCAGTTCTTGTATTTGTTACTCATTTATGCTGGCACACTGTTACTTCTTGCTCTACTGTTGGATCACAAAACCCTCACTACTGAATGTATCTATCCTCAACTATATGTATAAACTTTGTTGAGTTGTGGGATTTAATGATATTCTCCTTCATTTATGATTCTAGGTGTATCATATTGCAGCTTGACATTAACCCATTTCTTCACCCACTAATGTTCTAAGAGCCACTCTGATCTCCAAAATGAATGTGGACATCTTCAACACCAAAACAGTTAAACTATAAACAATGTATCATGGTCGGGACTACCTATTTCTAAGTTGCTATTGTAGCAATAATGATAGTTGTTCTCATGCATTGAATGCTGTCCTATACGAGTTTAGGTCACTTTAATAATGCTTTCATTTCATCATTACTTGAACTGTAAGGATTAGATTGATATTGTACTCGTTCAGTTAACCTATTTCAATTGAGCATTATGAATATAATTTGCATTTCATCCCCTCTGAGGGCTAGAGGCAGCATGCTGGGCTTAACCCTTGTGGGAACCCACTTTACACCACATGCTGATATGTCTTCAAATAGCTACATGACTTATCGTATATCTGCACTTGAAACAAACATGTTAGATAAAATCAGTGAAGTACAATGATTGTTTCTTTTCAATCTCTCTTGCATGTGAATGACTTGTATCTATTTGTACACTATAGGCAATGCATTATGCCTCTGTTGATAGGCACATAGGGAACTCATAAGTGGAGCTCTAATAGGTCTCTTCCAATCTTGCAGGTTCTTATTGGAGATTGGGAGCAAGGATAGAAGGCAACCTTAGAAACCAAAGAAACTGAACAGACAATGATGGCTATGATCCTTCCCCTCCCTATTTCTAGATGCATAGTATATTTCTTATATCTATACTAGTTCAGCTATTCCCACGGCTTTTGTGGGACATTTGATCTATCATGTTTTCATTCAATGCAATGTTTATTTCTTTTATGAATCTCATTTGTAAAATGAATAATCATTGTAGTGAAATAAAACATCTTATCTCTTATGCAACTTTTTGTGATGCAAATGAATTATCAACTGAATCTTTTCCTTTTGTCATAACAATGAAAACTGAAGTCTTCATGTACCTTAAACTATGCAAAATAATCATAGTAGAAAAATGTTAAAACCTTCACTCTAAAAATAAACTTGATGTACCAGCTCTACCAATTTGTGCTATAAGTGAAAAATGGTAACATTTTTGGTGACTTCTGCTATATCTTTGTCTACTAAGCATTAGGACCAGTTGCCTTAAATTGTCCATTGCGCATTGAGTCATACTCTGCTCATCTCAAACTCTGAAAACACTAAAACTCAGCACTTCAACCACTCCAAACAACAACAAAAAACTAAAGCAATCAAACTGAAAGAAAACTAGAAGGCCCTGGTGGCCAAAAAACATGTGTAGCAGCACTTAGGGAAACCAAAATAATTGAAAGCTAATATACATGAAGCACTTATTAACAACAACAATAATCTACTATGGTACAAGGTAGTACTTATCTCCAGAGGTAATGTTTGAGGTGGATCCCATTAATTGGGATAGACAACACCTCTCCACTTAACTTGGAAAGTTGAAATGCATTGTTCTCCTTGCACTCTGTGATTACATAAGGCCCATCCCAAATTGCATCGAACTTGGAATGCTTTCCAGGTCTGCTTCTTAGTTCATTCCATTTGAAAACTAAATCACCAACAATGAAGCTTCTTGGCCTTGCCCTCTTATCAAAGGAACTCTTCATTTGAGCTTGATGGATTTCAATCTTCCTCAAGGCTTCTTTTCTAGTCTCCTCTAATTCCATAAGCTGAGCTAGCCTTACTACTAAAGGATGCTCCTGTAACAACTCAAGTTCTTTAATGAAAGCCAACATTGGTAACTCTATTAAAATAAGCAGTTTAGCCTTCTTACCATAAGTAAGCACATATGGAGAACAACCAGTATCTCTCTTGGGAGTAATTCTGTCAGCCCAAAGAGCTAACTTAAACTTCTCGGCCCATGTCCTCTAGTTGTCTTCAACAGTCTTTTCGATGATCTTTATCAGGGTCTTATTGGTGGATTCCGCATGCCCATTACCCTGTGGGTAATCGTTAGAAGATGTATTCAAAAAATCTTATCTTTAATAGACCAATCTGAAATCCTTAAGCCAATAAGAGATAAACCATTGTCAGAGATAAGTGAATTTGGTGTGCCAAATCTTGATACCAAATCCTGATAGAAACATAAAACAATAGATTCATTTTCTTCTTTCAAAGAAATAGCCTTAGTCCACTTGGTAAAATAGTTTGTAGAAGTCAAAATCCACTTTGTGGTCTGCACTTGAAGGTGGGTTTATTGGTCCAATAAAGTCAAGACCCCATTTAGCAAATGGTTGTTCAACTTTGATATGGTACAGAGGTAAGGCTACAAACCTTTGCTTACCTACAAATAATGAATAATTTTTACATCTTCTTACCTAATCAAAATCTTCTTTAAATAGATCTGGCCAGTAATAACCAGCCTACATTATCTTCAAGGTAGTTGTCCTTGCCTCAAAATGACCTCCTGAAGGTCCATTGTGAAACTCTTCTAACAGTCTATCAACCTGATCTAGTTCAATGCATCTCAGAAACACACCATTAAAATCTTTTATGTATAAAACACCTTGAATTATGGGTCAGTGCAAGAAGTTGGGTCCACTTTTTGGCCAAAAAGTGGAAGTGTTTTCCCTGATTTTTAGAATTTGTCACATTTGACCTTAAAATTTGAAGCACTTAGAAATAGAATCTTTAAAAAAGTCACTAAATATAAAATGTAGTACTCAGAGTCTAGTTTCTAAATATGTAATTTTTTTTAATACCCAGATGATACAAATTAATTTTCAATAGGCATTTCTAAAAACCACTATTTAAAAGTCACTTTTTTTTACCATACCATGCACGTGTACGGCCAACATAATTTGACCTAAATAAAATTATTTTTCAAAATTCTTTTGGGAAAACATGTGTAGTACAGTGAAGTTTGATGAGGATATTTTTTTATAATTTTTTTCCAAATAATTTTTTTTTATTAATTTTTTATTAGGCCTAATTGGTACTTTTCAAAACCCCTTGTGTATGGCCAACATAATTTGATCAAAAACAATCATAAAATTAAATTTTTTTTTTATTGTGTAAAGAATGATGTGTAGATTGATGACATATAATTTTTTTAAAAAAATTTAAAAATTAAAAGTTATTAAAAAAATACAAACACCTGTCATTTCAAGTTTTTGGACTAGTTTGCTTATAAATTAAATAATAAATAGAAGAACATGTCCAATAACAAAAAAAATATATATTTGAAAACTAGACAATGTCATCTGTAATGGGTTTTCATTTCATAAAAAAATTTAGAAAAAAAAGCCCTCAGCCATACAGGTAAACTTAGTGTTTCTTCTTGTTTTGTACTTAGAAAAAAACTTGCAGGTCCAAGGCTCAAGGTCGATCAACCATGCCTATCCCGAGCCTAAAACCCAAGCAAAGGTAAGGGAAAAAGAGGGCGGAGATTTCTAATTTCAAATAACGGGTACCCGTTATAAAACAGGTACCCGTTATATAACGACTACCCGTTATGTTTTCAATAATGGGTACCCATTTCTGTTATACCCGTTATTTCCCATATTAGGGAAAAAAGTACTTTCACTGTATCCCTGCAACTTGCAAGTCTGATTAGTACAGCACGACAACGATAATTTCTACATTTTTTTACTTACAATTATTTTGTTGAATCTCTTGACAGGTCATATTCTATTCAGATTTTGAAAGGAGTCAATCATATGAACAATTCTGAAGTGAAATCAAGTGCATGAGCTATTTTCAAGAGGAATAAAGAAAGAGGGTTTTTGTTTTTACATCTACCTTTTACTTCAAAATCTATGGAACAAAGGATCTACATCTAATTCTACTTCAAAAGTTCAAATAAGGACATCAATTATGAAATTGGATTAAGTATCAATTGTTATTTTATCAAGAGGGTTTGGTAATCATGGGATCAAATCAACGTCAAAGAAAAAAACAAAGGAGGGTAATGACACCTCAAGAAATTGAAGCAAATAGAGAGAAGGAAGCCAAAAGGCAAAAAGATAGAAGAGCAAGGATTCAAGAGATGAAGAATATTGAAGCATCTAGTTCCATGAGTATTGAAGAGAAAGACATTCAAGAGAGTAAAAATGATGGGATGAATGTAGATGATGCAAATGTGGAAATGGTGAATTTGGAAGAAAATGTGTCTATAGAAACAAATGCATGTATGTCTTCAAACCCAACTTTCGAAGATATGGAAAATGTGACTATACAAACAAATCCAGGTATGTCTTCACAGCCAACTTTCAATGTTATGGAAAACAGGACTATAGAAACAAATCCAGGTGTGTCTTTGGAGCCAACTTTCAATGATATAGAACACACGACAATAGAAACAAATCCAGGTGTGTCTTTGGAGCCAACTTTCAATGATATAGAAAACACGACTATAGAAACAAATCCAGGTATGTCTTCAAACCCACCTATTGATGATATGAATGAGAATGATATCCCTTTTAGGAGTGAAAATGAAAATGTTTTATTTGAGATTGAAAGAAATGTCTTAGATAATCTTCCTGGTAAGATTTCTTGGAGGCAAATGAGAACTCATGCAAATAGATTATATAAAGATTTTTTTTATAGAAAAAGTCTTGGATTTCAATGTCAACTTATGATGCAATTGATGAAGATGTGGAAATTGCAAAAAGTAATGAAAAAGTTAGGCATATTTGTAAAACCTAAAAAAAAAGATGAATCAATGAAACAAGTTTTATCTAGTGTTGCTAATGCTATTGATTCTATTGGTAAAAAGAGTCGATCTAAAGATAGCAATGCAGCACAAAGAGCTATAACAACTGCTTTAGTCAATAAATCATCTTCTAATAAAAGAATGATAAGTAAGACAAGTGAAATTCTAAAGATAAATCCTAAAACTTTGAGAAGAGCAGCAAAAAGAAGAGAATCTATTGAAAAAGATCCAATTAACCAATGTTGGAGTTTTAGTGGTAGACTCCCAAGGTATGACATGAAATTAAATAGTGAAATCAAATCTTTAATTAAAAAATATTGGCATAATAATACAAGGGTATCATCTAATGTTAGAGATGTTTTAAAATTACGAGTGGGGTCTAAAATTCATGATCCTCATCCAAAACATCTATTAGACATGACTCAAACTGAATTATATAAAAAATTCTTAGATGATTTAGTGTTAGAACCTTTTAATATTACCATAAGCCAAAGATCTTTTGAGAAATGTAAACCTTGGTATGTGAAAATTAATAAACAGCGAATCTCTTGTTGTTGTAAAACTCATGTGCAATTTTGTTATTATTATGATCTTTTTCGATATATACATTCTACTTTGCATACTGACAAAATTATGCAGGAATGTGGTATTAATATGCCACCTCAAACAATTAAGGAGTTTGTAGCAGGTTTGTTTTGTGAAACATCTACTAGATACTTATTTTATTCAAAAGCATGTATTTCTGGACAATGCAATAGATGTGGCAACTTTTCATTGTTAGGAGAATGTATGCATGAAAATATTTCACATGAATTTGGACAACAATTAGTGGATGTGAAAAGATTCAAGAATGTTGAATATTCTTTAAAAGATGGAAAAATTGGAAACCATTATGAGTTAGTCATTGAAAAAATTTGTGTGCATGCATTCATCAAAGATTTTAAGGATAATATTGTATCCAAATATGTCAAACACTCCCAATATGCTCGGTGGCTTGATGGACAATTCTGTTCATGTAAAAACACCTTTCCAATTGGAACTATCCTATTAGTGGTTGACTTTGCAGAAAACTATACTCTTGCTCCACTAGAGGAAATTCAATCTCAGTATTATAATTCAGTGCAAGTGGCCATATTTGTTCATATTGTATACAGACATGCAGATGATAGTACAGAAGATAATAGAAAAATTTTGAGGGAGTATCATTTCTATTTGAGTGATAACCGGTTACACTCTTCAGAGTTTGTGCAATATTGTTTCACAAAATTTTATGAAAGTTTAAAAGAAAGAGGAATCCAGATGACACAACATTTCATATGGTCAGATAATTTTACAGGGCAATTCAAAAATGCAAGAATGTTTTATTGACTATGTAGGGCTCACAAAGAAATCAATATCCAACATATGTGGAGTTTTTTTGAAGCTGGACATGGTAAAGGAGAACATGATGGAGCTGGAGCATGTGTGAAAAGAGCTCTTGCTAGAGAGCAACTAAAATTTGAGGATACGGCCAAATTTAGAGATGCACGTGCAATTGTGGATGGTGTAATGAAAAGTTATCTACGGGATCAAGTAAGAACTCTACAATTCGATGATTCTTTTGGTTAGTTGAAGAAGAGAATATTCCTACTCGACTTGATTGTGAGACAATAACTGGATCAACAAAATGGCATTCATTTAAGAGTTCAAATGCAAGCACATGGACTATATGGACTAGGCAGCTTGCATGTTTTTGTCAATTTTGTATTACAGGTGATTGGGGAGCATGTGAAAATACAAAATGGGTTGAAGAATGGAAACAAAGATCCTTGACACCTACAGAAACACAAGATCAACTTGAAACAACAATTGAAGATGATAATCAAATGTTTGCATCAGATGACTAATCATGTTTCAGACCTTGTACAAGAAGGTACTTTTGTTTTCAATTTTTTTATTGTCATTTTTTTGTACATCCTGTATATAATTAATTATATATATATATATGCATCCACAAATTTATGTGATTTAGATACATGTCACACTTTATTGAATTACATAATTTTTTTGTAGGACATGTCTATGCTGTTATTGCACCTGAGGGCAATGAAGAGGAAACCGAGTATTGGTTGGCTCGATGTGTTGAGACAAAACAAAAGTTGTTACATCCTAGAGTAGATGATGATAACATGGAGTATCCAACAAGTTCTGTGGTTGTTGTTGGCACTTGGCTATGAAAATATCTAATAAGAAGGAATGGTGTGCCTACATTTGAAGATTATGAAACACATAAGAAGATCATACACTACTCACATTTGGTTGTGGGAACAAATATAAAACTAGTCAGATATCAAGGCAAACCTTCTAATAAACAGTTATGGACACTTTCGATGGAAGAACATGAGTCAATTATAGATGCATTACAAAAAAATGAGGATGCAGATGGTACAATGGAATAAATTTTCAGGTAAGTAAACAATACTCTTACATCCCCAAGTTAAATTCTTTCATTCTCATTTCAGCTTCTATATTATTTCTCTTGTCTTAAATTTTGTATCGACTCATGGAAATATATAGTTAATTTACTTGTACATTTGAACATTACTTTTTGCAGGTGTACCCTAGACAAGTAGTCAAATGTGCATGATTGTCAATAGAAGTTATCACCATACAAGTATGTGAGGTCAATTTTGTAGTCTTCAACTAAAAGTGAACGCAAATTAGGTAATTACACATATATATACTCAAAAATTTATCATCCATCCTCTAAAGACACCCGCTTGTACATCCCCTTAATTCAGATGTCATCTTAGCTCCCCTTAAGCCATCCTCTTACATCCCCTTAAGCCATCAAGTTTTATTTTATACTTTGTAAATTGACTAGTGTACATCTCTCCAAGTAAGCTATCCTCTTTTGTATCCCCTTAAGACATCCTCTTCTAGCTCCCCTTTTAATTAATCCTCTTATACATCCCCTAAAGCCATCCTCTTATGTATCCCCTTAAGACATCCTCTTAGCTCCCCTTAAGCCATCGTCAAGTTGTATCCTCTTTTTTGTTATTTAGTACATATTGCATTAATATTTTGTCTTTTTGGTACATATTCTTTCATTCTCAGTTACATTCATTATTTCTTGCAGGTGTATCCTACAAGTAGATTTTTCCATGATTGCCACTACAAGATTTGATCATAATGTAAATTGTAGATCAATTTTGTAGTCATGTCAAACTAATAATATGGACCTATAAGCTAATTGTATAGATATACTCATATGTTTAATAATGGACCTATTTTTTGTTTTGAGACTCTTTTTATGATCTATGCATTTAATTTTCATGGATTGAATATTATTTTATGATCTATGCTATTAGTGTAGAGGTTTAACAAGTATATATAGTTTGTATTTTTCATATAATTTTTGTACCCACTTTAGCTATGTTTTGAGATGTGTTGATTTAGCATTTATTTTAAATATTATTTAAATGCACAAATGTTGAAAAGTAGTGTCATGATAACTTTAAAAGTCCAAATAGTCCTAGGATAGTTTGCATATTTGAAACATGGTTTAATATCACCTCTATGAATGTCTAGGTGTAATCATTGGTGTTGTAGAACTCTATTTACGACTGCTAAGGTAATAATGAGGGTTATCATGCATAGGTAAGGTATTAAATAGTCATGCATGAAGATTATTGCCATGTATCCAATCTAGACTGTCATAAATCATTTAGATGTTCTCACAAGAGCAATTCAAATCTAAAAATCAGTCATAATGAGGTTATATCATCTAAATTCCATTGCAATAATAAAACAAATTTAGGATAGTCATGACATAAATAGGACACTCATGACACAAATAGGACAATCATGTTAGTCAAGAGGTTTTCACAGTAATTGATGATCAAGTATATTGTGTGGATAAGATTCAAATGAATTTCCTTAGATAGTTTCTTCTTTAAAAGAGTTCTGGTTTCTCTACAAGAATTGTTCATGCTACTTCTTGAATAATTTCAAATTGTGATAATTTTTTTTGTATCTTATATTGTGTGGATAAGAAATTTGAATTTCCTTGTAGTTTCTTCTTTAAAAGAGTTAGTTTCTCTACAAGAATTGAATACTACTTGAATAATTAAATCCAAATGTGATAAATTTTTTTGTAGCTTATATTGTGTGGATAAGATTCAAATGAATTTCCTTAGATAGTTTCTTCGTTAAAAGATTTAGTTTCTCTACAAGAATTGAATGCTACTTCTTGAATAATTTCAAATTGTGATAATTTTTTTTGTAGCTTATATTGTGTGGATACTTGATTTAAATTGAACCTTCTAGTTTCTTCTTGATTTGAATTGTTTGAGATCTGTGATGGAGGCTTGCTAAGAGCCATTCATGGTTGAACTTTGTTGAACATGCTTGGGCAGAGCTTAGAGACTTAATATAGGTATTGGTTGGTTGTTGTACAGAACTAGCTATGTGATTAGTATAGTGTTGGAGTCATTTAAAGTAGGTTGTATTAGACAGAGCCATACATGGTTGAAGTCCACAAAGAATGATGTCTTTTGAAGACAAAGCTTAGAAAAGTTGGTGGCATCTTGAAAGAAAAAGTGTTGATTGTATGTAGGTTGATACAGTTATTGAGAGTCCTTGATAGAGGTATAGATTGCAAATAGACTGGAGCCATGTTGTAAGTTTACAGTAGAGCTTGTGAAGCCGGTTGGTTGATAAAGATTTAAAGCCTTATGACTAACTAGATAGTTGATTATGGTTGGAAGAGAGGTTGCATGCAAAGTCAATTGGGATTGTTGTAATAAAATTTTGGACTACTATTTAAGTGGTGTTTGGAACCCATGCATGGAGCTCTCATCCTTCATTCTCCACCATTGCAAGAGGAGTTGTAGGTCATGATCCATTTTAGAGAATTGTGCATTTGGATAATTTAAGTCATGTTAAGGCTATGTAAAAGCCATTATATATTATGAATTAGTGTCATTAGAAGCATTGCTCACTCTTTTGAGAATTTTATGCCTAGTTGAGAGTTTCTCCCAAGTTGGAATTCTTGTGTTGTATACTATTTATTTATGTGTGATGCAAGTTTAAATGTTCCACATTTGAGATGTTGTCTTAGTCTTTTAATACACATTTTAGATAACCATTAGAGGTGGTTGATTGAAGGTAAAGGAAGTTGGAAGTATCTCATTTTTAAATCCATATGTGATGTATCAAAGTGAGGCATCTAGCTACCCCAAGTTTATGGATTAATTGTCATTTGTTCTATACAATGTGTAGAGGTCTAGAAATGTGTCAAGTTTCATGGACTAGAGAATGCAAAGTGTCCAAAGGTTCTTTTGGTGGAGCTTGTAAGTGTGTTTGGGAATGGTGTGCACAATAGGGCCTATGACAAATGGAAATCCCTCTATGAGGAGTGGGACGTTCGATGCATTAGGGAGTGCCAAAGCTCCCTCAAGATGTTGATGTGGTTTGGTGTTTTGTTTGTTTTTTAGCTTTCTATTAGTTGTGTTGGAATTTTGTGCTTGCTATATGTATTGGGGTATTGATATAGTTGCATATGGGTAGTTTAGAAACCTTTATGGGATGTTGTACTTTCTACTGCTATGCCTAGTCTTGGGTTGTTAGCACACTCATTTATATATGTTTTCTAAACTATTTAGTAAGGATGGGTCCCCTAAGTAGAACACCTATATTATAATTCAAAAAAATTAAACCAAACAAATATGAAATCCACACTAGGAAGTAGGTATGTTGAAGATGTAAAGTAATTTTGAATTGGGAAAATATTCATAGGAATCTCATCTTTAATTCCTTTCCTTTATGAGAAACTATATGTGATTCAACTTCCTAAGGCCAAGGAAGTTTTGGCTATTATAGTGGTTAAGTAAGAAAGATGATAACAAAGTCTCGGTTAAGTAAGAAAGATGATAACAAAGTCTCGGTTGCAAATTAATAAATTATCAAGGACTATACAAATGATATATATTGAAGGTTTTGTAATCAAAGGATGACCACAATCATTTAAAGGAACATGTATCTCAATTGAGGCTAACTAGGTGAGTCTAACATCCTTATCATTTTATCGTGATTTTGTAGGTTTATCCTAGGTAAATTACCTTGTTATAAAGTGCCCTAAATTTATCTATTAGATAATTGTAACACCAAACTTATCTATTAGATAATTGTAACACCATTTACCTATCTATTCCACTATGTAAATTAACTTAATTTAGGTTTGTGAGGCAGTTAATATATTGTTCACTATTTCAAGAAAAACTATTGAACCATAATGCATTTAATCACTTCTTAAAAATTTAAAAATGTAGTAGAGAGAAATCTTCTAACATACATCTCAATTAAATAATTTATAATCTAGAAGTGAACAATGAAGCATATTTAACATATTTAACAATGAAGCATATTTAACATACTAAACTACATTCGAGCATATACTTAATAATATATACATGTATATCTAGATCTAGATAAGTCCATGAAATACTATAAAATATCTAGGTAGGACCCATGAAATGTGTACTTTAAAACATCTACTCATCATCAGCATATAAATAAATACAAATCACAGTTCATGAAATACTGAAATATATCTAGAAGAACATGTAATAGCAAGTTCGACATATATAGTCAAAGTCCTGGAATGGCATATATAAAAAATAATGTGCACATCATACAGTTTAGTCTATGAAATAAAACTCTATGTCAGGGATGATCATCACTCCAGTTCAAATCTGAAAGACGCCTCTTTCTTCCTCGTGAAATGGATGGATCTACCTCATGCTGTACACACAAGAGAAAGAACTTGCAATCAGATTTAAAAATTTTAAAAATGACATATGAAATTAAATATTTAAATGTAGGCTTTAAAGTGTGCATTTAAATTACCGTCTCACTTCCCAGATTTTATTGTGTAGGTGGTATAACTGTTTCATCTTCGTGACCAAAAGTTTGACTTGCTAATTGCTAGAATTTCAAATAAAGCAAGTTTGAAATAAGTTACAATTTAAAATTAGCATATAAAGACCTAGAAATTGCACATATAGAAAATTTTAAAGTAAAGTTTAGGACCTGAAAATGTGTAGATGGCTAATGAATTTGTCCCTGAGTACCAACCTGACCAATAGTCTCACTCCTATCATCCTGCACTTACATATATATGGGTGCATATATAAATTTATATAAACTCAAAAAAAGACCTAGAAATTGCACATATAGAAAATTTTAAAGTAAAGTTTAGGACCTGAAAATGTGTAGATGGCTCATGAATTTGTCCTTGAGTACCAACCTGACCAATAGCCTCACTCGTATCATCCTGCAATTACATATATATGGGTGCATATATAAATTTATCTAAACTCAAAAAAAGAAACTTAGTACAAATTTAGTACGATTTTTTAAAACACACACCAGGGAATACTCAGGAATAATAGCTGACGATGGAGGATCAATGGAAGAAACACCTGAGCCAGGTGGTCGGTCAAACATGGGAACTGCCACATGACCTGAGCCTCACTGCAATAGTAGTGTTTCACATACATGTATGTATATAGTTATTTATTTAATTATACACAGTTTGTTAATTTAAAATATAATATTGATAAGTTTCAAAAGAAAAATTAAACTAGAATTAGATACATATGGTTTTAGGGTTAAGATATATTGGTTTACCCCGTAAGGTGTGCCAATCTCTACAGCTGTCGATGCAAAACTCAATGTATCAAATCGTGATGTGGCCCTAGAGCGACTTGAGATCTGTACAACAAA